>LOEQ01000118.1:305547-351992 GCA_001685075.1 Bramus lutescens | reverse complement strand
ATGATCCTAGAGAAGCTAAATAGGAAGGTGAACCCAAAGAAAAACACATAGTTATCCTCCTGGATATCGGGAGTAGGCAAGATTGCCAGGCAAAAATCAGACCATCACTGTTGTAATGAGGCCGCTTGTTGGTTCCCAGCTGCTCAGCCCCAAAATAATCACACAGAAACTTGTTTTTACTCTATTTATCTTCTGTGACTATCTCTACTTTGCCTCTTTAAAGAATTTGTTTTATTTTTTTAAACAACTTATTTTTTTATAACTGTCTATATTTTTTTCTTTTCTCTCCCAAGCCTATGCACATTTATCCAACACTGTGACCCATTTAGAGGTCTATATCTGTCTGAATCTGTCTTTATGTTATATCAGTAATTCTTTACTGTCCAGGAGCATTTCTTAAAATGCTAAGCACTTCTGAAAAACTTAAGCGGGCGCCATTGCTAGGGGAAATCTGGAACTTCCTGCTTGCCCCATCCAGCCCAGCATGGAGGAGCTGCTTGCTACCTCCGAGAGTCTTGTACATTGCCCCATCTCTAGGCACACAGCCAGTCCATGTTGCCACCAAGCAAGCCATAGCACATTATTCAAAACCCCATTCAAATGCTCCATACCTAGACCTCCAGAAAGAGTGAGAGTTTGCGTTGACAGCACAACCCAGAAGGCCAGCATTCCAAAACTGCATTTTTTCTACTACCACCGAATCAGGAAAACCTCTCTTAAAGGAGCCATGGGCTCTGCTTGCTTCTAGCAAACAAAGACAACCCAAGAAAATGCCACTACCAAACTATGCTTAACTCTGTTCTTTTGTGTCTAGGATTACTTTTTTAAGTTTTCTCAGGTTTTACATGGATTTATTCCACCACATTGGTGTGCTGACCTGTTGTAATGAGGCCACTTGTTGGTTCCTGGCTGCTCAGCCCTGAAATCATCACACAGAAACCGTATTAATTAAATCACTGCTTGGTCCATTAGCTCTAGCTTCTTATTGACTAACTCTTACAAATTAATTATGTAAATAGAAATTTAACCCATTTCTATTAATCTGTATATTGCCATGTGGCTGTGGCTTACTGGCTAAAGTTCTCCCGCGGGGCTACATGGCTTCTCTCTGACTCTGCCTGTCTCTCAACATTCAGTTTAGTCATCCTGTCCATACTCCCTCCAGCTCTGTTCCTTGTGCAGGCCCAAGACAGTTTCTTTATTAACCAACAGTATTCACAGCATACAGAGGTGAATTCCACATCACACCACCGTCAGCATCACCAAATACTCCCTGGGAAAGCAGGTCCATGGAATCCATCTAGATCCCTAGAACCAGACTCTCTGAGGCAGGCCTCATGATTTGTGTTTGAATTAAGTCTTCCAGGTCATTCCACTACAACCATGACTCCACATTCCAATAACAAACCTGGGCCCCATCCAGCCTATGAAAAGAATACAGAGACACCTGTGTATGGTTCCACAGTTCCAGAGGCTGGTGGAAACTCTGGCCCTCTTGCTGTATCATTCTGCGGCATCACACAGAGAAGGGGCAAAGGGGAGAGGAGGAGAGGGAGGAAGTATGGCAGTGAGCAGTGGAAGGGGGAATGGGAAGCCATGGGACCTTCTTATGACGAACCAAATCCCAAGTGAATGCCATTGCTTCCTTCATGAACGTGCGTCCCTCACTTCTTAGCCACCTTTTGAAGGGCCCACCTCTTACTATTGCACTAAGTGTTACATTTCCAGCATGCTGACCATGGTGTGTGTGTGGGGGGGTGTTCATCCAAATCATAGTGGAGGGTATGAAATTTTGTGAGAAACCTGTTCCCTGTGGCATGAGTACCATGGTAGTGAGCTGGTAATCAGAAAATGAGGTTTTAAAATCAATCATGCAGAACCTCCTCTCACTGAACATTTAAAAGAAGAAAAGAAAGCGCAATGTTTGCTCCTTTTTGGCATTCAGGTGAGTCAGATACTCATATGAAAATTGATAGCCTTTTTCCCACTTTGAGATAACCTCTCAGGTAGCTCAAGCTACTCTCAAACTCGCTATATGGCCAAGGATGACCTTGAACTTTTGGTCCTACCGCTCGCACCCAGTGGTGGGATTGCACTCATTTGCCACTGCACATAGTCTGTCGCCACCACAGTGATCAGATCCAAGGCTGTGTGCACGCTAGGCAAGCACCCTACCAACACGGCATATCCCCAGCCTGCACCTAGATAGTCTTTGCAAAGAAGCTGATTTAGAGTGGCGGTGACAAGTCTGCTCTCTGAAGTTAGAGGGTTGAAGCCGTGTCCGTTTCCATCCCGTGTTCACCAAGCGCCTGAGCAGGTGGCTAGCCTCTCTGCCCCACCCTCAGGCCCATTTCTTCCTTGGTAAATTAGAGTAGCAGTGCTGAGCTCTGTGGCCTGAGGTAGGGCTGGAAGTGGGCAATGCACACAGCAGGCTCATGGATGCCACTGTCTAGGCAGCACTTGGGCTGTTTTTTGCCCCTGCTGAACTCAGTTTACTTACAGTGAACAGTGCCCACGTCCAGATGTATAAGGTGAAGGTGGAAGGCATTTATCATCACTGGCCTTTGAAGCTCTGTAGTGCATGTGGTAATCCTCATTCCTCATTCCTCATTCTTAGGGTGGTATCAGGCAAATGGGGCTTCCAGACAGACCTCTAAGGCTGTATATCATAAGTCTACAAGGCTGGCAGTCACTGAGGGAGTGGACTGCTGTTTGGGAGCCCTTGGCAGTTAACTGTTTCTGTTGCTCACTTCTTAACCTGACCAAAAGAGAGGCCTAGAGCATCCTACAGCTTCACTCTGCTCCCTAGGAGCTTTATACTCTCCGGAACCATGAGCATAATGGTCCAAACTGGTCACACGTTAGAAAAGCCATCTATCTCCAGGACTCTGGTTTTCCCTGTGGGTTTTAAAATCATCCCCTGGTCTCTTAGAGGAGTCGCTGTCATCAGGAGAGACTCTACCCCCACTCCCAGGCTCATGAGGGCTCTGTTGCATACCTCCAGGATTACTCAGGATCCTTCCTACTGGTGGGGTGAGGGCTTTGGGGTTCTATACCTCAGACCTACGAGAGTCTCTGTTTCATGCTCTCAGGATTGTTCTGTAAAGAAATACAGCACCCTCCTATTAGTATAGAGAAGGCCACTCAGCAATAGGGAAATGGCTGCCATAAAACATAATGCATCCATTTGAGAAGATATGAGGATCATATATTCTGTCTCAGACATTGAAGTCACAAAAGTTGACCTAAAAGTAAAATACAGAATGAGGAAGGTTGTGGTTCAGTGTATGGGGAGCGATGGATTTGATTAATACCCACCAGCACGGGTAGAGAAATACACACTGACTTCCGCTAATAAAATTAATTCATACTAAAACAGTTGTACTTAGAAATACTTCTAATGGCTCAGGGAAAATGCTCCAACTATGATATAAAAACAAAAGAACAAAACCCTAAGCCTCCCAGAGCTATGAATTCTGAGCATGACCCCCCTAAGCCACTGCTACCACCATCAGCAGTTCAGTACTTTCTAGAACTGCTACTTCTCAGGACCCATCTGAGTCCTTCCAAGTCCCAAGTTCTGTGGGTGTCCCCACAGAAGTATGAATAAACCTATGTATGATCAGCATCATTGAAGAGGGCATTATACAGTCATTTGAAAAGGTTATGTCCATGAGCCAGACACAGCTTCCGGAATTTTTCTTTTAAATCTCTGTGTGGATGTTCTTGTATATGAGTACAGGCTTGTGCATACCACAGCACATACATGAGGATATGGAAACCTCAGGTGCCAGTCCTTTCACCAAGAAACAGGTCCTCTTGCTCTCACTGTCTATACAAGGCTAGCTTGTCCACAAGCTCCCGGGATCCTCCTGTCTCCGCCTCCCGTCTCACCACAGGATGGCCAGAATTACACGCAGGTATCACCATGTCCAGCTTTATATGGGTCTGGGCATCCAAACTTAGATCCTCAGCATTGGGTAAGGGGCTCTTTACACACTGCACCAGCTCCCCAGCCCGAGCTTTCAAACTTCTAAGTTTAAAACTGGTTGACTGAGGAGCCGTGCAAGGACATGGAACACACAAGCAGGAGTAGATCTGTGAGTGGCCAGATCGTGAGGGAATTCTGTGGCTTCTGTGGCGCGTGCTAACGCTTCTAAAATGGGCACTCTTTGTTTTCACACTGAAGCGAGCTGAAGCATAGCTCTGTTTCTACCACACACTATTATGTCTCTTGACTATTTATATACCTTCAAAGATCTTCAATCTCCTATTCCTACTTCAATAGAAGACCTTTGATGAATCAGGTCCTCTAAGTGCCTCCACTTAGCTACTGACTACGCCATGCTCTTGTCTTCAGGACCCTGCTTTATTTATAAACGGTGTTTAAAGACTGCGGCAAGCCCATAGCTGGCTCTTTGTAAAGCACAGTATTTCCTTGTGTGTGCAGTTAGAGGTCAGCGCATGTTCACACATTAGGGACAGTTTTAGCATCTGCATATAGCTTCATGAACAGTTTACAGCTTGTTTGGGTAGATTTTTGTTTTCTTTACCACATCCACTCGGAGAATTTTTAACAAGCTGACCCTTCTCCTTTCCAGGGCTCATTTACAACGTAAGCAGATGGAGTGGCTTTGCCTTTAGACAAGAAGTTAGCTTCTAAAATCGGGCAGCTATCACACGGAGCCAAAATTACTCCATCTCTGTAACAACAGCGGAGACCATTGGTTCTCCAGCCCTGGGATGGATGTTACCAGAGAGATAGCTGGTGCACACAGAGGAAGTGTTGGTCAAAAATTTACACCCCTCAACTCCAGAATCTCTTGGCACTTCACAATGTTCATGGTGCAGGAGTCGCTCACTGGAAGCCCAAGGGAGAAATGTGTGTGTGTGGCTGGTGTCTTCCTCATTCTACCTTAGCTCTTTAGACAGGGTCTCTCACTAAATCTGAGGATGGCCAATTGGTTAGACCAGCGGGTTTGAAGCATCTGTCTTTCTCTACTTCTCCAAGGGTAGAGTTATACTGTGTATCTTACTCAAGGTTCTATTGCTGTGATGAATCACCATGACCAAAAAGCACGTTCAGGAAGGAAGGGTTTATTTGGGCTTAGGGCTTACACTTCCACAGCACTGTTCATCACTGAAGGAAGTTAGGAGAGGAACTCAAACAGGGCAGAAACCTGGAGGCAGGAGCTGATGCAGAGGCCATAGAGGAGAGCGGCTTAATGGCTTGCTCCCCTGGCTTGCTCACTCTACTGTCTTATAGAACCTCCCACAGTGGACTGGGATCACCACATTGATCACTAATTGTGCACTGAGCAGTTGGCACAGTATCTGACACAGAGTGATAATGCCCATGCACACACATAAACACACACAGGCCACAGGCAAGCACCAGCTGCTCACACACGCCAGCTTACTCTCTCGTCTTCTTTGTTGTGAATGAACAGAGCCTCTCCACAAGCATTTGCTTATTGGATGAGCAAGGGGATAAATACAGACCTCACAGAGGCCCTTCTGGATACTCCATGAGGAGCTGGCACCAACAGCCTACAAATTTATTACAAAACATAAACCATTGAGTTCAGTCATTCTTGTAGCAAGCATGGGATGCTTATCTATTGATGTTTTCTGTCTGGAGAAATCTTCCACAGACCCTCCCGATTAGATGGCACCACACAGTGCTGTATTTTCACCCCTAACATTTGAATTCCCGACACTGATCTGTGATTTTTTTTTGCCTCACCACAAGAAAACCAGAGGTGGATAGGGGCCTTTAGGGAAAGATTTTATAAATAGGGAATGTTTAAGGTAATTTAACAATCAGAGCAGGAGTTTGTAAGTTAGCGCATTTCAGTCACATGGGTTCTAATCGCTCAGGACTCTAGATGCCACCTAAGGGGGGCACAGGGCAAACCCAGCTGTTTTTGGGTTTGTCAAGCATCTCAAGCTATTCCTCAGGAGTTGGGGTTTGGCAAAGCCCAAACCCACCTTGCCAAGTCTTTCTTTCCCCCCTAAATGTTTAAGCCCATGTGTATTTTAAGGAAATTTAACCCGTATGTTTCTGTATCCTTTGTGCTTAACTCATAAAAATGGTTTCTTGGAGCAATTTGATGTCCCCCAAATCTTTGGAGCCTTCATAATGATATTTTTTAACCTTTCTCCCTTCCTGGAGACACAGGAAATTGCATTTTTTAAAGAAAGAAAATGAATCAAACTGAAAGTCTCGAGGTCAGTAAGGATGGGTCAGACACACGGGTTCAAGGAGCAAAGCATTTCAGAGAATGGCATACCCCCTCTGCAGCGCAGAAGACAGAGTCCTCAAAACACCACCAGCAGCAGCACTGCTCTGCAATAATCCCCTCAGACAGTCACTGCCCCTCCTTTTGTCCTTCCATATTGAGATGCTGGCTCCATGTGTCTTAGAATTTCGAGTCCCTAGCCCGGCTTCAGAAATCCACACACATGGGTGATGTAACATGACTGTGACCACCAATTTCAAAACATAGTATGTTCTCTTTAAAAAATTGGGTGTGTTCAGGTGAGGCGGAGGTGCATATGGTATTCCTCAGGAGGCGTCCCCCTTGCCTTTTGAGACACAGTCTTCCTTTAGCCTGGCACTCTCCAATTCGGCTCAGCTCCCTAGTCAGCAAGCCCTGGGCATCTTCCTGTCTCCACATGCCCAGGGCTGGGGTTAGAAACATGTACCACCATACCTAGGTATTCTAGCTTGAGTTCCCAGGATCGAACTCCACTTCTCATGGTTAGACAGCAAGCATCTTAGCACCCTAGCTCCAGAGTTGCTATCTTGTCTAGTTTTCTGTATCCTCCCTAGAACAAGAGCTAGCACACCCATCCTGAAAGCCACAGGCTAATACTCTCATGGAGCTCTGTAAAGATACTGTTCTTCCAAAGGGAGTCTCATTTCTAGACAGGTTTACATAATACCTGCATATTTACAGTGCAGGGAGAACTGAACCAAAAGATGGTGCTACCTCTCGGATATATTAGAGAATGTCTGGAGTTGTATGACTCATGTCGGATCCCTACTGTTAGCCTTGTCACCTTGCCTATTTCCTCTGGGGTTCCACTCTGGTCCATTCCATTTCTGGCAGCTTGCTCACTAACACACGTATTATAGGTATCAGCTCTCACAGTGATGACATATAATAGCATAGGACCAGTTGGTCATAATGGCTAGATTTAATCTGAAATGCTCTAAAACCATTTGACCAGCTCATCCCATCCCATTTTAACTACATGGCATCAGCAAACTGTAACAGAATGGCCTGAGCTCTGGTTTTCTCAGCCACAGAGACCAAAAGGTCCATTTGGATATTCATCTCTCAAAGTAAGCTGTAAATCAAAGATCTAATCAAAGGATACCCTAGTGTCCCTGTTATATTTTTTTTTCAAGCTGGGATCCTTGGTCCATGAGGATGCAGGGCTCTGTAGGGTTTCTCCATCACTGAGGGCTTCTCATGGCAGAGATGAAACTGCAAAACTCAGCCCTGTGTAGTTCAATGTAGAATAAGAGGTGAGCCTGTCTACTAAACACAAACCCAAACCAGGGTCCCAGGGCTGCAAAGATCTTGGACGACTGTCAGGAAGGAGCCAATCTGGAAAATTCAATGAGTTCACAGGGATATCAGGTTTCCCACATTGATAAGTCACAGGTGGGCTGGTGGTATGGTTCAGAGTTACAGCACTTGCCTGTAGTGTGTGCAGGCCCTTGGCGTTAGTACTCAGGCATTTGTACTGGTCTGCCCTTGAGATTCTGACAGGCTAAGTATGTCCTCAGTTGCAGACACTAAGAACACCTCCTGGGCACATTTACTACGTTCTCTTTTAAAAGGACCCTGCCCATCTCCTCCTCCTCCTCCTCCTNAGAGGCTGGTCTCCCCCCTCCCCTTCCCTCTTTTTACATTCCATTTTCCTTAATAAAACCCCTCCATATGAACTCTATTGCATAGTGTCTTTCTCTAGCACCCCACTTTTTTTTTAATTACAACACTCAGCACCACCAAAACAATCCTTAAGACAGACAAATGGAGTAGATTAGTATCTGCCACTCTCTAGTGCTCTTGGCACTGCTATGTGTAGAATCACTATGTGGAGTCCAACCCTGGATCATATGCTATTTAAACTATATCATCCCTTGCTACATATCAAGAAACTGAGGTCCCTAAAATTGTTTACTGAAATGATCCATATAGACCTCTCTCTGAGTTGGGCAGTGGTGGCACATACCTTTAATCCCAGCACTGGGGAGACAGAGGTAGGTGGAGCTCTGTGAATTCGAGGCCAGCCTGGTCTACAGAGTGAGTTACAGAACAGCCGGGATTGTTACATAGAGAAACCCTGTCTCAGAAAAAAAATTTTTTTAAAAATCTCTATTCATTACAATAATGCAGTAGTAACTAAGACTGATAAGAACCTATTCAGACAGGCATAGAATTACAGTCCCACAAACCCACCCTCTCCCAAGGCAACCATGTTGTTAAGTATAGAGACAGTATTTCTATGTTCTTGCCTATATTATCAAATCTTGAAACATCTAGACTTTTCTGACACAAACATGAGAATTGTCTTTGGAGCTGGTTTTTAGAACTTGCCTGGAGTATCCTTCTGTGTCAATCATGTGTAGCCACCAGCCCCTCCTCCTTTCTTCTGAAGCAAGGCTTCTCCATGCAGCCCAGTCTGGCCCCAGGCTCCAGATCTTCCTGCCACACATACTTCCAAGTGCTGGGATTCCTGGTGCGTGCTATCAAATCTATGTGAGTTCAAGGCCGGCCTGGTCTACAGAATGAGTTCAGGACAGGCTCCAAAGCTACACAGAGAAACCCTGTCCCCCAAAAAGAACAAAACAAAACAAATTAATATACTTTGATCACCTCTTTCCTCACCTGATGATCCATTGCTCCTCTCAGCTCACTCCCCGCTCTATTCATGTAGATTAGACAGGTAGATGGGTAGGTAGATCAAAACATGAAAGAAAATTTGTTGTATTTGTCTGTCTTTGTTTGGCTCACTTCACCACATGGTGGTCTCCAGCTCTTTTAAGTAGCTGCCTAGTATTCTACTATACAGGTTGTTGTTTATTTCAATCTAGTAAGTAATTCAGTTGATTCCAACTTTTGATAACTGGGGATGCAATTACAATAAAGCTTGTCTTGCTTATCCATAAATTGCTGCATACTTATTAACAAGTAACTATAATTTCCCAGCAATAGATTTATTAGGCTTCATTCATAAATAATAGTCATATGTAATCCATGCTGTGACCACCCCCCCAGAGCCCCTTTCTTCTTGGTGTCTTCTGAGGATTGTTGTTGATTTTAGAGTAAATCACAGGCCAAATTTTCAGGCAAGTAAAGCTATCTGCCCCATTGGACTTTATCACTAGAGAGTCTCTGTGAGCCAATGATTCCATTAGTCTCGATGTTCAATCATTATTGTACAGCTCAGAAGCAGTTTTGTTGGCCAAGTTTTAAGAGTGATCATGTATGCAATATTATGTTCAACAAACTGTGTGTGTGTGTGTGTGTGTGTGTGTGTGTGTGTGTAAAATACTGCACTAAGCCCTGGTTGCCCTGTTTACACAGCAGCAAACCCAGGAAGCTTTCCCACCAGTCAATGACTTGAATGGCTTATGCAAAATCTACCTGCCGCTCAACATGATGGTGACTAGGTTGACATAGAGTACTCCGGGATACGCAACCTCTTGCTTTGTGTCCTTTGGTTTCTTCTTACTGGGGTGTTTAGTTTTTCACTACTGCACATTCTACCCACTTGTTTTCAGTGAGACATGGGATTTGAAAATCTCCCCATATGCTGCACCTGGCTCCCACCCCCTTCTTTAGGGAGTCTGTCAGCAAAGCAGAAGGCCATCTTTGCAAAGAAGTTCATCAACATTCTTTATAGATGTGAAGTGACACTAAGTCCCTGAGCTCTGTCAACTGGGACATCCAGAGATCTGTTTGTTTCTATTTTGTGGTGCGTGTGTGTGTGTGTGTGTGTGTGTGTGTGTGTGTGTGTGTGTGCATGTACACGAGCACATGTGTATGGAGATCAAAAGTCAGTATTAGGTATCTTCCTCTACTGTACTCCACCTTACTCTCTGAGACAGGGTCTCTCATTGAACTTGGAGCTCATGGATTTGGCTACATACACTTGCTGGCCAGCAAGCCCCTGGCAATCCACCCATTTCTGCCTCTCCAGTGCTGGCATTATAACAGGATTATAAGCAAACACTGTCAAAACCAGCTTTTATTTTTTTATTTTTATTTTTTGAGACAGGCTCTCAGGCTGTCCTGAAACTCACTATCTAGACCAGGCTGGCCTTGAACTCACAGGTATCCTCCTGCTTTTGTCTTCCAAGTGCTAGGATTAAAGCCATGCACCACCACGCCTGGCCAAACCCAGCTTTCTATGTGGGTGCTTGGGGTTGAATTCGGGGTTTCATGCTTATGGGGCAGGCACCTTATCTACCTGAGCTCTCTGCCCGCTCCTAATATTATTAATTTTTTTTTTGCTTCTGTATATCTACCCATAACCACACCACTTGAAATGCTGTCTTTCCTCCAATACATAACTTTTCCATCCAGGACATGATTCAAGCACATTTGTGTGGATTAATTCCTGGATTCTCTACCCTGCTTCCTCAATTTCTGTGTCTATCTTTGTCAATACCACAATCTTAATTGGTTAGAGGGGCAGGACCATTTCCTGGGTATGGGTCCTCGATATGTATGGGTAGAAAAATCAAACTGAATATTAAACATGCATACGTTAATTCTCTCTTTGTTCTTGACTGTAACCATGACTACCTGCTTCAAGAACCTGCCTTGGCTTCCCCCCATAACCTAGAATTGTAAACCTAATAAAGCTTTTTTCCCCCTTAAGGTTGCTTTGTTGGAGTATTTTATCACAGCAACAGAAACAAGACTAAAACATGTGCTAACTCTTGAGTAGCCTGATCCCTGCCACTTTAGTTTCCTTCTTTGGAGGTGTCTAGCTATTTTGTTTGCCTTTTTGCCTTTTACAAAACTCTTCTATATAAAAACAACAACAACAAAACCTACTGGGATGTTTATAGGAGTTACAGCCAACCTATTTGCCCACTTGAGTGGAACAGAATTTGATTGTGTTTCCTTGGGTTCCCTGGCTTAGCACCCTGGCACTCTGACGAATACTGTGAGGAGACACAGCTCCTGTGAGATTCTTGACCATAGGGGAGTGCCTTCAGAACTCTCACACTGGCAAGTCCGTCAGCTGGAAGCTTGGGTTCGTGGGCTTTATCAGTCTGAAGGCCTGCCCTTTGCTAGCCTTCTCGGAACCATTCTTTTGAATGACTTAGTAAATGTTGAATTCATCCAACCATTTCTAGGCATCAACTGATATGACCATGTGAATTTTTTCTTGCATCTGTTCATATAAATAATACGGCTTTTCAGTAGCAAGCCAGCCTTGCATCCTTTAACTACCCACCATTTACTTGATGTGTGATTCTTTCTATATGTTGGTGAATTCGTTTTCTCAATCTTTTTATTAAATATTTAATATTCATAATGTAGATAACGTGTTTGGATCCAAACAACCCTCATTCCCTCCCTTCTAGTTATTTTCACATCCTCCCACTACTGTTCCCTCTCAACATCATGTTCTCTTTCTCTCTGTCTCTTTATCACTGTCTCTGTCTCTCTCTCAATTTAATGCCAATTGAGTCCATTTAGGGCTGCCTAAAGTGCATGGGTATGAGACCATCTATTGGAGCAAAGGTAGCCTCTCATGTTCAGAGTTTTATTTATAGGTGTGCAGTATTGTATGAGTGCACATGTGTATGCAGACGCCCATGTTTCTGTGAACAAATGAAGAAGCCAGAGGTCAACATTAAGCATCTTCCTCTGTTTTTCTCCGCCTTTCTTTCCTTTTTAGTTATTTACTTTTGAAGCAAGGTTTCACTATGTAGCACTATGTAGTTCTAGGTGGCCTGCTAATTAGTATGTCATACTAGTCTTGAACTCACAGAACTCTACCTGCCTCTGCATCTGGAGCACTGTAATTAAAGGCAGGCACTAGCAAGCTTAACCTTGTATTTCAAGAGAGGGTCTTTCACTGAAGTTGAAGCTCACCTAATAGCTAGACTAGCTGGCCAGAGCAAACCCCCAGATTCTTCCTGTTTCTTCCCTCTCAGCGTTGGGGTTACGGGTGCGTGCTGCCTTGTTGGGCTTTTACGTGGGCTCTGGGACCTGAACTCAGGTCCTTATGCTTGTGCAGCAAGCACTTCACCCACTGAGCCATCTCCCCAGCCTGTCTTGGATGTGCACATACAATACAAAAGGGTAGCCACTTCTCATCCAACATATCCATCTCCTTGCCCAGTTGCTCTTTCTGTATCTGTTGTGCACATTCAAGACCCACTTTCTCAGCAAATCAAGTAAACAATGCAGTGTTGTTCACTGCCATCTCTGTGCTCTACATCAGCATGCAGGGAGCCATTCACCCTTCATTACTTCATGACTGAAACCAGTACCATTTGGCTAGTAGCTCTCCACTTTCCCCCGCCCCCGGGTCCCCCTTACCCGGTCTCCAACTCAGAGCTCTGCCTGCCTCTGCCTCTCTGCTACCCTAAGGTTATCATTTTCAGATTACACTCTAAGATCACACAGTATTTGTCTCTTCGTGCCTGGCTCACTTTACTCTGCATTATGTCCTGTAAATTTATCTGTGTTTCCGTAAATTATAGGGTTCCTTCCTCTTTAAGGCTAAATAATATTTGACTGTGGACACTGTCTTCTTTATCCATTCATCTGTCAGCAGACATATATTCCCTACTGTGAAAAATACTTATGTGGACATCTCTTTACCATATCAGTTTCAGCATCTTTGGATATACTGAAATTTTGTATGATAGTTCTAATTTTAATTTATCAAGGAGCCTCAATGTTGTTTTCAACAACTTATAATCCCACTAATACTGGACAGGGTTCCCTTGCTATAAGGTTCCAACCTTATAATTTGTCTTTTTATAATCAATGGACTATAAGGTAATTTTAATTTTATTTTGTGTGTATGGATACTTTGCCAGTATGGAGGTCTGTATACCACTTACATACCTAATGCCTTCATAGGCCAGAAGGAGATTTTGGATTTGCTGAAACTGGAGCTACAGACAGCTATGAGCTGTCATGTGGGTGCTGGGAACCAAACCTAGGTCCTCTGAAAGAGCAGTCAGTGCTCTTAACTGGGGAGCCATTCCTCCAGCCCACAATAGTGGTTTCCAAGACATTCCATTAGTATTACAGGTGTGAGTGTACATGACACACATGCGGCCATCAGAGGACAATTCTCAGGAGGCAGATCTCTCCTGCTGTGGTCCCAGGGACTGGACTCCAGTTAGCAGGCTTGCCACCTGAGTCTTTGCTTCAGCCCCATATGGCACCTTCTACTCGTATTTCCCAATGACTGGGGATGTTGAGCATTGCTTTCATAACCCTGATAGCAATTTGCAGGTCTTATTATAAGAAATGTTTATTCAGGTCTTTTGCCAATTTTAAAATCTGGTTTGCTTGGTCTTGTGTGGCTGAAGTTCCTATTTTGGAGACTGACCTGTTATCAGGAGTAGGGTTAGGAATGATTTCTTCCTACTCTGTAGATTGTCTGATTGTCTCCTCATACTCTTGATTGTTTCTTCTACTGTGCAAAAGATAGTTTTAAGCTTACTATGAACCATTTTGTCATTACTGTTGACTTGCTGTGGGGATCAGGTTTTAAAGTCAATTGTTAAATCAGTTTTCAGAAGGTTCTCCCTAAATTTTATGGTAGTCGTTTTACTAGGTACAGTCTTATACTTAGATCACCTGTTACAATATACTTGAACGTAGGCACACGTTCACTTTCACTGTCCTGCCTGTGGGTGTGTGGGTTTCCCAATAAGAATGACTGAAGTGAAGCCACTACCTTGTGTACTTGGCCCCACTGCTAAAGATCTATTGGCTGTGGATATGTGGGTTTATTTCTGGTGTCTGCATTCAGTTCCATTAACCTATATATCTGCTTTTTTTAAATGTCAGTACCATATTGTTTTGATTACTATAGCTTTGAAGTATGTTTTGAAATCAGATGGTGTGATATCAGCAGCTTTGATCTTCCCTCACAAGATTGCTGTGGCTGTTGTGGTTTTATGTGACTCCATTTAAATGTTACAGTTGTTTGTCCTATCTATAAAAAAGGTCATTGTTATTTTGGCAGAGATTGCACTAAAACGATAGACCCCTAGGCTAGAAAACATGCTTTAACGATGTTAACACTTGGGCTGAGAAGATGGCTCTGTTGGTAAATGCATTGAAAGCCTGAGGACCTGAGTTCAATTCCCAGAACCCACATAAAAATATAAAGTGTGAGTCAGGTGGTGGTGGTGCCTGCCTTTAATCCCAGCATTTGGGAAGCAGAGGCAAGTTGATCACTGTGAGTTTGAGACCAGTCTGGTCTACAAAAGCTAGTTTCAGAACAGGCTCCAAAGCTACAAAGAAATCCTGTCTCAAAAAACCAAAAAATAAAAATAAAATAATAATAAATTGAGGTGGTTTGTGGCTTGTAATCCCAGAACCACAGAAGAGAAACCCTGCAGCTTGCTGGATATTCAGCTTAATCTAGTTGACTAACCCCAGGCCAATGAGAGGCCCCATCTCAAAACAATTGTGGACAAACTGAGGAATGACATCTAAACTTGTTCCCTGGCTCCAAATGCACAGCCACAACTATGTGTACACACCCCACACATTTGCTCCTGCACCCACAGGAATACCCCCCCAAAACTACTAATTCCTCAAATCTATAAATATTGGACTTTTCCCCCCACTTCTTTGTGTTGTTCCTTTTTAGTTAAATTTGTCCCTTAGAATTTTAACTTTTGTTGTTAGTAAGTGTGGGTAGAGGCAAGGAACCTAATAGGGACCAGGAAATAGGAAAGAAGGTTTTGAGGGAGGGAATAATGGAGCAATAGAACATGTGTGTCTGAAAATGTAAGGGGTACTGGGGTGGGAGAGAGCAATGGAGGAACAGGAAAACTGGGAAGAAAAGTAGGAAGTGGGAACCAGCCAAAACTAAGTATGTATGAAAGTAACACAAAATTAATTTATCTTAAATTAAGAAGGAAAAAATATATTTTAACTTGATTTCTAGTATTTTAACTTTTGCTTGGTTTTGCTTTTTTTCTTCTGTCTCTAAGTATGTATTAAATTTAAAGATAATTGTACTCAAAAGGTAGAGACATTATTTTTATATGAACTTTAAAATGAAGCAACTACTAATAAGAAAAATCTTTTTCAAGTTATTCTCTGTATAGTTAAAGGTACAATGATAGACTATGGAAACATTCTTTTTTGAAAATCATGGTGTATCTATCTGTGTGTCCTTGTGTGTGTCTGTCTCCCTGTGCAATGTGTGATGCGTGTATGTGTTCATGTGTATGTGTGATGTGTGTAAGTGGTCAGGCAAATACATTTTCAGAAGTGTGTGTGTGTGCACTTGTTCATACATGTTTATGATGTGTATGTGTTCATATATGTGAGTGCAGGTGTATTGAGTGTCATGGTACACATGTGGAGGTCAGAGAATAATCTTGAGTGTTGAACCTTACCTCTTACCTTCTTTGAAATAGCGGCTCTTGCTTGCTGTTGTGTATACTGGGCTAGTTGGCCTTTAATGTACTGGAATGTCTCCTGTCTCCCTCCCATCAATGTAGGAAGTCTGGGATTGTAGATGTGCTACTCTGACTGGCTTTACAGGCAGGGGTTCACACTCAGGACCTCCTACTTGTCAGCACAGGCTTTACCACTGAGCCATTTCTTTAGCCATATAACAGGCAGTTTTAGGGATAAGCTTATGTGGCTGTGCTCAGTTTCTTAAGCCTCTCCAGGTTCCAAAGAATATCAGAGGAAACACAGGTAGGACACTGTGCACATTTGTATGGAAGGCTTAATTCAGATTCCATAAGATCCATTCATGTAGAATGAAATCTTTTGGAAAAATTGCTCTGTGAAAATCAACCAGCGTGGATATATTACAATTTTTACTTCTAAGTTATTTATCCAAATATTATTGTGGATTATGAAATTCTCTCAACAGCTCCAGTTGTTCTGTGCCAGCAGAAAACCCTGGCAATTAAAAACTACCCAGAATTAATCACAGTATTGTATTTATCAAGATCAACTGAATAACTTATGTTGTTTTCAATTATATAAATTAAAAATCAAGTTACTAGAATTATACATTGAGAATATAAAACATGAATTTTCTGAAAAATCAAGTCAGAAAAAAAGTTATGATTAATCAGGATCACAGTAATACAATCTTAATATTTATGACACTAGACTTGACACTCCCATACTCAGAGAGGCTGAGGTAGGGCTGTGTGAGTTCTGGGCCAGCCTGGGCCCCATAGTGAGCCTGAAGCCAGTCTGTGCTCAAAGTGAGACCCTGTCCAAGTAAAATTAACACTAAGATATTATAATTTTTTAGAATTTTCCATTGTTACTCTTGTACCACACCTATCACACTATAGAAGTGATGTCATATTTTTAAAGACTTTATCGTTTAGCAATGTTTTCTACTTTTTGAACAAGCTCCATAGCTCCATATTTTTGATTAACACTGACTTCCAAAAAGTGTATGGATAACTAGTCCCTTAAGTGGTAGCCAAGGCTGATTCCCATTGGCCCGAGTCACATAATCATCCCTGAGCCAATTACTACAGTGACTGATGCTCTCCCTGGTCAAGGGTCAAACTCACTCAAGCCACATTCAGGCTGTCCTATCTCACCATCCCTGAAATGTTTAAAAGGGCAGCAGCACAGGGCAAAATAGATCATGAATGGAGCTGCTCCCATCCCCTCTGCTCTCATGTGAAAGTATGTGAGCAAGAGGCTCAGTTGATACTGCGTTAGCCAGCTGCTTTGTGGAATTTCAATATGGTTCTACTTTTACTCCAGGATCATTCTTCAGCATGCAGTCATGTCCAGTTAGCTAATGGGGCTAGAAGTGGCAGTGTGTGCGTGCATGCGTGTGTACATGTGTGTGCACATGAGAGTCCCACTGCATGGACATTGAGGCCAGAGGACACCCTCAAGTCTTTGAACATTCCTTCCACCTTGTTTGAGACAAGGCCTTTGGATTTGTTTGGGTTTTGTTTTGTCTTGTTTTGTTGGTTTGGTTTGGTTTGGTTTTGCTACATACTCTGAGTGGTCAGGCCTATGATTTCCCAGGAATTTTCCTGTCTACCTCCAATCTCACCACAGAACACAGAGATCAAAGACACTCTCTATCCCATCTCTGGATTTCCATAAATTCGAATTTGAATTTAGATGTTTGTGTTTTTCTGACAAGCACTTTATCACTGAACCATCTACCCATCTGAGTCAATCCTACAAGCCGATTACTATTAATTCCCTCTAAGAAATAAGAACATGGCACATCAGATCTTTGAAAAAGATTTACATGTAGTAACTAGCAACCTAGAATCCTTACTCTCCCCTGTTTTAAATGGTATTTCTGTTCTGATAGCCTGCCCTTTCATAGGGAGATAGCCAGATTAGGCAGCCCACCTCCTTAGTGCTCCCTAGCATCCTGAACCTGAAGGGCTCCTAACTGTGCAATAGAGGGAACTATAGATTCATAGGAAAGAAGAAAGAAGCTATTTTAGGTTAACTAAAAGCAATAGAGTTGTTTTCTTTTTCACACAGACCCTGAAACTGTAACTCTGGGGTCCTTGTGTGATGTCTGATGCAGTCTGACTTGACTTCGAAATTTCAAGCACTCAGGGCTGCCAAGCTCAAAAATGAGCTCTTCTTATCCAAGTGAAAATGTGCTTCACTGGGACACATGCAACTCTCTTTGACCTATTTGAGTTTAATTCAATCAGTTAAGACTGCTCTGATTGGCTCTGCCCATATGCCATGTTGCAGTGAGCTCCATAGTTGGCTGACCTGATAGCACTGCTCCTGGATGCTTGATTATAGACAGAAGTTTCTCTCCTGCACAGTCCTGCAGCCATTCAGTCCCAACAAAACACACTGATGCTTGTATTAATTATAAGCTAGTTGGCCTATTAGCTCGGGCTTATTATTAACTAGCTCTTACAATTTAAAATAACCCATAATTCTTGTCTATATTAGCTATGTGGCTTGGTACCTTTTATCAGTGAGGCATTCTCATCTTCCTCTGCATCCAGTTGGTGACTGCAGACTGAGCCTTTCATCGTCCCAGAATTCTCCTAGTCTGGTTGTCCCACCTATACTTCCTGCATGACTACTGGCCAATCAGCATTTTATTAAACCAGTATGAGTAACAAATCTTTACAGTGTACAAGAGCAATATCCCACAGTACTTCCCCTTGTCTTCTTTTCAAAATAAGAATTCTGAATCTAATCTTATTTGTTTAGTTTTTTCCTGACCCCCATTATCCATAACAACTTGTAACCAATGCTCTAAACAAAGACAAACATCCACAATCCATTTTGGGAGGTGGTTCAGCCTGATGACATGAAGCCTCTAAAAGCAAAGCAGCCAGCCACTGGCTCTTACCTTGACCTCAGTCTGAAATGGCGATCTTGACTCCATTAATCTCAGAATGAGACTGTATCTGAGAGCTGCCTCCTCCCATGTTATAATTTTCTCTAGGGCTGGGATGAACAGTGTGCAACATTGGGATTAAAGTCATGCACTGCTTGGTTCCTATGGCAACTAATGTGGCTACTGGGATTAAAGGTGTATGTCATTGCTGGCTGGTCTTTAAGACTGGCCAGTGTGGCTGCTTTCTTTTCCTGATCCCCAGGCAAGCTTTATTTATTAAAATACAAGTGAAATGCCACTCCACTTGATCCTCTCACTCACGTATCTAGAGAGATGGAGAACATGTCCTGGAGGTTTTGTTAACTGCTCTGCGAAGTAACTGTTCTCTAGACTTGCAAGGGGCACAGGAAAGTCCTAGTCTTCCTTATCACTGCAGTGAATGAGCAACGGAAATGGGTGGCTCTGTTCATGTGGGACAGAGTGAGCACTGAGGATCCTAGGACTAGGAGAGTCTGCCATTGGGATGTCAATGCAGGGGGAGGCCTTGCCACCATCATCTCTGGCATCTCTCTCAGTAAAATTGTGGGTTTTCTCTCAGGACGATGAATGGAATGAAGACCACCAACCTCCAATTCTATCCACCACTTTGCTCCTGGGTAAGGAGCATCCTATAGGGCTGGAGATGCTAAGGAAGGAATGCATCTAGTAGCGAGCACACAGAATACTCTGCTTCTTGCTGCAGAGTAGTCTAAGGCCAAATATTACTCTTGAGTCCACCATCATGGAAGTTCAGAGTCATATCAGTGTAGGAAGGGGCTTGGCAAGGGAACATGAAAATGAGACCCAGACTGGTTGTCCAAGGGCAAACCCAGTGTCCAAGGGAACAAGCCATAAATAACAGAGAGGCCCTACAACCTTTCTAAATGCATACTTACAACTTTTCCCCTTTGTTTTGTTTTATTTTTCTCTCCCTTAAGTTCATCATATACCTCTTTGTCGCTGTGTGATTTAAGTAGGTGTCCCTGACAATCAATGATCTATCTGGCATTCTTATAAAAATAGAGAAGTTTTTTTTTTTATTTTCAGCTCAGAGTGATCATAACATGGACCATGGCATTTACAGGGGTATTGAACTTAAAGGGTGGACTGCCTTTATAGTCATCAGGTTCCATCTAAGGCCAAGGACTCCATTCCTGCGTTTGATTGTGCACACACAAGCATCTTCCTTGATCCTCCTCCTTCACCTTAGTATACTGAATTCCCACTGTAATAAAGGTTTCATGGGATTCTGCCTTCAGTGCCAAGAACTGATGTAAAGTAGCTGTAAGGATCAGCCTAGGAGGTGTTCCCATTTGTCAAACAGATGAAACATTCCTCGTGATGGTTAGAAGGTGAGCGATTTGGCAGGAGGTGGTTCACAGGCCAGTCACTCAAATATTAGCTCAGGAGCACCCAGACTGTGCAGTGAATGAGGAGGAGGACCTGGGAAAGGGTGAAGAGGCTCTTTTGAAATGTATTTACTTAGCAGCTCACTGAGGGATGAAGGAGCCTTTCTCAGATTCCATCTTGGGACCCTGGACTCAAACACCAAACAGAACTATTCCTGGGAGATTGTAAAAGCTATTTTCATTGGCACGTTTTGGGTGGGCAGCTGAAGTAAGGCATCAGAGGAGGAAGAGTGTTCTTTACAAACTGACTGGCCATCACCACTACCCAGATTCCCAATGAAATTGCCCCCCTCCCCAAAGGGGCCCAATAACATCACTACAGGCTCGGATGCTCCATTGCTAATAGGTACCAATCCCATCAACAGAAACATCTTATCAGCTTATAAAAGACAACATGAATAGAGGTGGGTGTCCTAATAACATGTCAACAATCCTTGTTTTATTTATTTTTAAGCAAACATGAATGACCCTGATGAGGAACTATTGCATCTTTAACTGCCCTCTAGGGGCTCACGTGGTCACATAGATTGACTCAGAAGCCTCAGAGCACAGCAATCCAAACCAGGAGTACTTGGAGAGGAATACAGCATCTGGGCAAAGATGCCCTTCTCTTGTCCATGCTCCATCAGCCTCTGGGTTTCACAGCTGTGTGAGCACTGCAAATGGACCTTCATGGCTTGACCCCCTCTTTCAGTAGGGAAGACGGCTGATCGTGTGAAAAGAACAAGAGGCTCTTTCCGAAGACTTCAGCAATGCCAAGAGATGCTGCATGTCGATCTGTTAGATTCCTCTGCAGAACAGCTCTGCTGTCTTCTCCTTTGAGGTCTTAGTTGGCATGACTCCTACCGTGTTGTTCCAGTTTGCTTGGTTGTTTTGAGGTTAAGAAAGGCTGGAAAGCCTGTTGAGAAGTGCTTACATGGAGGATCAGAGCCTAGACTGCCATTCCATGTCATGGCCACTTGTGTTTTGATTGTTTGTTTGTTTTGTTTTATGTCAGATTGGAGTAGCAGGAGGGAAGAAACTCCAGCAGGAGTTAGAGACCATCCAAAGAGGAAGCGCTTTTCTCGTGGTTTCTTATTAGAGTCATTGTCCTGGGGGGCTGATCATAGCAGGTTTATCACCATGGCTGTGGATGAAGCTGGGAGCAGGGTAGGAAAAAGTAGGAATGGTCAGTCCATCCAACACGCCGTTAGAGCCCCTGCAGTTGGGCCATTGATATTGACAGCATCATTATGCCCAATACATCCAGCCCAAGTAACTCATTTCCTGAGCATGTTGGTATCTCCTGATATGCCTAATGGGTAGGATGTAATTTGGTGAGCTTTTGAAGAAAGATGTCTCCTCTTGTGCTTAGCTTTGCCCTAATATGGCAAAAAGCAATCACGCCAGGAAGAAACAGCTCTGGGGTGTTGGGTTTTTGAATTTGGATTGTGTCTGCAAAACACATAAGGCAGGAAAAATCAGTGATTAGAATGATAGACACCACAGGGTCATTGCATATCCTTGGAGCAACCTTTGTGTCAGCAAACCTCTGTCTTTACCGTTCGTATGACTGGGGCATTCTATAAATAACACTAAATTAGTTAATTATTGGTTCTAGTGGGTAGGGGTGGGGTGGGTTTGGACAAGAAAGGGCCAAGGTCACAAAGGCTACCCAAAGTGGAAAAATCACATGAAAAATCAAAACTATGACCCATGTGTTGTATCCAACAACCAAGCTGCATTTTTTCTTTGAAAAATAGACAAAGTAGAATATGTGCCTCAGAGTTCTCTTTATTCCATTCAATGAAACACATATGTATTAAAAATCATCTTCCTTGCACAATATAGTGCAGGGTATCAAAAGTTAACAAGTGCTGAGTCTTGCCCTCAGGGAGGTTCTAATCTAGGATGTAAAATAGGCAGACCCCAAGTATTTCTTATAGAAGCAGCCACAAACTGAGAATGCTATCAGCGGCACAGATACCTCAGCTAGAGAGTGAAAGTCATTTAGTTCATAAAAGAGAGATAAACTAGTGTCCCATGTATAGTAGGCAGAACACCTTCCAGAGAACATCGGCCAATCAGAGGTTGTCTATGTGAGTCTGGTCTACTGAGACTCTGATTTGAGTCAAGGCCTTGCTTCCACGAAAGAGGATCCCTCTGATGGCTAACTGTTTCTTGATCATCATAGGACATGATCAGTTCCAAGCATCCCAGCTGAAAATGGAGAAGCCACTGCAGGGATGCGCTAAGAGGTTTTCAGACTTTTCTCCTACCCTTTCATCTGCCATGGCACCTGCGTTGGAGGAGGCCGCTTCTTCTTCCCAGCTGCCCGGCTAGCTTACACCTGAAATAATCACATGGATACTGTATTAATTAAATCACTGCTTGGCCCATTAGCTCTAACTTCCTATTGGCTAACTCTTACATATTAATTTAACCCATTTCTATCCATCTGTATATCACCACGAGGTTGTGGCCTACCAGCAAAGTTTAGGCACATCTATCTCCTGCAGCAGCTCCATGGTGTCTTGTCTCTGCCTTCCTTCTCCCAGCATTCATTCCAGTTTTCCCCCTGCCTGCCTAAGTTCTACCCTATCAACAGGCCACGGTAGTTTCTTTATTCATTAATGGTAATCACAGCACACAGAGGGGACTCCCACATCACACCTGTCCTCTTGACTTTGGAACACGACATTCTGCTTTGAGAAGGCTCCTGATGCCAGCCAGAAGATAAAAATTGACTCAGGACTAACACTTTGAATTGCACCTATTTTAGGCATTAACGTTTACTTTATTAAGAAAGTGAGGGGCAGGGAGAACACAGAAAGAGGAGGAAGTCTGTTGAAAATTTAGCTAGGTTTCTTGTCTGTGTGCAGCATGACCATTGCCCTCAACCATTTTTACCATTTTTACCTGTGTGCTTGCTTGCCTTTGGGCTGCTTTTCATGCCTGTTCACGCTCGTGTGATTTGCCGGGCATGTATATGTACATACAAGGTTTTGGAGAAGTTAGAAACAGACAATCAGCTCATTGCTTTCCTATCTTCATCTGAGTAACCACTCCTCCACCCCACCCTCACCCCTGCTTATGAATGATCAGATCCTAGAGCATTCACCATTTTCTTCTTAATTTATTTAAGAATCCTGTACAACATGTTGAAAGTAGGTAAAGACAACAGAAATCATCTCTGGGTTTGAATTGCCAGTAAAAGCGAGTAGCCCAAAGGGAGAGGGATTCTCATACCTCTATAGGAACCACAGTACCCTACCATAACCCCACCAATGTCCCAATCTCACAGTGCAGTGGCATGCTTGAGACCCATTAGCACCAAGTTTGTTATACACCCTATTCACTATGACCAAATCTGGTGTAACACAGAACATAGATGGCCTTGGGGATGGTGTTAGGCCAAGCAACCTGGGCAGACTCCTCTTGGAAAGATTTAGGTGAATACTGCCACCTATTGACAGGTGTCATATATGCTTCTGGTTCCAAATTTGCCCTTACCCTATGCCAATGCTCATCAAAGCCAATCTCATTACTCAGCTGGCCAAAGGGTAGTAAGAGCCCGGAGTCCACAATTCTCTATACATCTGGGATGAAGACTGAGTCAGCTTGCTCATAGAGTGCATCAGTGATAGGAGGCAACGGAGTGAGGCAGCGATGCCAGGAGCTTTGCAGTAGGAGGCCTGGGTTTGATTCTGAGCTCAGCCCTTACATGCATGTAAACAAGCTAGTTCATCTCTCTGCACCTTGGATTCCCCATCAAGGAGTGGCTAATCAATCCTATTTTGCAGAGTGTGAGACTCGGGCACTGTTTTTGGGTGGCACACAGAATGCAGGAGAGGGGCAACACTGACTTCTTATGTTTGGGCCAAGCTGTAAATGGCAACTCTTTGCCACGCAGTGATTGGCGTTACGACAAGCCTCATGTCTTTTGGGGGCTCTGGTGAGCTCTTCCATGGGGGTCAGTTCTCCTTGGGTAATGCTCCTTGTCTACCAGACTATCTTTGACATTCAAAATTAAGACAGTGTGAACATAAATATCGGAATTTTAAGTGTGCCAATTGAGAAAATGAGGATAAATGGGCTTCATTACCAAATGTCTCTCGACTACTCTGGAGGATATATGGGGCTGAGTCGATAAAGAGTTATGATAAAAACTTAGGAGCTGCATATAAATGGGGCTTTGTGACCTGCTGGATAAGGTTGTACTGAGAGCCAGACCTAGGAGGCTCGCATTCCTGCCTAAGCATGGTGTGGGGATCCTGGGCTCTTGCAGACAATAGGGGATTCATGGCTGGAGAATTCTAACGACGACTAAGAGGGTGGCAGGCAGAACAAGAAGACTTTTCAGGAGTTCAGGGGCTCTGATTATCACGTCGTCGGAGCGGCAGTGAGCCGGGAGGCTGCCAGAGAGGCGCACAGAGCCGTTCTTGGAAAGCAGTCACTGAAGGGTTTGTAACCTCCCTAAGAGAATCGCGCTTCTCAAAATCCTCAGTCTGGAAAACCTCCCAACAACCAGTCCAGATCAACACTGTGCAGTGACTACACNGATGCGGGCCACCTCTGCCTGAAGAATTTTTCTAAATGTCGTATGTCTAGGCTCCTAAGACCCAGGGACAAATTCCACAAGTGGGTTCTCCAGCATAAAAGGAAGCTGTTGCTTTTGTTCTGAAAGGTTTTCTGGGGCTTAAAACAAAATCATCAAGAAACAGCCTGCCTGTGAACAGTCTGCACGTTCTGACTGGGTCTGCCTGGGACTGAATAGCCAACGTCCTTCCCAAACCCTTTCTTTCTCCTTTTGGGCTTAGCAGTGTGTGTATGGGAGGTGGGTGGGGGAGGGGAAGCATGGCACTCGTTACTGACAACTTCACACATAATAAGCATGTTCCAATCCTCCCTGAGTTGTTCATTTTCTTTTCTTTTATTATGACCCCTTTTTAGGTGTTTTTTATAAATAACATGTTTTATTTGGGGGGTAGAGAAAAAAAAACAGCCTATTACTAACCAGCCGCACCCCAGGGCCCTAAGGAAGGTGAAGAGAGTACAGAACGGAAGTGGGCTGGGCAGCCTCCACAAGGAAGGACTGGCCACCTTCTTTTCATAATTTAATTTTGAGAGTCTGATGAAAAGGCACTCCCTAAATTGAAAAAGGTGAACAGGGAAAAAGAGTGAAAATTATTCAAATGGTCATCAAAGAGTAATCAATTTAAATTTATGTCTTGCAAACAAACCACATATTACTAACCCCAGGGTAGGCAAACATTAGCAGCAATGATATATATGGGAAGGATTTTTCATAGGAACGGACATTACAGGCTTGTGATAAGGGTGGACTTGGGCCTAATGTCTCAAGCATTCCAAACTTCCAGATGTTATGTTGCCAAGCAGATGACAGAGGACAAAGAAGAGTCTTTCGGTTATTTATTTTACTAAGACGAGGGAAAAAATAAAGTCCAGTTATAAGAATTTGTTTGTCAGGGTCACAAGAGGAACAGGTCTGGGGTCCAAGCACAGACTCCCATTCTCAAACCCCAGTTCTTTCCCTGGGGCTAAACAGTTGGGGAAGAGGGCAAGCTGTGGCAATGGATGAGAAAGTTCTGTTTCCAGGACAACCATTATCCCTACAAAGGAGGAAAAACATCAGCAAAGGCACCAGGGTGCTGCTCCAAGTAGCTCATTGTCTTAATCAGTTCTTTATTAGACCTGGATTCTTTATCAGACCCTAACTGCTTTGAAAAATGGCCTGAGTTGCTGTGGTTCTTTGGCCCTGTACTTTCTCTACCTTAAAACATGTACACAGGCTGAATCATGAATGTTATGGTTGTGCCCTGCAATAATTAATATTGTCATCATTTGCCAATATGTAGGTTAAACCTTGTATATTGTTCTCTTTTCATTATGGCCGATTACGCACACATATGAATAGGGTTCAGTGTGGTGTTTCCACGTATAGAATAGGGTGTTTCCATATATATATACACACACACACCATTCACGGGTCCACAGATTCAAGGTGAATTTCATCAAATCACAATGCCATTACCATAGAACTAGAAGGGGAAAAAAATCCCAAAATATATACAGAAGCATAAGAAACCCCTAAGAAACAGGGAGAAAAGCTGGAGGGCATCACAATTTTAAATCTCAAAGTGTGCTACAGAGCCATAGTAACCAAAACAGTATGATGTTGGCTTAAGAACAGATCCATAAACCAACTGAACTGACTGCATATCCCAGAAATGAACCTACGTAGATTAAAACTTTGAAAACTGCCTTTAGCTTCTTTCTGTCAATGAAACCATTGCTGCCTCCAAAGTGCATCATCCAGCTCCCATCTCTTCATTTGCTTGTCTTGAGCCATGAGCATCAGCATCTCCCTACTTCTGAGTTCTCACTACTCTCCTTGATTATCTTCCGTGTCTAGGTCAGAGAGCTCTTGCTCAGCTACACCAACGTTCTGCAGGTATCCTCATCACTACCAATAAGAAGTCCAGACTCTACACAGCATCAAGCCCTCCTCGGGCTACTCAGGTTTGCTTTGTGAGACAAGTCCTAATGAGCTAATGAGCACACCTGAGACTCTTTACTTCAGCCCAGTCCCAGGGACTACTCATGTCTCCCACAGTCCAATGGCTCCATGCCTTGACTCTCTGCCTTGCCCCCCTCTCCTTGTTTCTTGCCAACCTGCAGGAGTCATCATTCCTCCACAACCAATTATAGTATAACCTTCTCTAGCTCCTCCCTCCATGTTCCAGAAGGAAGTGGCCAAGAGCTCTCTGTGCACAAGGCTCAGGTCCTTTGAAGGGTACATCTTCATCCCCACTTGTACTATTGTCAGTAGCATTTCTGTCACTGAGCATGTCTCTTTCGTCTCTGGAAAGCTAGCCCACTCTCCTTCATGCCCTTCCAACCACACAGCTTCACTAATGCCTCTCTTTCTTAGAGTTCACTGAGCAGTTATTATCTGCAAGGCATTAGATCCAAGAACTGCTAGGACTGGAAGAGGGAGAAAAAGAAAACGCAACCCCTTTCTTCAAAGGACTTTTTAATAGAATCAGTGAGGCATGATGACAACCTAAGCACGGAAGATGGCTGTGGGGGTGGATCTGGGTGGAGGGACGTTCTGCGAGTGGAAGGAACATTCTCAGTGTTCCCAGTGAGGGCACTGGTGTTAGGACAGGAGGGAGGGAGATGGGAAAGCGCAGAAATCTGCTTTGAAATCCCAAGTCTGCGCTGCAGTCATTAGTAAACTCCCCCATCAGTCTGGCCCATCTAAGCAGACCATCCCCCACACACCTGAGTCATCTTCCTGCAAGAGCGATCGTGAAACTCCCCATTTGAGGGCCTGCTGTTCAGTGAATCAAGCGTCAGCTAATTGCAGGCTTCTGCTAGGAGTTATGGAGAACACCGTCTTGTAGACATGACACAAACCCCAGGAAACATCTGGAGAACAAAACAGCAAGAACATGCTGTGAAAGTGCTAGGGAGAGGGAGACAGATGAGGGTGTGATCAGGATGGGCTGCGATTCACCGAAAAGAATTAATCAGAGGAGACGAGTCTTTGGTGCACGCACTCCGTGAAAACACAGACGGGACATACCAAGAGAACTTCAAGAGCTTCAAATCCTGAGGCCTCCTCCCATTGGCCTTCAAGCTACCCATTCTCAGTTACCCATCCATTTACCCAACAGGCCCATGCTAAGCACTTTGAGAAAACACTATATATTTCCTGATTGCTTTCTAGACACTGGAATCCACCATTGAACAAGAGAGTTTAAGTCACCCAAGCTCTACAGTACAATGGAAATGAATGAAACTGAGTGAACACCCCAAAGGGTGATGGGAGAGTCCTGGGTGCTACATCTCAGATCTCAAAGCAAGGATTTATGAGCCCAAAGCCCCAGAAAACACCACTAAGAGATGAAGTCTAAGCTGGAACTCCAAGGCTATTGAGGAGTTGACCAATAAAAAAGGACTCATCCTCTAGCCAGAACATGGTGTGCAAAGGCCTGGTGTTAAGAGAACATCTGGAATATCCAAGGAGCCAAAACATATTCAAGATGACTGTGGCTGAGAGCAAGTAGGGAGGATGGAGAAATTAGACTAGGGAGCTAAGCAGGCCCAGAAGAGAGATTATTTTCCCAAGGTGTGCCCAGGATGTCACACCTGTGAATAACAGGCAAGTGTGTGACACAATGTATTTAACTTGCTAAGGACATGACAAACGGCTGTTGAAGAATAGATTAGTGGGTGAGTGGAGGAGTCCTGAAGCTCCTTTGCCAAGGACTTGGACCATTTGACCCCACACTGAGCGTAGATTAAGTATCCTTTACTCCAAATGCTTAGGACTGAATGTCTGGCTGATTTGGGCTTTTAAACCAGTCCTATACATAGATTGAAGCATCTTAGGATTTCAAACCAAGTCTAAATACAAGTTCATTTGTTTCTCGCATACCTTACCCTTGTAACCTAAAGGTGTTTTACATAACATTTTTAATAATAATTATTATATACTATATAATAATTATTATTATTATTTTAATAATTTTGGTCATGAAGCATGGTTTCTTGGTATGGGCTTCTTCACTTGTTAGTGTTGCATAAAGTTGCAGGTATCGAAGCATTTGGACTTTGGATTTTAGATTAGGATGTTCAACATGCTTCTGTTCCCAGAAGTCTCTGATCTTGATAGACTTACTCAGAGTCACATGACTTAGCCTAACAAATGGAATAAAAGTAAATCTGCATTAAAGTCTGGGTCAAAGGTTCTCTAGGTGTTCTGATAGACCTTTCCGCCTGGGAGTCACTGGGTTTATGCTGCGAAAGAGCAACCTGAATGTCTCTTAATCCCAAATGGAAAATAAACAGCCTTCTGATCCATGTGGACAGGCATATTCCCAAATTAAATTATTTATAACAAGGCTCCATTGATAGATACAGCCTAGGAGAAAAAGGGAGGGTAAGACCTGCAAGGTAGCTCAGCCTCCAAGCTGAAGGCCTACCCCCAAGTCTGAAGATCTGAGTTCAATCCTCAGGACTCCTGTGCTGGAACAAGAGAATCAGTTCCTGAAAGTTGTCTGCATGCACTCACTGTAGTGCACATGCGCATGCACATACACACACAGAGACACACACACCCCTCCACCTCTACCTCATCAACTAAACCTTTTTTAATAAGGCAAAAGTTCTAGAGAGAGAGAGAGAGAGAGAGAGAGAGAGAGAGCTCTAAATTCTCTAATAAAAGGAAAATAAGTTCAGTTTTTTCTTTTTCTTTTCTCTTCTTTCTTCCTTCCTTCATTCCTTTCTCTCTCTCTTTCTTTCTTTCTTTGCTTTTTAAAACATGCTTTCCTTGTATAGCCCTGGCTCTCCTCGAACTCACTCTATAGACCAGTCTAGCTTGGCACTCAGAGACCCACCTGCCTCTGTTTCCAATGTGCCATCTGGCTCAGTGGTTAAGAACACTGGCTGCTCTTCCAGAGGACTGGGTTCAGTTCCTAGCACCAGCATGGTAGCTCACAACTGTCTATAATTCCAGCTCCAGGGGATCTGACATCCTCACACAAATATACAGGCCGACAAAGTACCAAGGTACATAAAATAAGCATAAGTAAATCATTTTTAATTTTTTTTAAAAGAGAATAGAAAAGTAAGACAACTGTAGAAAACCAGGCTGAGCTCTTCCTTCGGGCAGCCAGGTTGTCTAGTTTTCTGCATCACTTTTGCCTTTCCAGACAGCACCTTGTGTGTCCCAGGACGGCTTCTAACTCCATACACAAACTTGAACTTCTGATCCTCTTGTCTTCACCTCCCAAGTGCTGGGATTACAGGCATGTACTACCATGTCCAACCGATGGGGTGCTGGAGAGGGAGCTGCCTGTTAGGCGAGCCTCCCACCAACGGAGCTACCTCCCCAGCCCCTTCTGGGTCATTTTCTTACCTCAAATGCCAGCTCCCCACCTCCAGAGCAACCACCTGTCACTTGTCAGAGTGAGCCGGCAGGCGCCAGGATGTCTCCAGAAAGGGGGTGAATGTTCATGAACACAAGATGCTCTGCCCATTACCTCAGGATGTGACCAGCCCCCAGTGAACATTTTCCCTCCCTGCTTATGAAGAGACGATCTCTTGATTCCCTGCAGACTCACACTCAAGATCCCGAGGTCGGTTTGTCTCCAGGCATAAATGACAGAGCAGATGCAGCGTCTAATCAAAGAGTTCAAAATTATATCTGAAGTCTTTATAGCAGCTAAGCATTCGTCTGGCAGACAGGGTATCTGAATAGAGCTTTATAGAGATCCTTAATGCTGTTGCTAGGTTAGGGCTCTGTGTGTGTGTGTGTGTATGTGTGTGTGTGCGCGCGCGTGCGCTCATGTGTGTGTGTGCTCGTGTGCATGCGTGTGTTTTATATATGTGCTCATCAGTGACAAATCCTCCCTAGCACAGCCAACATGTACAAAGGTCATTGTTTCAGAGGGAGTCATAAGCGAAGCCTTCTTGTACGGCTTTCGAGGAAATCTGTTTCGTGTGTTGCGTTAGTCTTATGAAGTGCAACACTGGGGAGAGAGCCAGGTATACCCATATGTGGCTGGCACAGAAACAGCATTGGAATCTTCTTCATGAGGCTAAGCCTCATGGGGTCCTCAACCCGCTGTTTGCTGACTGCTTTCTCACTCCTGAAAACCCATGCCTAGATTGAGCAGCCCCAGTATTTGGAAGGAACCCCATCACGCCTACTAAAGATCTAGGGGAGGGGGGAACAGAGCTGCCACCTGTGTGCTTCTGGGTTCAAGCAGCTGTGGGAGCATGTCACTTGAAGGGGCTCTAGAGTCACAGGTGATAATTCTCTCGCTCCACTAATGTGGTGCAGAACTAACTGGCTGCTTTACGGTCCCTTTGTGGACCCTTGAGTGACAGTTGGTTCTGATTCAGTATTGTGTGCTGAGTGATCCCTGCAGATAAAATAGGCTAAACACACACCGAAGTCATGACACCCTTTTACTACACACACACACACACACACACTACACACACACACACACACGCGCGCTTGAGAAAGCCAGCCTTCCCCCGCTGCAGTCCCGAGAATGTACCTCAATTCTAATCCAAGCCGTTTCCCTCGCCCCATGCATCATTCACGCTTTTATTTTGCATTAGGAGAAGCTTAGTGATCATGGACTTCGGCTCTTGCCTGGAGTGATCCTGTTCGCATTTTATTCTTTGCACAGAATAGGAAGGAGGTTTGCTTGCTTTGCGCAGAAGCTGAGCTACAGGAGAAAGCAGAGCCAATGTGATTTATTGAATGAAAGCACCGGACACTTAACAGCAACTTGTTCCTCTGCTGCCTCGAACAGCTTAAGCTGGTAAGTCAAATTTATTGTTTTCTTTCTCCATGTATAAATGTGGGGCTTTCTCAGTTGTGAGTGATTTTTTAAATGTGTTTGTGTTAGTGTGGTTTAAATGACGCACATATATATAAATCATTTAAACATATTCTAAACATATATATACATACAAACATATTTTTAAATATCTGCATCTTCCAAAGTTTGCTGCAGGTGGTCCATGGAGAATACAACCAGGCATGCACACAGTGGTCTGCTGTGGCACATACACTGCCATGTGGAGCAACAAGGATGAAGGTGGGGGAGGCCCATTTCTAACAACTGGGCAGTTTCTCTGCAGCCAGCTTAGTCACATGAATTGCTTGCATAACTGATTACCATTAGCTATTAGAAAATAATAAATGACTGTCTTGTGGTAGAAAGCATTTTTCACTTGGACTCCTGGATACCTTAGAAAATACCTGTTGGATCAGGTAAAGGTGGGCCCTATCATACTGATGATCCAAACTCAGGCACACTGCTGCCTTTGATCTAGTTTGCAGGGTATGCATGCAGAGTGTGAGGTCAGAGATCTGTCCATCATGGATCAGCTTGTCCATCACATGAAGACTATGATAGTGAAGATCTCTGCCAGAGGAACAGGGTGGACATTCGAGGTCTTGTGTTACCCTCTGTTGCCTCCGTATTCACTGCTATCCTGTTGGTAGGGAGGATTTGAAATGTGGCATTGTAAGCGTCTTATTGCCTATGTCAGATGTTGGTATGTCTGTGGCTACAAGTAGTTCCATACCCTGCTGGCTTCTGAAAACCTTGGTTTTCACTTGCCTTCTCCATTTCCTAAGTGAGATATAAGCGGACTTCTGCAGAGGGGAAAAGGGAATGGAGGAAGCTGTTGCTTTCCCTACTGTCTCTTAGCTGGTTTCCTCAGTCTTGTTTGCTTGGATACCCCAAAGCTTTATGGCAGCCTCAATCCATCTCTGATGAGTGAGTTCAGAGTCCGTATAAATGTCATACATAGGGAGTTTAATGCCTTCGGGGCGGTCCCTCTGCTGTAGATCACTGGCCACTCAGCTGAAGCTGTGGCCTCGGGTGCTGACAAAGATGGATGATGTTAGAACAGTGAGCAGCAGGATTCTTCAAATACAAACTGAAGTCGGGAGGTCTGAAAGATGGGTGAGGTTCCTCCTCGTTGAAAAGATCCCCAAGCCACTCCATCACACAAAAAAAGTCATTCTCCCTTGTGACCATCCTGTGTCACAAATGATATCACTAGAGATTGAAGAAGACAGAATTGCCTATTGGTTAGACAGCTGGTAAGATGGCAAAAGAGTAGAATGTGTTTACTAGATCAAACACTTTAGGCAATTCCCTTGGGATCCCTTGAGATCCCTGGCTCTCCGTATCTCCCCCATTCCCGGCTGTTTCAAAGCAGCACAGTCATGAGACGCTACTTTCAGCTCTGTCCACAGTGCCGTTGTCCATACACCTCAACTGTCAGAGACCCATAGTGCATGCATGGGAGGACTAAGGGCTCTGTGTCCTTTCCCCCTGAGGGATACAGAAAGTCTGTTAAGAAGCACAGCTGCATTTGGTGTAAGAAGACAGCCGAAAAGTTTGATTTGAAGGATACAAATAAATACAGCTTATCTTCAAAAAATATTTTTTCCAATTAGTAGCAACTGGTGTTCTGTACACACAATTTCAAAATCTGTAGTCTTAAGTGTTTTAAAGGAAATATGCAAGTGTTGTATTGAGGGAGGGTAGGTGTGGATCAAACCATGCATAGAACTCACAGCAACTTACAGTTGTTTGGGTACCCAGAGTTAGCAGTGATAAATATACCATAATGTGAGGAGTTCTAGAAAGCTATTTTGCACCACCCCCATAAACTGCCTCACTTCTAGTATTAATATGTGAAGTTATTTCCCTGGAAATTTGATATTTCTGGGTATTTCTATCTTTTAGAAAATACATTCTCAGAAGGAGTAACTCATGAGCCATTGATCCCTTCTCATGTATCATTCTAACCTCAAGGACACCCAGGTGATATTCTGCTTCCTGTTTACCTCACTCCAGCCTCCATGAACTGCCTTTATAGTTACCCCACTCTTGATCAGAAAAGCAGGCAATCTTCCAATCATGTTTTTGCCTTCTTTTTCTATGGAATGCCTGACAATAGCATCTAGAATAGTGGTCCTCAACCTTCCTAATGCTGCAACCCTTGTATACTGTTCCTCACGTTACGGTGAGCCTCCAACCATGAAATTATTTTGTTGCTACTTCATAACTAATTTTGCTACTGTTATGAATCGTGATGTAAATATCTGATATCTGATATGCAACACCCAAAGAGGTCACAACCCACAGGTTGAGAACTGCTGATCTAGATTCTTTATAGAGATTTAAGACTCACATGGAGAAGACCAGATTACCATCTGCTCTGTGAAACTCACACTTTTGGCATAGGTGGGGGATTAATGTTTAATAGGGATATACTTTGTGTTTATCAGAGCATTCTAAAGACAGATGGTAGAGATGGCTGTGTGGCGCTGCAAAGCCACTTCATGTTGCAGAAATGGCTTAAATCAATTTTATGCTTAGTATATTTTGCCACAATAAAGGACTCATCACAAAATACCCCATGTGTATTCTCTTAGATTTCTTGTGTGTGTGTGTGTGTGTGTGTGTGTGTGTGCATGTATTTGTTCCTTATTATTTTCACATATTTGTCTGTGGCCCCCTAAATTTAATTAGGGTTGCCTGGGTGTGCATGGGTGGAAGTTGTATTTAGTTGAGCAACAGCAACTTACCTGTGTCTACACCACTGAGGAGTATGACTCCACTTCCCCCAAACAAGCATTAACCAATATGAGTCCTCAGAGAAAGGTGAGGGCGTAGAAACCTCTCCTGTCTTCATGATGGGATGTTGATGGACCGCCTTGAGTGAGTAGCCACTGCTACTGTGAGTCCCTAAGCTCAGCAGCAGGTCATGTACAGAAGAACGCTTTTCAGTCCCCTAGATCTTACAGCCCTACTCCTCATCCGCGATGCATCCTGAGCCTTGGAGAAAGCAAATGTCCTGCTTAGGGCTGAGAACGCCACAGCCACTCATTCTCAGCACTTCCATCCGTTAGGAGTCTCTAGATTAATCACCACCCACATCGAGCAGAAGGATTTCTGACCAAGTCTGAGAGCTAGACTAGTCCATGTGAATACATAATATTTAGAAGGCAGTTTGACACCATGTCGGCATAGCAAAGGAACATTAACAGGTTCCCTGCCATGTTTTGGGACCTCCATGGCTATGGGCTCTTCAACAGATTTACAGCCCCAGGCATGCATTCTTCCTGGAGAGTTGCTTTAAAAATCCAACCAGAAAGCAGTTGGTGATCACTCCAGTCACCAGCTCTAGGATTTTTTTTTAAGACATCCATGTTTGGTTGTCCGTTCCTAACATCCTCACACTTCTTTTTCAATTAACCTTCTGACCACTACTAAATTCTCCAAAAATGTAAATCTCAACTTTCTAAGAATGTGTGCTTTTACTAATTGTATGTGTGTATTGAGTACAGTGTGAATTCCCTATGTGTATACATATTAGGATTAATTAATGATGGGGATAATTGATACATCTATCACATAAGGGTTTCTGGTACTCCCTGCCGTATATAGCTTAATGTATTTGTTCCTTATCATGTGTGCAAGACCCTGGATGTCTTGGCCATGCTGCCTCTCCAAGCCTCTTTCCTAAGGTCCATGGATAGTATAGCTGATGGAATGCACCATTGCACACGACAGAGCCAAGAGGCTTTCCAATCCCCGCTTCCAGAATGTTCTACCAGCCCATTTCTTTATTCTTTCCTGTCTTTACATCCTAACCTGGGCTCGTAGACCTGGAGAATCATTTCTGTCCTTGCTAATTATTTCTCATTCGCCATTCAAAATCATTTTCATGAGGCACCTCGTCTGACCCTCTCTTTGCCCAGGGTCACTTCCTGTCACTCTCTTCAGCCATTCAGCTCGCTGTGATATTTCTCTGTCTCGGGCTTTTTCAGGGACACATTTAGAGGTGAAGAGCTCAGATACAGATTCACATTGCCTGCATTTGAATTGTAGATCTACCCTTAACAGAGCCTCAATTTATTGCTACTAAAACAAGGATAAAAGTTCTGCCTTCAAATGGCTATTAAGAGACTCAATAAGTTTGTATTGTGAAAGTAATACAAAGGGCTAAATGCTTACGTCCCTTCAAAATTCAGTGAGATCTTAACCATCCAGTTAACAGTTGTCTTAGTTAGGGTTTCTATTGCTGTGAAGAGACGCCATGACTGTGGCAACTCTTAAAAAAGGAAAACGTTTCTTTGGTGCTAACTTACAGTTTCAAAGGTTTAGTCCATTATTATGGCAGTGTACAGGCAGACATGGTGATGGAGAAGGAGCTCAGAGCTCTACGTCCACAGGCAGCAGGGGTCTGTCTTGCACACTGGTTGTAGCTTGAGCACAGGCAACCTCAAAGCCCACCCTCACAGTGGCACACTTCCTCCAAGAAGGCTATACCCACTCCAACAAAGCCACACCTCCTAATAGTGCCATTCCCTATTGGGGGCCATTGTCTTTCAAACCACCAAGGCCATAAGAAGACAGAGCTCTCCTAGCTGGGATTAGTGGTTCTCTAAGAGACCCAAGAAAGCTGGCTAGACCCTGCCACCGCAAGGACCCAGAAAGAAGGCTGTGTCTATGAACCAAGGAACAGGGACCCTGAATCTGCAGGCATCTTAATCTTGGCTTCCCCAGCCTCTAGAACTGTGGGAAATAAGTTCTTGTTGTTCATAAGTTACCCAGTCGGTTCATTTGTTATAGCAGCATGGATGAACTGAGGCAAGCTTGATTCTACATACATCCAACTCTCAGAGCCCTCCATTAGTATATACTTCCATTCAACACCATGGTATTTCCCAGCTGTGTGTTTGTCTCACTATCTTTCCTTCTAACCTATAAGGACCGTGGGAACAGCTAAGTGACTACTTTAACCAGTGTAGGACTTTTCCTTTGTTTGCACTGAAAGTCTTAGAAACTGGGCTCCCGCAATCCCAGGAAGGCTGACATTCATAACTGTGAAAGATCGTATTTACTTTCTTATGAGGTCCTGGGATCACACACAGGATACCTAGATTACCAGCTTGGCCAGGAACAACAAGATGGGTCAGTGGGTGGGGGGACCTGCCACCAATCATAACAATATGAATTATAACCCCAGGTCCCACTTAGTGGAAGGTAAGAACCAACTTCCAAAAGTTGTCCTCTGACTTTCCACATCACATGTATGCTGTGGCATGTGCGTGTGCACTGCACATAGACATGCACACACACACACATATACACATATAAGTTTAATTTTAAAAATATTTGTCAACACTTTAAAGATCAGTGTTCCTCCTGAATCACAGCTGACATTTCAAATACACACACACACACACACACACACACATTATTTCAAAGGGCACAGAAACTAGAAAGGCAGCTTCCACTGTTACATGTCAATACTGTAATAGAGTGAGCTACCCCTTAACATTCAAAGACACACCTGTCATGTTAGCAGTAGGTGGAAAATGGATGGGGTCAAACTTTCTCTTCATCTGGTGACAGGCAGGTTGAAGTCAGAAGGTCCCCAGTTCACATCACAGCCTAAAGAACACTAGCTCCTGAGTCAAATATGTTCCCTTTGCTGATCCACTCAGCTGTCAGGAATGACGAGAGCTCCAGTTTCTGAGCTGTGCCTTGAGATGTCTTGTCATCCAAACTGGCTCAGACTGCTTCTAAAGTACAAGGACCCTGGAAACTTTCCACAACCAAGCCCCAGTGAAATGTGGGTTCATAACTAGGACGAGAAATTGTGACTTTGGAATCAAGGTCAAGTATGGAGAAGCTGTCAGGCAGCCAGACTAAGTCACCTTAGCAATAATAACAAGAGCAGAATTGTTGGAAGCTGGGGGTTTTAGAGTTGGAGTTCACAACTTGCTACTCTGTTTCCTGGTTGTAAGTTCCTGGATACATTACCTAACCTTTCTGGGACTCAGTTTCCTTGTTTATAAAGTAAAGATAAATAACTGTGTCTCAGTCTTTTGAGTAAGCTCAAGCATATAATGAAGATGACATAGTGATCTGTACAGGGTTGTTGCTACCGTGGTGGTACTTGCATCTGTATAGGGTTGTTGCCACGTTTTTTCTTCAGTCTGTGAAATCACAGCTTGGTCACAGTAGCTCCATTGTGTATCAGGAGATAAATTCATGTCATCAAAGCCAAAGGCAAAGGAGAAACATACCAGGAATGAAGAAAAATAAATAGAGTTGGAATTGTGCTTAACATACTCAGAGATTCATGGAAAGAAACCTCATTTGGGGACTTAGAAAGATTGCTCGGAGGTTAAGAGCACAGGCTTGCGCTTCTAGAGGGCTGGGATTTAATTGACAGCACCCACATGGTAGTTCACATACTGGCAGTAATTTCAGTTTCAGGGTTTCTGATGTCCTCTTTTGGCTTCTATGGGCATCAGGCACGCACATGGTGCATATATGCAAGAAAAACACTGTTATTCAAACACAGGAGCCTAGTGGGGCTGCCCTCCTTCCAACCAACACACCACAGCCCACAGGAAGTCCCCAGGGCAGTCAGTGAAAGGAAGGAGAGATGAATTATCTATCTGCTGAGGAGTGCCTGTCTCATTTCTCACTGGTCTAATTTTCTCAGTTCTAGACAGTATCCGTGAATCAAGACTGACGCAATGAAGAGCAAGCATGGTGAGCACCGCCACCTTAGGAAGGATGTTAGGTAGAAGACCCTCAGATGTGTCAGGAAGTAGCAGACCCCAGGGGACAGGTAGCTATGGAGTCTAAGGAGGCTCCTCTCTGCTCCTCTCATCATTTTAAGATCTTCACTCGTGAGGCACCTCGGCTCTACGTGTTCTCACTTCTCTTTCAGAGGTCTCCAAAATGGAGAAGGACGATGCTGTAGTACTAAAATCTTATGACGGTGGTTTTCGATAAGCCCAACTTGTGGATTATTTTGTGATTCCCACTTTTAGTGTCTCCTCTAAGAAACATTATTCTGTCAAATCACAAAGTCGTCTATGTTTTCATCTAGAATATGTATGGTCTTAGCACCTACATTTAGATCTAAGATCTATCGGGGCTGGGAAGCTGGATCAGCTGGTACAGCCCTTGCTATATAAGCATTATGGAACAAAGTTTAGATCCCAAGAATCCATGTAAATGTGAGATGAGCATGGTAGCCCACCTGTAGTTCCAGAACAGGGAAAGCGGTGACGGGGGAGTCCCTGGAGCCATCTGGTTAACTAGACTAGCCAGAATCTCAAGTTCTGGTTTCAAGTAGAAATTCCTGCTCTATCCAGTTAGTGAGAGAGAAAGACTCCGCAATCGGCCTCAGGCCTGCACAAACACACATGAACCCACACACATGTAAACACGCATACACACCAACACCACACAGAGGCACCTACAATAAAAAGATTTATTTCCAGATAGCTTTTATACATGATGTGAATGAAGTAGGGGTCGGAGTTCCTTTTGGTTCTTATGGATGGTTCTCCCGGGGTTACAGCACTGGTAAGAGACTGGGTCCCCTACTAATTACTTCAGTGCAATTTCCAAATTATTCCGATTATTTGCGGAATCTACCTTACTTTTCATTTCCTTCTTGCACAGAGCCTCCCATTCCTCGGCATGAACTTGATCTGCTAGACTCCGTATCATGTCAGAGCTTTTCAAGGCCCTTCATTTCCAAACCATCTCATTCCCAAAGTTCAGAGCAATTCAAAAGACTTGTTTGAAAACGCTGATGTCTGCTAAACAAGCACCAGAAAAACAAATACTCTAGAGGAAGAGGCTAATTGCTCTTGGGGGGCTGCAGTCAAACAAAAATGACAAGCATTCCAAGAGGCTCTCCTAGGGAACAAGCAGGAAGATCAAATAATGATACTTCTAAGGGGGTGGAAATGGAATGGTAGAGGACCACCAACCTTCTGGGCCCTCTCCAGTGGCTGGCAGTCTACATGCTTTTTTGCTTTAATGAGTGTTGATTCTCAAGACTACCAGAAACTAGGAAAGATGAGAATGGGGCAAAAGAAATCAGAACAAAGCCTGATATGTGTTCTGAATTCAGCTGTCCATCTTAAATAAGCAATCTGTTTTGTCGAATTTTTCAGCACTTTTAGATTTATCTTTATTCTACCTTTACTCCTAAGAGCTGAACGTCCTACCTTCTATTTCTACTTTAGCATAAGTTACTATGAAAATCCAAAATGAAATAGCTATATTTGCATTTTCCTATCAAAATAAAAAAAACGAAGTACATAAAATTAGACCATGTTTAAAGCCTGTAAGAAAGGTGAATGATGATGCTATATCCTGGTGTCCAGTTTTGCATAAAGACTTGGTATAACTTAATAGTTGCTGCTATTTATTGCCAGGTTAGAGTGAACCAAAAGAGATAACAAGGGCCATTTCTTCATCAATTTAATCTTCATAACCCTTAACCCAATATTATATTGTCTATTTACATATGATAAATAAGATTATAGAATTTAAATAAGGTACCCAAAGCCTCACATGCTGTAAATAGCAATATCAGGAGTCAAACAAGAGTCTATCCAGTTCCATTGCTTGCCCCTTTCCATAAGAGTGAAATGCCAAGAGCATGGTGAGTTGGTGGAGATATTCATATTTGTACGGACAGAACAGAAAACTGTCTTTCTCATTCTCTCTCATCTGAGCAAATTTAAAGCAGGAGGGGAAAAGAAAACAGAAAGAGAGATGAAAGCTAGAAGAGGGAAAACACATTGATGAATAGCCTGGAAGAGAGGGACAGCTGGGGAGTACGGGGAGGAAGTCAGAGAGGCAGAGAAAGTCAACCTCCTTTGACGGAAGGGGACAGATGGGAGATGCACAAGGACAAAGGGGGCCATGTGGATTGGTGTCATCAGTTAGAGGGCAAGTAGAGGGAATTCGATCAAACGACAGGAATTTATTTACAGGACTCCTGGGCATTGTAGGAGCTACAAAAAAAAATGTAGAGTTAATTTGGGGAAGGATGATGATGTAGGCAAGACAGATGGCTTGAACTAGGGTGTCAATGCTGGAGGAAAAGTCTAGAGACAGAAGGCAGAAATAAAGAGGTTAGCGCAATCCCCACGTGATAGCCTAGAATCTGGAACTCTGTGGAAAGAAGTGTTAAAGAAAACCATGTAGTTGCTATTGAGTCAAAGATAAAGAATCTGTAAACTGGAGGGGAAAGAGGATAAATCACCAAACCATTCTACTGCTTTGAAGGCAATCAAAATGTTTTTGTTTGGTCTGGTCTGGTTTGGTTTTTTAGAGACAGGGCTTCTCTGTGTAACAGCCCTGGCTGTCCTGGTACTCACTCTATAGCCTAGTCTCAAACTCACAGAGATCCACCTGCCTCTGCCTCCTGCCTGCTGAATACTGAGCTTAAGGGCGTTGCACCACCACTTCCTGCCACACTTCTTATCCACTCAATAGAAGTCAGCATCTAGAAGGAGGGATGTTAAAAAATAGTCTTGATTATGTATACCCAAGATTACACATATCCCCTAGATACAACACTGAGCTACTTTCCTAACTGAGTAAGAGTCCAAGGTTTTTAAGTGTTCATCATGTGTAAATGGATACTTCATATAATAAATGGGACTGCTATTTCATTCCTGCCACCAGTCAGGTCTGGGGCCCTAGAGAAGCTGCTTCCTTCCCCTGGATTTCCATTTTCTCCTCCACAGCAGGAAGAGGCTGGGGTTGGTAATCTCCGAGGGCCTGCCCAGCTGGAATATCACATTTGGATCTGAGATTTCCAGATGGTTCCTGGAGGTGATAGAATTCTTTGTTGTGTGTAATTGCATTGTGTGTAATCATCATGCATGCTGTTTTCCTCTGCTTAGGAACTGCCGTTCGAAAATGACCCAACAAATGCAGAGTTTACATCTTTCTCAGTCAAAAAAACACAGCGCTCCGTCATCTCCCAATGCTGCCAAGCGCCTGTACAGGAACCTCTCGGAGAAGCTGAAGGGCAGCCATTCATCCTTTGATGAGGCCTATTTTAAAACCAGAACAGATCGGCTGAGTCTCAGAAAGACCTCAGTGGTAATGGAACTCTTTTTATTCCCGTGTCAATTCATCGTTCAACAATTTAATAAATGTTTCCATTTTACACATAAAGTCCATCAAGACAGGAACTATACATTCTATACATATATATGATGTTACATTAAGTTTGGATGAATGGAAGACATTTCCCCCCTCTTTTTCTTCATTTCTTTCCCTAATTATTCTTCATTACCAGACCAAATGAAGAAATCTCCAAAATAAGCAGCTTGAGGGGATAGAGGTGTTGACTTGGGGATAGATTGCTTGCCTAGGATGTACAAGGTCCTGGGTTCAATCCTCAGGCCCCCAGCAACACACACACACACACTCAGTTTGGCAAATATCAAATGTTTCAGATTAAATATACTTCTTAGAAGTATAGAATTAAAATCATTTATAGGTTTCTGATATACAATATATCCATATATATATATATATATCATACATTTCAGGGCATTCAAAATAGAATCCAGAATAGAATTCTATTTATTACATAATGGAAAAAAGACAGAAAAGGCCAGCAAAAGAAAATAGATGGATAAACAAACATATATACCAAAACTTTAGGCAAACATGCTCCATGAAATACAGCATTACATTCACCTTTGAGTCCCCAGGCAGTCAAAGCAGGAAAGACAATCGGGCGTGACCTCCCATTAGTTGATAACTTAAAGTGAACATCTTCCTGTTGCTAAACTGTGTTGCCTGTATAGCTGTCATGGCAATTAGACTATAGCCAGCGGCAGACTGAGTGTATTATAGATGTTCTTGGTAGTCTTCGGCACTGGTTGTGGGTCAAACAGCAGCCATGTATTCACATGATCAACGAGAGTACGTTTGCGGGGAAGTAAGAGCTCTATTTGAGTTTAAAGCAGAAGTAAGTCCTGGCCTTCCCAGATAGAAGCAAAGTTAGAGTTCAGAGGAGGAAATAACTTAGAAGGGGTAGTAAATATGGTGGGCAAGAAACTAGAGACACTAATAATCATAAGCAAATGCACACTGGAGACAGGGCAATGTTTTCATTTGTTTTCTAATACGGTTTCCTATTTCACACCCATCTTCCAGGAGGGCGTAGCTGGGGTTAGGTTATGACCTAAGCATCAGATGCCCTTCAGTTTGGCAGACTGCAGAAAAGCCACTTCTCAATTCAGTACAGTGTCTTCCTGCAGGAGAGCAGCATACCAAAATAGCCTTCTCCTCTGGGTCCCTATTGTCAAAACAAGCATTTGCATAACCGCCTGCTATTTTCCCCAGGTTCCTATGCTGGGGTATGTGCTCAGCCGAGGCTGACTGGCAAGACTTGGACAGAGAAAATCAGTTTTTGAGGAGACCAAAAATAAAATCTCCCTTCCTAAACATTTGATCACCAAAGACCTTCCACACCTCAATCAGTTCCCAGCGCTCAGTCAAGGTCATCAGCATCCCGCTATCTCTAAAATCAAAGCAATCCTTAGACAACATATAAATGTAGAGATAGGCTATGCCTCCATCTTTCCTGTCACAGTCTTTGTGAGAAGTCCCACACATGAAACTTTCCCCAAAGAGTCACATTGTCCATGCTATTTGTTTTCTATAGATGATTTGTATTTTATAATATTATATATTCAACTGCTGGCCCTCTTAAACAATTATCCACTTAGCACTGTAGCTCTCCTGGGAAAACCACTTCAACCTCTCCCTTCAGCTCTAAAGTGCTACATGTGTAATGGTTGGGGGTCTGGGCTAAGAAATGGTGGGATCATAGCGGCTAGGGTATATTAGTAAGTTTTATTGTGCCTGCAGCAAAAATTCCTGCCAGTCTAAGGGAGGAAGGGCTCATCCGGGGTTATGGATTAAAGTCCATGACCACTTGGCCTCATGCTCTTGGCAGAGCTTCAGGATAGGAATGTATGGAAGTTCTTCTTCAGTCTTTCATGGATGGAAGCAGAAAGAAGAGGTATACAGGAAGAGACCTAGGCAAGACAAATGCCCAGTGACATTCCCCCAATGACCTAATTCCTCCAACTTGGTCCCTTTTTCCTTTCACCGCCTCTCAGTAATGCTTCCACATTATGTATCCATCAATGACTGCATCAAAGTTCTTGAGATCAAACTGTAGCACATCCTCAACAAAACACCCAGAGGTTTTGTCAAATAATCATCTGAGCATTTCTTAGCCCAGTGAGACTGATGGTAATAAATAACCTTCAATAAAGTAGACTGAAGAATATAGGCATCAGCAGCCTATGGGTGGTGTAGGGTCTGGGCTGGTGACGTCTAGACTAGCAGTCACGAGGACGGGCAGTAACACCTGAGAGTGGAGAAGGAAGGAAAGAGTTGAGAGAAACACAGAGTATGCACTATCAATACAGAGTAGTCATAATTAAAACCGCTCTTCCCCACACTATCTCTGCCAGCATTCACCCAGCTGCATTCTGCAGAACGTTACCCCAAAGGTAAAATGAAATACAATAATCTTATTTTAAATCACATAGCAACATGATTAAAGGCCTTGAGAGGTGCCACAGAAAATGAAGGAGTACGCACTTAAGAACATCTTTTAATAGCCTAGCAAACAGTATCCCTTCAGCAGCAGACTGGCTGCAGGGAGTTGATTTTTCTCACTGCCCTAGACTGGGCCACACAACACAGTACTGTATTATCCCATCCATCTAAATGTGTCTGCTCAACACCTATTCGGAAACAAGGAGGGACAGGCCAACAGAGCGCTGACTTTGAGGATCACATGATAAATGGTAGCTCTGTAATCACCCACTTGTAAGAGTTCCAGTGACCCCCTCGGACAATCTCTAAAGTCCTGAGATATTGGCTGTAACATTGTACCAACCTGCTTTTCTTCTTCTCCAGAATTTCCAGGGCAACGAAGCCATGTTTGAGGCTGTGGAGCAGCAGGACCTAGACGCTGTACAGCTCCTCCTCTACCAGTACACACCGGAAGAACTAGATCTGAACACACCAAACAGCGAGGGACTGACACCCCTGGACATTGCCATCATGACCAACAATGTACCCATTGCTAGGATTCTTCTGCGGGCAGGGGCCCGAGAAAGTCCACACTGTAAGTAAACCTAAATACAACGGCCCATGTCATCCATCAGACCTTTGCTCTATGTCTCCAAAATAACCGCACAGGAATGGTTGATCCTAAAATTCTTTCCATGCTTCCAAAGACTTTCGTGCACAGATCAATTAGTGGTTATCAGTCTTACCACTCGATTACTCGCTGGTGAAAACACAATAGATGTTATTGAAAGGAAGCCTCTCAAGATGACTTTCCCAAAAGTTTAATTCAGGCTTTCTGGCATATGACATCTTCAAATGATATGGTACAGATTTAGGAAGCATTTGTAGGAAATGGATGGGCAAGGGTTTGTGTCGCTGCATCCACAGTCAATGCAGGGGCTTCACTCAGACACTCACAAATGCTGAGTGAAGACTGTCCCAGTCTAGGAATGCAGTCACAAACTAGATGAAGTCCTTGGTCTCACAGAGCACTTGCTTCCTAGTAGAAGAGACTTCCAGTGAGCAAATGAATTGGTAAACTTCAACATAAATTCAAATAGTGGTAAATGCTATTTAAAAATGAATAGCAAGAGGTTGATAAAGGAAGGGTCAATTTTAAATAGGGTTGGGCAAGAGAACCTTAGCTGATATGGTACAGAATGACTAAGTCCCAGATGATATAAAGCCACTAACCATCAGGTGTGGGGTCTAATCTAGGAAGAATCAACAGTAAGCAGAAGTCTTGAGATGGTCTGAAAGGAAGCTGAAGTACTGGAATAGAGCAAATGAAAGTGGTAACTGTGATTGAAGTCACCAGGATCGGATGGCACAGAGCCTGGTAGTCAGGTGAAGATGTTTTCCTCCAAAGACTGAGTGTGGTGGGGAGGCAATGGCATGGGCTTGGATTCCATGGTCTGTTTTACTTTGGAGGGTCACTACGATGCTCTGTGACAGATGAACAGAGGAGAAGCAGTTGTAGAGTTGGGTCAACTTGTCAAGGGACCACTTTAATGCATGGTCCATAGAACAGGTGCCAGTTAATGGGACTAGCACGACAGTAATGGTGACCAGAGACAGATGGAAGACAGTTGATCGACAGTGTAGATAGACAGGAAAGTAGATAGATAAGAAAAACAGACAGAATAGATGATTGGCAGATAATAGACATGATAGATGGTTGATGAATAATAGAGATAGGTGATAGAGATGATAGGTTATTGATAAACTGAAAGATAACAGATAGAATATAACAGAGACAGAATTCACACATCACAACTCACTCATTTAAAAAAAAGTAATGTTCTTTAGTAATGCAGAACCAGAAAACCATCACCATAATCATTTAAGTACTTCTTTATGCCCCTATAAAAATCCAACGCCCTTCACTTCTTACCTTTTGACCTCCTCACCACCTACCACCCCCAGTCCTAGGAGAAATCAATAGTCATTTTGTGTTGTTGCTGTTTTCACCTATTTGCCTCTTCCAGACTTTTCATACAACAGAATCATGTGCAATATGATTAGCTAGGCACCATTCTGAGTACTTTATACATACTGGCACCTTCAGTCCTCATAGCATCATGAAGTCAGAGCTCACAACCCCCTTGGTCCAAACTCTCTGATCCCACAACTGCAGCAGCTCAGCGCCACCGTTTTCTCTGCTCTCTAGACAACTTACCCAACTGCTGTTCCACTCACGCTGACTGACGTATGTATTTTCAAGTGGTGGCCCCAGAAGACTGAAAGATCAGAGGAAGCTCATACATGATTAGAAGTCACATCTCAGCTGCCAGATTTCATAAACCACCACCACCCAAAGACTAGGGACAGATACAGACACTCAAATCAGAACACTACCTTCAGAAAATCTAAGCTTACCAAGCCCAGGCCAAACAGCATGAGGAATAGTGTGTGTGTG
>LOEQ01000118.1:270708-305541 GCA_001685075.1 Bramus lutescens | reverse complement strand
GGGGGGGGCTCTTCAGAAGTGCTGCCTGGTCAGAGGGCAGCTCCTTCTTAGCAAAATTTGAATATTCAGATGGAAAGTTAAAAAAAAAAGGAAGAATAAGCTGAGAGAGATCTCTACTACCTTCTGATTCATTTGCAATAATGTCTGTCCTCAAGATTCAGAAAGGAGGGGGGTGGAGAGAGAATTAGAGGGTTTGGACACAGTGTGCAGACTGAGCCCCATTCTGTAAGAACAAGGAGACTATTCATGCAAATGTTACCACTCCTTGTGCCCTGAACGGGATGAAACATTAGTCCCCCTCACCTGAGCCTTTGCAGAGCATGCTTTTCCTCTGTGAACTGTAAGACTCCCGATGTGCCCAAGCTCTTGTGTTTATAGTTAAGCCTCCATAGAAGTGCTCATGTACTGGGCTGGGGATGTGGCTCAGGTAGCGGAGGACCTAGGTAGCATGTGCGAAGTCCTGGCTTCAATCCTCAGCAGCACCAACCAGAGAAATTGAGCGTATTAGTATGTGCCTATAATCCCGGCACTTGGGAGGTGAGGCTGCAGGGATCAGAAGTGCAAGGTCATCCTTGGCAAGAAAGCAAGTTCAAGGTAACCTGAGCCTTAAGAGCCAGTACTCAAGTACCAACTATCTGGTAAACTAAAACCAAATATGCTAAGGATTCTGGACTTTTCTTGCTCCTACTGGGGTGATGACCATATTGTTATCACAATGTAGCAAACAGAGGAACAGTAAATTAAAATGGCTAGGTCTCAGGCCCTGGGGAATAGGACACTTAAGTTACCTTGACCACCCAAGAAATCAAAGCGGCATCTACAGACTCAAACATATGCAAAACGACAAAGAAATATTGGCTGAGTATCCATGAGGCTACTGCATGCTATACTTCTGAGTTTTAACAATCTTTTTTTGCATGTTGTTAACTCAGTTTTCAAGATGACTTATTTATGATTATGAAAAGGTAAGTGATTGTCTTATTTAGGTTTTCTACTGCTGTGATAAAAAGCCATGGCCAAAAGCAACTTGGGGAAGAAAGAGTTTGTTTCAACTCAGAGTTCCACTTCTTAGTCCATTGTTGAGGCAGGAAGCTAGAGGCAGGAACTGAAGCAAAAGCCATGGAGGAGCGCTACTTCCTGGCTTGCGCCTCATGGCTTACTTGGCCTGCTTTCTTACATACAGCAGCCAGGACCACCAGCCCAGGCGTGGTACCACCCACAGTGATCTGGGTCCTGCCAAATCAACCATCAGTCAAGAAAACGCCCCACAGTCTTGCTCACAGGCCAATCTGGTGGGAACATTTCTCAATTGAGGTTCCCTCTTCCCAGGTGACTCTAACCTGTATCTAGTTGACATTAAACTAATCAGCATACTGGCCTAAGATCATAGTTTGCAAACAGATAACAGTGACCCAAGCCCGTGTCCATTGGATGCTAATCCTGGGATCCTTCTATGCCAATTTATCATCTTTCTGAATAACCAACATGGAGGGCTGTAGCCAGCAGCTCCTGTATCTTTCCTTCCGAGCTATTTGCTGAAATCCTGTCATCTCTTTGTTCTGATCTAAGCACTAGGGAGCCATTTGTGTTGGATAAAGGCAGGATAGAAGAACACAGTGTTTGCCGGAATTTTAAATTCACTTTCTAAATCAAGTACAAAAGAAACAGGATTGCTTCTGTCCAGGAGAACGAGCTTTCCCCGGGAGAAAAGCGGCAGCCTGCTGTCTATATAACCCGAGGCAAACACCTGCTCCAAACTACTCCCAAGCTGAAAAGGCATGACTTAAGAGGAGAAAAATCCCAACAACGTCTTAAATTCTTCGAATGCTTTGCATATACAAAAATGTTGTTGCCGGCTGAAGGGACAGCACATTCAGTAAAATGCATGGAGGCCTGAATTTAATTCCAAGAACCCACAAAACGAGACCAGGAGCGATGCTGCATGCAGCCTTGTAGCCTCAGCACCAGGAGGAGGTGTAGACAGACAGGTCCCTGGGGTTCACTGGCAACTAGGCTAGCCTGTGTGATGAGCTCCAGGTCAATGAAACAGAATTTCTCAAAACATAAGGTACAAAGCACCCAAAGAATGAAACCCAAAGTGGACCTATGCCCCCCCACGCACCGCCTACACACTAACTTCACCCACATACACCCTCACACACACGAACAGGCACTTATTCAGACACATGCACTCACATACAATAAAATAATGCTTTTCTTGACATCACCTCACTTGATCCTCACAACTGACTTGTAAGGTAGGAGGTATTTTTCTCATTTCTTTCTGTGAAGAAACTAGAAAGGGGGAAAGTCAAACCATTTACCTAGCGTGACCAAGCTGATGGGGGAGAGCCAGGGCCTGAACCCAGACGTAACTTGCACCATCCCTCACCATCACACAGTAGATGCTCGACTCTTCCCCTCCCTCGCTCTACATCTGCTTTTCTAGTGACTGCTCACTATTTCACAGCAGAGTGCACAGCCTCCAATAGAGCTCATTTCCTTCTTCCTCTCCCCTGGGTCCTTTTCTGCTCAAAACTAGCCCCATGCTCTTTTAGTTTTGCCAACCAAGGATCCCAACATGATGCAGAAGAAAGACCTGTATAATTTTCCTTATTCCTTAGCAGGAATCACAACTTGGTTGCCTTCGGTATTTATTTATTTCTAAAGCCATGGACCCTGAATTGCAGAGCTAAGAGGGTGTTTGTTATGAGCATGGACTGACACGCAACCATGTACTTTTCCCCAAGCATAGGGCAAGTCCCAGAGGCTGCCAATCAAAACTGCAGACTCCCTGGCCTAATAAGGAGATGAATCCACTATCTAGTCAGCAATTATTTTCTGTTCCTCCCACTTTTCAGCAAGTGGCACAAAGTAGAGGAGTTCTATTACCATGTGTTTCAAGACCCCGGTGGGCGCTAAAAGCTATGGCTAGCATTGCTTACTCATGCGTGGCTATCACTATATTTAACTCTATGTATAATTACATACAATGTTTTCCCTGTACATATACAGTAAGAGATTAATGATAACACTAGTAATAAAACGTAGCAACTTAATATTATTACTCTCTCACTTTGGGAACACTGTTAAGTAAAATAAATATTATTTTTGTACCCAAGGACTATAATGTCATGAAAGTCAATCTGATTCTTAGAGATGGTGACTTTGATGACTAACGAGTAGGTACCATGGGAAAAGAGATGGTCCACGTTCCAGGTGGTACGTAGGAGGACAGTACTAGATTTGATCGTGCTACCCAGAACAGAGTGCTATTAAAGCCTTAGGAAATGTTTGCTTTGGGGAATTTTCATTGACTATGTTTGGCCCACAGTTGGCTGGGAGTAACTGAAGCTATGGAAAGTGAAACTCAAGTTATTCTCAGGGGAGCTACTGTAACACTCGCTCCTTCTGAGGAAAACATTGGCTGTTGCTGAAGGGACACAGCACATGTTTCCCTGCAGCCTGGAAGAGCCTAGGATTCAGGCCAGAGCCCAGAATGACTACCGCTGGAGACCACCCTAAGCACAGGAACCATAGGACTTTTGCTCTGGGCATTGATAGCTTTCCAATAGCTAAGACTCACACTCGTGGAGCAGCTGCTATCTGAGAAAGCCTTGTTATCCTTGTATATAAAATCCCCAGCCCAGCTCTCTACCTAACTTACCACATCCCCACTAATCACAGCCCAACAGCCATGGAGGCAGGGTTACTGAATCATCAGTAAGAGTCTACCCAACTAGAGGCTACTATTAAGTTGGTACCATGAATGACTGCCAACTCCAGTCCTAAAAGCAGCAGCTCCTTTGGATTCCTGCCACGTTCAGATCTGGTCACACTCAGGGATATTTGCCTCATCTTTTAGTCCCAGTATCACGGACATAATAGATAATCAGAAAGCTTCAGTAGAAACTTTAGTCTTCTGACACCTCAATCTACAGGAGAAAAAGATAGAAATTTCTCAGGAACTTATGCTTTGGGGCATTTGGAGGAGGGTACTTCTGCTCCTGTGATTTTCTAGGCACGGTTGCAAAGTATAATCATCAGTGTACCTGGCTCCTTTTCATTTCCCACTGTCTAATGATGTGGATCAGCAAAAGTGTGGGAAGCTCCTCAGTGTGGATTTTTTTCCCCTTCCCTTGCCTGGCATCTTCCTGTCTCTCCAGAACCCTCCAGACTGCTGCACGGTGAGCCCCTCTCACACCTCTCTCAGAAGCTGCCTGTGCCGAGCAGAATCTTTCTATTCAGGGACTTTGCACAATACCAGCACAGAGCCACTGTCCCTTGCAGACAGTCCAGCCCCCTGTGCTGCCACCCCAGCACACAGGCTGTGCCTCTCTTGTCTGCTGTAGTCAGGAGTCTGTGCCTGTGCTGAGAACGGGGCAGGCTGTGTCTGAGAGGTGAGGCTATAAACTAATGAGGTCGGCTTTGTGTAAACAGCCGCAGCAGAAAGTCTGCAACCCAAGCCAATGTTAGTCTTTACCAGGGCCGTCCTGGGAGACCCCGCGCTCACTCCAGCAGCACTGCCACTGCTCCGAACACTTTTGGGATTGTCCTCGGAGTTTGTGCATGAGAAAACCAGACTTGTTGATTAGTCACACCTGATTTTTGTTCCAAAACAGCATTGCCCAGCACCATCCTTCTCCACGATCCCCAGACTGGGCAACCCTCAAAGGACAAAGGTTTGCTGCCATAAAGAATATGGGGAAATGAGCCATACATGGACCTCTTGAATGAGATACATATTCTGATCTGCCTCATTAAAAGAGGGGTGTAAATCCTCACCCTGACTTACAAGTCTGCTCTTCAAAGCTTGCCTCCTCCAGTATGTTCCTCTTCTGTCCCATGTGCATGCCACACTATCTTGCCACAAGGACTTTGCTCTAGGTGTCCACTCTACTTGAGGTGCTTGAAGACTTTGAATCTTGATCACTACATGTTCAACATCTTAATATCCATATTTCCATATGAAGACAAAGATTTTACCAAATATGGAGTGGCTTGACCCTATTTTATGTTTCTAAATAACAACTATCAGGTGGCTTTGGTCTCAGTTTCAATCACCCGCTCTTCAACAATGACTGCTTCTTTCTCTTAATTTCCAAATAATTGATTGACAGGCAAAATGTGATTATCTTCAAAGCAGTTGGATATTTGTATGCACTGAGGAATAATTACCATAATCAAATTAATTAGCACACTCAACATCTTCATGTTGTACAAGAGATCCCCAGAGCTTGTTAAGCTTCTAACTGAACGTTTACAGCCTTTGATACACCTCTCCCAGCCTCCAGTGCCTGGCGACCCACCTTTTATTCTCTAGTTCTGTGATTTGGACATTTAAAGGCTCACATATACATGTAATCATGCACTTGGTCTTTCTGTGTTCTGGCTTCTCTAGGCTCATCCACATTATTGCAGATGGCAGGATTCCCTTCCCCTGAAAGTCAGCTTTTGCTTTGAGTTTTTGATATACCCCACATAAAATAAGCTCTTTCTGGCAAAACCTAAAGCAATACAGATAACGTTTAACAATGTCTTTGACTGCCATTAACAATGGTCTTGTGTACATAGGCTCCTATCTGGAATTCCCAGCATTCCCACTGCTATCACTCCAGAAGGAATCCCTACTTCTCCCCATTCTACACACACTCACCATCACACAGTGAAAGATAACTACTGGAGATGCTACTTTTAAGTCACACCCTTAGCACAGGCTAAAAATCAAATTTGTGGACTGAAGGAGTCCTGGTTTCAAATTCCACATTAAAACTTTGTAAGAAAAATCTTTAACTTCTTCATGCCTCAGTTTCTTTATCTGATATAATCTGTTAGCTATTATCTATATCACTAGGTATTAAATCACCCCAAACTTAGCAAGTAATGACATTTATCTAAGTATCTGTGGATTAGACATGTGGGGCTAGATTTATCTGAAATGGACATTTAGGGCATCCATACAACAGCTATCACCTTGCAGTTGAATGGATCTGTCCCTTTGCTCACTCAGGGACACATTTGGCAAGAGTTCTGCATCCATGGCTACATGGGCCTCTCCATGTGACAAGTTGATGACATTGCATTAGACTTGCCTAAGTGATAAGGTTCTAGAAGGTGAGAGAGATCAACCAAGGCAGAAACAAGTGTCCTTTGTCATCTAATCTCAGCTACAACACACTATTGTGACCACCCCTGCACAGCATATGTGTGGAGGAACGTCTGGAGAGGACAGAGGTAGATGGATGTTCCTGGAAGACTGGCTGCCACACTGTCAATCTAGGACATTGGGACAGTTATGAATGCGGTGGAATAGTACCTTTCAAGTCCTTCGCTCGTGCCCTGGCATGCTATAAACACCCCCTGACCTCCCAAAACTGTCATTCAATACAATTCCAAAAAAAAATCCAGGAGCTTCTGGAAAAGAATTTAAATGTTTACCATCCACTACACGGTTTCTGCAGTAAAATAGAACCAGCACTGAAGATTGTGTGTCCTGGTACCCCCAATACCACACACTTTTTGAAGACTGTAGAACTGTGCTATGAACCACACTGTGCAACACAGAAGCTATTAGCCATGTGTCACTCACAATCTCTTAAAATATGGACCAGAATGGAGAGCTCCAGAATGAACCCACACTCTACAGCCCTCCAACTGCTAACAAGGATGCCAAGAATATATCTACAAGGGGAAAAGTGTGATCTCCCTAGCAGGTGGTGTTGGATACCCCCAAACATGAAAATGAAATCAGGCCCCTACTCCATACCATATATAGATCAGCACAAAAATGTATTAAAGTCCCAAATATGAGACTAAACTACAAAGTTACAAAGAAAAACAAAGGGGGAAAACTCCATGATGCGGTCTGGACAATGACTTTTTGGATTTGACCCCAAAAGCATGAGTAAGAACAAAAATTAGTAACATCAAACTAAAAAGCCAATGGATAATAATGAAACTTGGAGAAGAAACAAGCAGAGATGGAAGATAGCTATAAACATACATCTAACGCGGGAGTCAATGCCCAAAGTACAGAAGGAAATCAAATGAAAACTCAGCTAAGAAATGGGCAAGACTCCTGAGCAGACAGACTCAAAAGAAGATGCCCAATGACCAACAGCACTGTGGAGAAGTACTCAACACCATCAGCCTTAGAGAGACGCAAGTCAAAAGCCGCAACAAGATATAATTTTACACTTCTCAGAACCGCTTTTCTGAAAAGACGAAATGTAAGTGTCAGTGAAGATGTGAGAAGGAAACCTTTTATGCTGTTTGGTGCGGATGGAAATTGGTAAAAACAATTTGGAAATTAGATGGCATTTCCTCTGACAACTATAAATAGGTCTAAGGATGTGGCCCACTGGCAGAGCACATGCTTAGCATATGTGATGTTCCGGGTTTGTTACTAAAGCACTAAAAATAGTGTTATCATATGATCCAACAACCCCGCTTCTGGGTGTTTACACCAAAGATCTGGAATGTTTGTCAAACAGACGTCCACACTCCTATATCCACTGCAGGGCCGTTTGCAGCCGCCAAGTTACGGAAGGAACCTGGGTGTCCTTCAGCAGGCTGATGAGGGAAATGTGGGATGGGTACACAACGAAATGACACTTTGCCTCGATGAGAAAGGAAATTCTGCCCTTTGTGACCACATGGAGGCAGTTGGAAAGCCTTATCCTATGCCAGGCACAGAACAGACAAATGCCATCTGATCTGACTTGTGTAAGGAACCCCAAAACACAGACTCACAGAAACAGAGAAGAAAAATGGGGGTTGCAGAGGCTAGATGGAGGGGCATGGGGAGATAATAGCCAAAGGAGAGAACATCTCAGTTCCACAGAAGACTGCATTTTCAATCCATCTCCCATATAGTTAATGATACTGTACACTTACATTTTCTTAAGCCAGTACATTTTAAACGTCATCATCACCAAAAGTAAAGCTCTCAAGTGAAGTGTATGCTTTAATTAGCTTAATCTCATGATTTTACATTGTATTAATAAATTACAGACCCACCTCATAGCCTATTCTTGTAAACACAAGTTTCCAGTTTACAATAAAACAAAATTTATTATTAAAAATGTACGTAGCCCAAATCAAAAAGCATTAGAAATGTGAAATCTATACTGGTTGTCAAAGGTCTAGTACAAAAACATTTAGTATAAAATGTCTAGTCATCCATAGGTTACGCGTAGGAATGATAACAGTTTAGACATGTTAGCTACAATACATTTTAAAACTCCTCTCACCTGTTTTTAATGTTAATGAGAGGAGATTTTCCTGCTGCGGCTTAGACTCTATAGCTGTAGACAGGGCAAAGAGCATCCTCAGAAGATGTGGTCATCCCACTCAAACCTGATCTGAACTCCCTAAACAACCTGGAAAAAACATGTGGAGCATTTGCTTCCTCCCCTTGAATTGAGTGTGCCCTCTCCCTCATGAAAGCTGCCTCCTTAAGGCTTCACCAGCTACCTGGCGTGTGTAACAGAGCCATGTTCCAGAGCCCCTGCTCAGGTGTGATGGCCCTAGGAGAAGAAAGCCCGGCTGCAGTTAAAACGAGACATCTCTGGGTCTCTGCAACCTTTGCAACTGGACTCTTAGAGACTAGAGACGTGACAGATGGAGACTCAAGAGAAGCCGAAGTGGACTTTGAGTTCTGGATCTCAACAAGCCAAGCAGATTGGACCTGAATGCCAAGTCTCTTGACAAGGGTTTCTTTAATGTCATATGTTTAATCACTAAAATGCCAGTGCCTTACTTCTCTTAGCATTATTACCTTAAACCAAGTTCGCTGCAGAATTGTTGGACGGTTGTCACTGATGATCAACAAAGATAAATCTTATGAACTGCCTTTCTTCGTTGCCCAGAGGATATTGGCTCTCAGTGCAAGGTTTATATCAAAGTGACCCCATTTTCTCCTTTGAAATAACAAATAGCATCCACTTTGACATCATTTGAGTGTGTTATGTTTCTAAAAAGTAGCTGGTATGGACTTTTTTTTAAAGATCTGGAACAAGAGATTTTTTTTGGTGGAAAAAGTCCAAGCTATTACATAAGAACAAATTTGGGTTTATTTTTTGTGTGCTTCTAAAAATCAATAGGAGTGACATTAATAAAAACCTATGTGGAGATTATCACTAACTTAGCATGGTTTGTGAGGTGGGGCACCATTCTTATGCCAGTTTTTAGGTAGAGCCTGTGTTCAACAGGGTAGAGTGACTGGCTAAAACCATGCACCTTTAAAAAAAAACCCTAAAAGCACATTTATTTGACTTGATAAACAGTTTCAGGTATATACATAATGAGACAAAATACAAAACTATTTCAGAAGGCAATTTGTTTTATGTGCTTGCATCCAGCACATTACCAAACAAATCAAAGAATTCAGAAGCCAAGATATGTGTTGACCTTTTCTTCTACTGAGGGTGCAGCTCCTCAACATCTAGCCACTGATCATCAGCCACAGCAGTAAGGAAACAGCCAGAGTTAAGGCAGAGCAACCAAATTTGCTCACATTAACTAAGGCCACCATATAGGCAGAAAAAAAAAAGGTGGCCTGTGCTTATTTGTGGTGGCTGAGATCTGGGAATGCAATTAGAAGATGTGGGACCATGTCAGTTGCAAGAGAGGCAATCAAATGTGGAATAGGGGAGCAGTAGTGATGCGTGGGCCAGTGCTCATGTGACTGTCCATCATGTTTTGTTTGAAAATGTGCAGTATGTCAAAATGTCCCACAACCAAAGAATGGATAAAGAAAATGGACATCTAAACAGTGGAGTATTATTCAGCTGTTACAAAAAATAAATGGCATCATGAATGAATGAAATGCCTGGAACGAGAAAGAAAAAATCATCCTGAGTGAGGTAACTCAGACCCAGAAAGACAAACATGGTGTGGAGTCACTTCTAGGTGGATATTAGCTGTAAAGATAATCATGCTACAACCCACAGGCCCAGAAAGGCTATGAAACAAGGACACACGAATCTCTCTGGGACCGTACATCTTTTAAGGATACCGCATGATGTCTAGGACCCCAAGGTACCTTCAAGGGTTACCTCTATTCTTGGAAACAACCATTTACAAACCATATTTCTGCCGAAGACAGGGACACTATTTCCAATTCCGCTGCTGGAGGATAAATGAAGCTCTCTTTGCAAGCAATGGCTTTGCAAGGCAAAGATGGCTCAGGGTTTGGGGTGCAGCCAAGCTGGGATAAGGATCCTTCCTGTCCCTGAGATGAAGCAATTGTCTGGAGCCTTGTTTATCGCATCAATACGAAAGAGGAAAATGGCAACAATAAAAAAAAGTGTTGTAAATTGCAAAAATTCCATTATCACCATTAAAAGCAAATGTATTCATTTTTCGCAAGAAAATTCAAATAAATTATTCCCTCAAAACCTCAAGTAAATTAAAATTAGGGGCTTGCACGATGGCTCTGTGGAGAAAAGTAATTGCTGCTCCTGCAGAGGACCTGAGCTGAGTTCCTAGGGCCAGCATTGAGTGCCTCACAACAGCCTTTATCTCCATCTCCAAGACATCCTGCGCCTACCGAAACAACATAACTAAAAATAAAACTTGAAATTTTTAATTTTTTTAAGAAGATTTCAAATTACCCTGCATGTTGCCCTCATTCATATTTTCAAACTTTTTGCAGCCAGGTCCCATTCAGCAGTGTGGTGGAAGAGTGAAATAATGAAATCGCTAAGGATCTGCAGTCCCTAAGCTAGAGTCCAGCACTAGACAAAGTCCATTCAGCCCCATCACTATTTATCTCAAGATTTAAACAGTAACCCTAATTGTATTCTTTGAACACAAAGTTCCTGCTCCACCTCCCACCCCCATCCCATAGTTAATTAGCTGGGCAGGTCTTATAACAAATTCCCACTCTGAAGCACTGGGTGGTAGAAATACTGTTGATAATTAAACACCACAATAGCAGGGAGCCTTGTCTCAGGAGCCATGAAGTGGTCTTGCCCCAGCCGGACGGCTTGCCACACACCCACAGACCTTCTATTGTGCTGCCTATGGCTGCTCAGAGGGACAGTCGCTGGGCTGCAGAAGGGACCAACTGCTAGGAAAAAGAAAAAGCTAATACTTGCAGAGGTCAGGACACAAGAAAACAGCCTGTGGGCAGAAGGGAAAGTGGTACAGAGACCCAAGTCAGGGAGCAGAGGATAGCCAGGAAAAATCAACCGGAAAACAGGCACAGCCCCTGCCCCCATTTCCAATCAAACAGCCAAAACAAGTGTGCTAATTATAAGCTGAATATACACTGCAATATGTAAATAATAAGTTGATTCATATTCCCTTTGATTTAGAGAGGAGTTCTCTGAGTTCTTGAAGGTGTTTAAGAAGACTGTGGCTAAGTCATCCTGCTTCCCTGGATTCCTGCTTCTTCGTCTTTAAAATAGGGAACATAAAAAGGTTCCCACCCTGAAGTTAAACAAACAAACAAAAGAAGGTCCCTACAACAATTTTAAAGGTACCAAAACCTACACCATCACACATCCACTCATGATCAAATTACCCAGCTTGATATAATTATCATATTTGCTTGCTTTTGCCTAAATAAATCTACCCAGTTAAGCCGATTATCTCATTGGACAGATGCTACTATTGGCAGTTAAGTGCGTCATTAATAATAGGCAGAAACATGGCTGTTTTATAAGTCAGCTGGTTTGGTGGCCAAAAAAAAAAGTCTTTCAAAGGGGTGTTTTATTAAGCTATTAAAAAAATCCATAGGAAAAAAATATAAAGATTTGCCTGGTGAGATGGTTGGAGAACACAGGTTCAGCCTTTGAGATTGGTCCACGCAATTGCCTGTAACAACGGAGGCCAGTGAGTAGCCTCAAGGACACCTGGGACTGAATCTAGAAAGAAAGAAAAATAAGATTTCAAAATACTTTCTCTTTTTCAGAAATGTAAATCTTCAGGTTTTTAAGATTTTTCTCCCCCATTCGCCTCCAGAATCAACACATCTGTCATTTCTAAACAATATGTTCTCATTCAGTTCTGCACCTAGAATCCAGTGTTCTAGAAGAACAGCGACACTGAAGGATGGGATAGTGGTTCCTGAGATGCCGTCCAGTCCCTGTCCCACCCACCTTCACCGCTGCACCCTGCAGTAGCAGAACCATGCCGTTTTGCACAGTACTGGGTTGTAGCCCCTTTGGACCGGGCACCTGACTGTAGACGTTGAAGGTGCCCTCCTGGTAGATTTGGAGAGGGTGAAACTGCCTTACGGTGAGGAATAGGACTGAAGCCTTGGAGGAGCAGCGGGGGCAGAAGTAAAACCCTGTTACGGCAGGGAAAGCAGGAAGAAATGTCAGGGGCAGGGAAGGGGAGCCACGCACAGACTGGAGAGAAGCTGTCCATCTGAAATGCCACCTGGAAAACCTACCCATAATAACTGTTGTGGATATAAAAATTAATAGGGGGATTTTTCAGTATTAGAAAATTTTATTTTTATAAATCATGTGCCTATCACCCAAGTGTTGACGCATGCGTGCAATTCAAACACCAGGTTTACAATAAAAGGCCCACTGAGGAACTTAACAAGGTAAATTCCTCCATTTTCTCTCTAATTTAGAGTGGGAGGAGGAGGGGGCCGCAGGGAGAGGGGGCAGTTACTGGGTCAATTAATCAACCTGAAAACTGTGACACAAACTCTGACGCCTAACCTATGTCTAAAAATACACAAATGTATACGAATTTGTTTTAAACTGTCAATGCCTATATTTAGGGCCTTCCCAGCAAGCCTATAATGAGACTGTGTTTGAGGGCTTCAGTTGTAGCAGACTCTACCATTAATCTGAAGTTAGTTAAATTAACAGCATTTAGTACTGCCTTGTCAGTCTTAACAGCTCCAGGAAATTGCACCTTGAGGCTACGAATATTGCCAATTTTTCCACTGGAGCGTGTGCTCATGTAGATGTGTGTGTGTGCGTGCATTTTTCCTCCCGGACCTCCCTATTCATAGACAGTCATGGCCTCACTACATCCCCAGCACTTACATTATCATTTATTCTGGCCTCCGTTAGCCTCCCTGGGGGATTCTGCACAGCGTAGCTGCTCAGTCAAAGAGTTTTTTTAACTTTATATTTATTTGTTTATTTTTCTGTCATGGCTCATGACTGAGGCTTTAAAAAAAGAAGTGTGACAGCATTTCGAGTACATGATTGACTGCTACGACAACATTCATTAACCATGCCAAACCTGCAGCAGAACACAGTCCCGGGTGTTCTGAGCAGCAGCTCTAAGAAGAAAGAAGAAAAGAAAAAGAAAAAAAAAGACTCAACTAATTTTTCATTGACCTCATCTGTAAATAAATTTAGACTGATGGTGCTCAGGGGCAATAATAAATTAGTATTCATTTCCTGTAATTAACGCAGACATGCTTATGAACACAGAGTATCTGAATATACAACCACTTAATTTCCATTTCAAAATACGCCTAAACACATTTTCACTTGAGTTATCTTCATCATATTTCCCATTAATTATAAAGAATGAAATGGGTGGGTTTTGCTTCCCACTCATCAGAAAGAAATATTGTTTTGGTCACAAGGAGTGTCAAACACATTCCAATAACACATCTGCAGACTTTGCCGCTGGCTTATGTCCCTGTTCCTGTGGTCCTCAGCCACCTTTCCAGAGTCTGTCTCCTGTCTTGCCACCAGTTGGGAGGGGCTCCTCAGAAGTGACAGGTGACCACCTAAGCAGACCCTCCCATGCAGACCGCAGGATGCAGCCTCACAGGCGAGCCCAAGAATGGGCAACTTCTACCACTGCTATCTGACCACACAGGGCAGATTGAGTAAACAATCTGACGGAAGCCAAGCCGAGCTTGGGATGCGCCAGTACAATCCAAAGGCAAAGCTCTGGTAAGTCTGGCTCTCTGGGACATGGATATTTCTGGAGAAGGTGCATTCCTGGAGCCAGACCACAGTCGAAGATCAGTGTAGGGTCTAGCCATCGAAACTCCCTAACTCAACTGTGGCACCAGCTTGAGATATTTCATTAACAATGTAGAAATTGGTAAATACTAAAAGAATCCTAAGACATGCATGCAGTTTTCTCTAGGCTGATAAGAATGTGATAAGGGCATAAAATTTAAGCTAGATTCCACCAAATATTTTCTTTTAAAAAATCAACTTTGGTAGAATGTAGTTTGTTCCGTTTTGACCTGATGGGGCCTCTGATCCCATGTGTGTGTTCCTCCAAATGTCATCAACACAATCATAACTGGTTATGCTGAAGGAGATTCCTGGGAAGCATGTGACAAAATGACCAAAGAGCTTTGGGAATGTCTTCATTTGCTGAATTGACCACTAAACAGCGAATGTCAGTGTTAGGACTTACTATAAGATACTTGATAAGAAACACAGAGCCCACGTTCTCCAAAGTTTTTCAAAGGCAGAGATACACAGACAGCCTAAAGCAACCACGCTTCCTAAGGACTGTCATCTTGTCTCTTTCTTCCTAGTCGTCAGCCGAGAAAGCCGAGCCATGCACCTCAACACGCTAGTCCAGGAGGCCCAGGACAGAGTGAGTGAGCTGTCTGCCCAGGTGGAGAATGAAGGCTTCACTCTGGACAACACCGAGAAGGAGAAGCAGCTGAAGGCTTGGGAGTGGAGGTCCCGGCTCTACCGACGCATGAAAACTGGCTTCGAGCACGCCAGTGAGTATGCGTGCAGAGGATGGAGGCATGTGAGCTTTGGTTAGAGACAGCCAGGCCTTTTACTGATTTCTCAGTTCTCCAGTCGTAGATAGCTGTTGTCAGCCTCTTTGGGGCAAGAACTCTGGGAGGCTGTAAAAGGGGCTTTTGTCTTGCTTAATTTTCTGGCTCCCAATTGGTTCCCTGGCCATAGCCGTGAGCCCTGGGTGCTTCTGGCCTCCCTCCACCACATCTCGGCTCATTTAGCACTTCCCACCAGCTACGCCCTAATGCCTAATGGCCCGATGGTCTGATGGCCTGAAGTGGCTATATTTTGGGATGTGGAGCTGGAAAAATATTTATTTGCCTATTTGTCCAGCTTCTGCTTCAACTTCAAGCTTAAAGTGTTTTCAACTCTCTACTCTATTTTTTTAGAGAGAGCTATAAACTGAATTTACTACAACAGAGAAAGATAGTCAACTGGCCCATGAATTATGCTTTTGTCTGCATTTCCATTCTTTCTACCAATTCTTTTGGCTTGGTTAAGACAGTCCAGGTTAATACTTACTGGCAGTGCAAAATTCGCTGCCGAGTGAAGCCCCTGATGTGAGAACATATCCAGCCCAGATGTTTGTGAACCACTAAACTCTCATTCTATAAGAATTTTTTATCCTGGAAGATTTCATTAGGACGAAAATGTCCAACTTAAACACTTGCGAAGCCCTGCTCTCATTCTAAAGGATTTTACTTAAACAACTAAAAGAATTGGAGTTGAAATTCCAAATACAAAGTAAAAAGAAAAAAGTCAGTTCTATCATTTAAAAGCCCCTGCCTCACAGAATGTCCAAGCAAATGAGCTGACTCTGGAAGATAATTAAATGCCAAATACAGGGGTTATGGTGACAGCTCCATAGGTGAGAGCATTCATTGTGCAAGCATAAAGACCTGAGTTTGAACCCCTGGCACTCATGAAAACCTCCAGGCATGGCCACACCACAAATCCAGCACTGTGTTGAGAGTGGAGGGCAGGAGATCACTGGGCTTGCTCGTTGCCAGTCCAGCTCCAGGTTCAATGACAGACCCTGTCTCAAGGGAATAAAGTGGAGGGTGCTAGAGCAGGACACCCTACGTCCTCCTCTGGGTCGGCACACACACGCACTGAGCCTTTTAAGGAAAATCTTCACAAAGGAAAGCAAGTGGGCTGTGCAAACCAGCATCTGCAAAGTGTGTGCTCCCAGTGTCCCACGAAGAGGCAGGAGTGTGTTTCGAAAGGATCTGAGAAGCTAAGACTCTGATGATTTTCCTTCTCTGTCAGGAGCCCCGGAGGTGCCTGCCAATGTCTGTCTCCTGGTAACCAGTAGCACATCCCTCACCGTCAGCTTCCAGGAGCCCCTCAGTGTCAATGCAGCTGTAGTGACCAGGTACAAAGGTACTGCACTCCCTGTCTTCTCTCCCTGCTCCTTCCTGGAAAAGAATCTGGGGCGCGGGGATGGATGGTGTGCTTTGTGTGTCTGGTTCCGCACTAGTGGGGTTGTTTTTATCCTCTTTACTTTTGAAGTCAAAATAGAGCCATGCACATCGTTGTAAAGGTCCAGGGAGGTGACTGAGAATATTAACAGGACCGGGTGGCCATTCCCTCACCGAACGTCTCGTTCACATCTGCAGCACACCTGTTCTACAGAGCATAGGGCGGTGATAATGGACATAAGATAAACAGCTGATCTGAGGAGCAAAAAGGCTGAACTGTGGGGTGTCAATAGGGGGGAGCAGGAAGCATCGAAACTGACCTCTGTCTCCACTGACATTCACGGGGGCCAGAGAAGATGATGATGATATGATGGCAGCATAGTCAGTAAAGTCCCCAAGATGGAGGTAGCCTTCAGACCCAGCTTTGAAGGACAGATAGAAACTGAAGGGGAATATTGGGGACAACCTAATTTCTACATGGAAAGAACAATGAATACAGCTGTCAATGCAAAGGAGCACTGGAACAATTAGAGGAGGAGAACCACGGAGGGAATAGCAAATAACAGCTTGGTTCCTCTGGAGCAGGAGAACGTGGAGAGGAATTGAAACAGAAATAGAAGCCAGGGAGTTAAAACTCTGTGCGATAAACTGTGGAGAACTATTGAATACAATAGGGACAAGCTCACAAGTTGATTCTGAAGTGCTGATCGTGCGTACGATGAGCTGGGAGAGACAGAGACGGATTCTGAATTTTTTAAAAAGAAAAAAATGAGAGAGCTGTTCAAAGGCAAGGGCATGACAGCCTGTGTCAGCTCCAGCAGCAGCACTGGTGAAGGATAGGACGGGACCAGGGAGGAAGATGTGGCAAGACATCATGAAACCAGTCAGCCCCACGCACAGCACCCGCTATGTGTTAAGTACTGCCTGAGCCTCTGTATCACAGCTATGTCATAAAGCATATTTATCCTCACACACACCAGGGATGACAGATTATAGAGTTTTCTTAGGGGCTCACAAAAGAGCCCAAGTCATTGCATTCTACCCACTCTAGACTGTGGGAAAGGAAAGGTGATCAATCAATTTGCTGATTCATGTGGGCATGGGGACCAGCCCTGATAAAGCTCTCTACACCTGCTCCAGGGTGCTGGTTCACAGGAAATGGTGTGTTCAAGTCTCTACCATGCCTTCTACCTGTGAAACTGCTAACCCTGATTACACGCCTCCCTTTCTTCTTCTCAAGAGCATTCTGTATATCTCTGTAGAAGTGGTAGCTTTCTGGGTGCTTGGGATTTTCTGGGGTCAGTTCACTCCATTTGTAATATCTGAGGTGAGAGATTACAATGGATGGACTTGGTGACCACTGGATTTTCTGTGTCAAAGAGAAGACAACCTTAGACCACCAGAAGCTGTGCATAGATGAAGCCCCTCGGTATGGCTTCCTGATGCAACTCCTTTGAAATAGTTCATGCTTCCCTTTGCTTTCCCTTTCATCATCTCACCTGCCCAGACTGACCTTCAGAGCCAGGGTCAGCAGACGGGGTCAGACACAGGCAACGCCCACTTCTTACCGCTACCTCTCTCGAGTTCGGGATTTTGATGGAATGTTTCATCAATGCTGCCCAACTTGACATGTCCTTCTCAGGTATGATAAGTGAGCTCTCAGGAGCTAATTTACCCAGCTCTTTCCTACTTAACCAAAACCCCAACGAATTCTGCCAGCATTCACGTTTTTAACTCTTCTCTTGGGAAGCATTTGGGTGAGGTAGAAATGAAAGTTTGCAAGTGAGCACTTGGAGTAACTGGAGAGGATTAATTAAGCATTATAAATAGAATTGTCTGCTGCACCAGGAAGCTGGCTTCCTTACACTAATTTCTGGGGACACAAATGGAGCCCTTAACCCGACTGCTCTGAAGGGTTATTTAAAGCAGCTGGCAGTCCACTGTGTTCACAGAGACAGATGGGCATGTTTTAATGCAGGGGTTGATGCAATTATTTAATAGGAAAATTACCCTGAGACAAAGATAATTATTTTGTTTGATTTAAAAGAAGAAGAAGAAGAAGAAGAAGAAGAAGAAGAAGATGATGATGATGATGATGATGATGATGATGATGATGAAGAAGACGAGACAATTGAGAAATCCACAGAATGAAATGGCAATTATCTAATGGCTTTTGGGGGAAAAACTTAACCCTGCAGTATTTGGGGTTTGGCAAAAAGACCTCATTCACCCTACACTCCAGAAACCTCAGGCATATCTTGACAGCTAAACGTTTTCCCCTCTTCATGCTCAAGCCAGTTGTATAGTGGGGATAGGGGAGGCTGGCTCTTTCTGCTGCCCATCTGTTTACATTCATCAGCATGGTTTTGAGGAATCTTATGTCTATGAAGAAGTCTTCTGTAGGGCATCTTTGGGAGTCTTTTTTTTTTTAAGATTGCAGAGTCATGCACCAGGCCAATTGCCATCTCAATGTGGGAGACTAAAGGTGTCCATTACAGCTTAGAAAGCAGGAAAATGGTTCTCAGGGAAAGCCTCTGGTTTCCCCTGTCTGCATTCTCCCCAGCTACAGTAACTGGGGCTGATTCTGGGCGCTTCTTCCTCCTATGCAGTCTTCGCATCTTTCTGTCTCATCTTAACAATCTCTGTGGTTTACAAAGAGCAGCTAGAGTGGTCCCAGGTGCGCTGATGCTTTGGACCATTGCCAGAACACGGTTCCACATCTTCCTCCTCATATCCTTGGATAACCTGCTGGAACTCCTTGTCTGGAGATTACATGTTGTTTTTCTGCAGGCCAAAACAGAATGCATTTTCAAACTGGTCTTGCTGTTTTGCTGCCTCTTGCCTGGCTGGGATGAGGGAACTGAGCTATATAGATGAGAGACTATATCTCATAACAGGTGCAATACAACCTCTGCCCCCCCTCATTCTTTCTCGACTAGAAGCAGTGAGTGACACCTTGTGGCTTGGTAATTACAAGATGCTGCAATAGGCTCTACCGTGTGTAAGCACTACTGTACTTCTAGCTACACTCTTCCCTGACCCTCTTCTCATCTAATATCCTGACAACCTAGAAACCACAGCCCTAGGCTGATACACTCTCGTAATCCCAGAACTCAGGGGATAAAGGCAGGAGCATCCAGCTTTCAATACCAGCCTGAGCTGCACAGCGAGTTCAAGGCCATATACAGTGAGACCTTGTCTCAAAAAGACTTTAATAGAGATCCCCACAGATTCTTTCTTGATCCATATAAGGAAGCAGTCATGTGCCACATAATGGATGATGTTTCTGCCAATGGCAGACTACCTGGATCACAAGGTCCTATATGAGTGTATCATCCAAAGATGGATTTCCTCAATAACACCTTCTTAGAATGCATCCCCCTGGCTAAGTGACAAATGGATATATATGCAAAGGTATATAGGTTCGTGTGATCTAATATATATTGTCACACTGTGTTAGTCAACTTTCTGTCACTGGGACAAAATACCTAAGGGAATCAACCTCAACATAGGAGAGACTTATCTGGGCTTACAGTTCCAGAGATGTCAACCCATGGTCACTGGGCTCTATTGTCTGTTATCACCTAATGGAGTCCAGGAAGCAAAAGAAAACAAAACAGAAATATCGGGTTCCCAACATTCCTTTCGAGGCCACGCCCCACCCCAGTGGCCTCAGTGCTTTCTTATTGGTCCCGACCCCTAGAGATTCTCTCACCTCCTAAAGGGTCCATCCACTCCTAAATTTCCCTCAACACCCCCCATGCTGCTTGCGTCTCCTAGCGGCTCCACCACTTCCCAGTAGTGCCACGGGCTGGTGATCAGTTATTTAGAACATGAACCCTGGGGGCTATTTAAGATCTAAACCATAACTCACCGTTTACCCGAGCCTACAACTAGATGCTTCATCCGACTTAGTGATAATCTTCCAGTTCTCATTATACTATATTTCTTCCTAGGCTGATGTAGTTGGGTCTTCTTTTCTGTGTAACAGTTGGATAGTACTTTTAGGCCATAGTCAGGAGCATAGCTTTTCTCCTACTGACAGACATAGGTTATTAAAGTTTCTTTTAAACATCTATTTTGTGTGTGTGTGTGTACACTCACTCAAATGCATACATATGCCACAACATGTATATATGTAGAGGGCAGGCAACAGCTTTAAGGAATCGATTTTCTCCTTATACTGTATAGGTACCAGGGGTCAAACTTAGGTCATGAGGCTCAGTATCAAAAGTCTTTACCTGCTGATACAGTCCCATGGGTTGTTTTTATAAACTTTTTTTAGTATGCCAGGTTAGAGTCTTAGTATTCATATATGCCTCTATCTTACCTATCTCAGTTTTTTTCTAGAATGGTTAACTAGAAGGAGACTCTGTCTATTTATATACACTACCATTGGTCTGTTTCATCTAATACCAAGTAACTTTATAGCTTATTTTAATAGGGAAAGTCCCTCCGCCCTGGAAATAAATTTCAAAAAGCCATTGTTGTTCTACACATTTTCTCTTCCAAATTAATTTTAGAATGGGCTTGTCAAATTTAGTTTTTAAAAATCTTCCCAGGATTACATTGTATTCTTAATATAGAGAGACATCTTACCTATGAACATGTTCCCCTAATCAGGTCAGGTTAGTGTGTGTTCAAGATAGCATAGCCTTTTTCTTTCCATGGGTCTTCTATGAACCCTACTGGGTTCCATGGCCAGTATATTTTACAATGTTTGTGACTATTATGAGTCAACTTTATTTTCAAGAGTTTCTTAGCCAAGTGATGGTGGTGCACGACTTTAATCCCAGCACTCGGGGGGCAGAGGCAGGCAGATCTCTGTGAGTTTGAGGCCAGCCTGGTCTACAGAGTAAGCTCCAGGACAGAGAAACCCTGTCTCAAAAAAAAAGATTTTTTTTCTCTAAGTGGTTATTAGCAGAGTAATGCCAATGTTTAAAATTTTATTGGGCAACATTTCTAAAATCTCTATCAGCTTCACTATTTCAGTGCCTTGCCTGACATCTCATAAGATTTTTACTCATAAAATCTTCCAAAATTATAGTTTTGTCTCTTCCTTCCTAGTGTTTTCCTTTTTGTTTTTTAATCTCCCATGATTGAGGAGCATCAATTCTAGTTCCTCACACACTAGATAGGGAGCACTGATTATTTTTCTCTTGTCTCTGCTTTTGACAAATCGTATCTAATAGTTTACCATTTAGCATGCTGCCAACTGAGAGGCTTCTGGTAGGCTCTCTTGATCAAATTAACAAAGTTTTAATTCACTTCTAGTTTGCTACTTTACCTTGGTTTGCATAAGAAAGAGATGTTAGTTATGCCTCAGTTTTCGTATTCGTTTCCTAAATCACTGACTTCATCTGGAGTAAAACCAGTGGCACCGAGTTCTACAAATACAATCGTGTTATTTTAAGCTTCTGTCATTTTAGACACTTTATTTTTCAAAGAGCGTGTGTTTCCAGTGCCAGAAAGATGGCATAGTGGTTAAGAGCACAGGCTGCTCTTCAAGAGGACACAGGTTCATTCCCAGCATCACGTGATGGCTCACAATGTAACTCCAGACCAAAGGTGTCTGACACCCTCTTCTTGTCTCTGCACACTGCACTCATGTGGTGCATAGATACACATGCAGGCAAAACATCCATGCACCTTAAATAAACAATATTTTAAATAGATGTACTCCTGCCTTTTAGAATAATTGAATTTGGCTGTTTTTTTTTTGTTGGTGGTTGGTTGGTTGGTTTCTTAAGTCTTAACATTGAGGTTTTGTTATTTTCTATTTTATTAGCATATTTTAAATTATAACTTTTATTATAAAAGATCAGGGATTATACCATTTTGACTATGAAACTGATCAATGCTTGCTCTGGGCTACAATATGATCATGCTAATTTTCCTGATGCTTGCACAACTGAGAGTCACTCCTGTTTGTGGAATACGTCTCTTCATCATAAATCAAGGCCCACAAGTTGTCATGTCATTGAGTTTTGTATGCTTTCTCGGGAGGGAGCGATGCCAAGGATGATGGCCACACTCCCAGGGTCAGATGCACTTGACTTTGAAATCCAAGCACTACTTACTAGTCAAGTTTGACCTTTGGCACATTACTCAAAACCTGTTTCTCATTTTTAAAACTGTATTTATTATTACATGCATATGTATGTGTGTGTGTGTGTGTGTTCATCTGTGTGTGCACCACACCTGTTGGGTTTCCTCAGAGGTTAGACGAGAGCATCGAATCCCCATGAAGTGGAGTTACCCCCATGCAGTTGTAAGCTACTGGATGTGTGTGCTGAGAATTGAACCTGGGTCCTCAGCAAGAGTAGCAATTATTATTCACTGCTGAGCCGTCTCTCTAGCCCGTTTTCTCATTTTATAGATGAGAAAATTTAATGTTCGCATCTTCTCTCTTTTCTTGTATGTGTGTGTGATGTGCATGTACATATGTGTGTCCACATGGATGTGTTGTAGAGGGACATGTGTGGGAGGCCAGAGGCTGATGTCAAGTGTTTTTCTTGATTGCTCACCATTTTATTTTACTGCTCAGGGTCTCTTGATGAGCCTGGAGCTCCAATAAGCTAGTCCAGCAAGTCAGCTTACCCTTGGAGTTCCCTAGCTCAACTTCCTAAGGGCTGGGACCACATTGACCTGCCTTTAATGTGGGCTCTAGGGATCTCAGCTCTGCTCCTCCGGGTTATGTAGCAAGTACTTTATCCACTGAGCCATCTCTACAGCCCTATTTTTCTGTTTTTAGTTTTATTATTAGATTAGTTTTTTCTTAATTTGAAAACTTAATTTACTTGCTTTTGATTTTATTAAGACTTTTTTAATGCCTGCATCATTGGGGTCTTGTTTAGAAAGTCCTTTCCTGTGCCAATGAGTTCAAGCCTATTCCCCACTTTCTCTTCCATCAGATTCATGGTATCTGGTCTTATGTTGAGCTCCTTGATCCATTTGGAGTTGAGTTTTGTACAGGATAATAAATGTGGATCTATTTTCATTCTCCTACAATGCAGCTCTCTGATTTGATCAGCACCATTTGTTAAGGAAGCTGTTCTTTCTCCAGTGTGTATTTTTGGCTTTTTGTCACAGCTCAGGTGTCAGTAGAATTATGTCTGTATCTTCAAGACTATTCTATTGATCAATGTGTCTTTTTGTGCCAATGCCAATTGATCTTATTACTGTAGCACTATAATGCAACTTAAAATCTGGGATTGTGATACTTCCCAGAGTTCTTTTGTATTCCAAATTATTTTAATTATTGTAAGATTTTATACGTCCATATGATGTTAAAGAATTTTTTTTGTAATTTGTAAAGAACTATGTTGGAATTCTAGTGGGTATTGCACTGAATCTGTAGATTGCTTTTCATAAAATGGCCATTTTCACAATATTAATCCTATCAACCCAAAATCATGAGTGATCTTTTCATCTTCTGATGTCTCTTCAATTTCTGTCTTCAGTCTCTTAAAGGTTTTATTATACAAGTCTTTCACTTGCTTGGCTAGCTACTTTTATTTTTCTTAAGACTATTTTGACAAGTGTTGTTTCCCTGATTTCTTTCTTAGTAAGTTTGTCGTTTGTATGCAGGAAGGCTACTGATTTCTGTGTGTTAATTTTAGCCTGATATTTTTCTGGAAGTATTTACCAACTATAATTTTCTGATTGAGTCTTTGGGGTCTTTTATATATGAAGTCCTGTCACCTACAAATAAGGGTCTTCATGAAGCTGAAAAGCTTCTGTACAGCAAAGGACACCATCATCTGAGCAGAGAGGCAGCCTACAGAATGGGGGAATTGCTACCTGTTATACATAGGACAGAGGGTTAGTATCTAAAATATACAAAGAACTCAAAAAAAACTGAACAGCAAGAAAACAAATAACCCAATTAAAAATAGAGTAGAGAACTAAACACAGTCTCAAAAGATAAAATACAAATGACTGAGAAACACTTTAAAATGTTCAACATCCTGAGCCATCAAGGATATGCACATTAAAACTACTTTCAGATTTCAATTTACTCCCCCTCAGAATGGCCAAGATGAATAAAATGGCAGTAGATCCTGGAGAGGGGAGAAGGGAACATTTACTCAGTGCTGGTGGGAATGCAAACTGGTACAGGCACTGTGGAAATCAGTTTGAAGGTACCCCCCTAAAAGGCTGAAAACAGATCTACCCTAAGATCCAGCTATATCACTCTTGGCCATACACCCAAAAGACTCTACATCCTACTACAGAGATATTTTGCCAGCCGCGTTCACTGCTATTCTACTCATAATAGTCAGGAATTGGAAACAGGCTAGATGCCCATGGACTGAGAAATGGACAATGAAAACCCGGAATATTTACATAATGGAATATTATTCATCTATTAATAAATATTGAATTATGAAATCTTGAAGGTAAATGGATGAATCTAGCAACAATCATCCTGAGTGAGGTAACCCAGACCAGAAACATAAACATTACATTTGCTTTTGCATGTGGCTGTTATCTTTCAAGCTTTAATATGTGAATTCCATTTAAAAGATCCACAGAGGTTAGATAACCAGAACAGGACCGGGGTGGGGGATAGAAGTGGAGGAAGGGATCTTCTAAGGAAGGAGACAGACTATAGATAAAAAGAAAGTCAGACTAGGACAATTGAATGAAGAAGAGGAAGGGGGACAGGGTAGAAGAGGGAATATGGGGAGGGATAACTAATACTGAAGAGCCTTTGAGAAGTCATATGGAAACCTACTACATATAAAAAAGGGGAATTTGAATGGAATTACCATATAATGGGGGAGACAATGCCCCAGCTAGACATCTTATACTGCAATCAAAGAAAACCTCCAGTCCCAGGAATGGATTATACCTTGTTGAGCCACTGGTGAAAGGGGTCCCATAGACCACTCCCCCAAACATCATAGTCTACTGCCAATGATATTATTACCCTCCATACCCTGACAATAAGCCCCTATTGTTGAAGATACCACATACTTCTGTCATAAAACTCAACTAGAAGTTTCTTCCCTACCGACTAGTATTCATAGTGCTGGAAGGTCTTATCCTTACTACTAGAAAAGAAGTGTAAAATAGCAATATCTCCCAATTATGAACCTTGTGAGCTACCATAGCAATCTGCTCTCAAGCTATACTCATTGGTGCAATCACAGTACAAATGTTATGGGAGTGACAACCACTTTTTGACTGGAGTTAAGCCTTGCTTCGTGAGATGGAATTCATATCTCATACTGTTCATAGGCTGGGTTGTGGGCCTCAGGGAATAAAGTACTTATTATTCTGATAACTGAGCATAACAATAGTATTATTCCTGAAGACATAGTGTTATACACATAGATTAATGCATCACTTAAACCTCATGAGAAAACTTCTTAAGGTAGATAGTCATTAGCACAGAAACCTACAACGGGACAATGCACAGAGAGTGAGGGACTTTGGAGCACTTAGCATTAAATGGGATGTCTTTATCACACTCCTTGCCTTAAGGCTCAGAGATCTATGCGGAAAGGAAGCAGAAAGACTTAAGAGCTAGGAAAGATAAGCAGTTTTTAGACACAACGAGGCAGATGTACATACAAAGACTGTGGTCACATGCACAAGACCCATACAAGTACAAACCAGACCAAGCTCCAGTGCAGAGAAGAGGACAAAGTCCCACCCCTAACCAAGAAGCTATTTGAAATTGGCAGCTTCCTGGAGAGGTACTATCAGTACATTCTCCAGCGTAGTGACACTGGGTATACTCTAGGTCAAGCCTCGTGCTCATGAGTGGTTGGCCAATGCAAAACAGTCTCCATGTTTTTGAAGTGTTTTTTTGTGTTTTAGTTCTTTTAAAGAGAGAAAAAAATAAAGTTTGTGGGTAGGGAGTGGGGAAGGATCAAGGAGGAGTTGAGGTAGGTGAAAGAATATGATCTAAATATATTATATAAAATCTATATAAAATTTTTTAAAATTAAAAAAGATTTTTAAATCATAGACTATTCTAGCCTTTGGGGATCTTAAAATTCTCACAGGTGGCTAGCAAGTTCTATGCATGCCATTCATGTTGTCTGAAAATAGTGCACCAACTCAGCTGAGGATGAGGGAAGAACTTTCTCACCTCTGATCTCAGAGGGAAGTTACTCTGTCTTACTTCACACCACGGCCTCAGTTTCCACTTGGTAGTAAAGGGTGCCTTCTGTGTGATTCCATTTGTCTGCGTCTCTTCTCGGCTACCCTTCCCCTCTTCTCAGTGACAACTGAACAACATTAGTCTCTTGCAAAATGTTCATTCTTAAGTCTGAGAGTCTCTTACTTGGGGTGTGTGTGGGTGTGGGTGTGGGTGTGGATGTGGGCATTGGTGAGCGTGTGCAAGAGTGCTGTGCTATGTGTGTGTGTGGAGGTCAGAGAACAACTTGCAGGAGACAGCTCTCCCGGTCCACTGTGTGGCTGCTGGGAATCAAACTTAGGTCATCAGGCTTGGCAGACTACCCCCAAGCCATCCCACCAGCCCTTTTATCTCTTTTTATATATCCTTTCAAATTCCCTCCTTGGAGATGTTATGACAATGGAATTTCAAAGTTTATCAAATGTATATGATGCTTTTCAAAGGAAGTTGTTTCCTTTATCTTCCCCATCTTTCCCCAGCTCCAGCTGCTCATTAACTTGCACAGCTGTGGGAGTTACCTCTCTGGTCACGTGCTTCTATGGCTGTTTCTGGATTCATTATCTGACCTTGTTTACCCAATTAGAACTGGGACAAAAGAATTGGACTCGCCCATAAGAACCACTCTCACCAGAGTGCACCTATTCTCCCAGTCAGTTAAATTTCTGTTTTTAATGGCATCCAAGGCCTGCTCCACTCTGGACACAGACATTGTTGACCTTGCAAAGTCAAGTGAAACTCTTTACTTTGCCTCTAAATTCCCTCCAACCCCTGACCTTTCTGTTGCTTTTCTTATGGTCCTCCCCATCGTATTCTCAAATCCTTTCAGATAATCCTTTTGGAATAGTGCCCCCTTATTTCTCTCCCAGCATACTCTCTGCTTCTGTTGCAATATGTAACAAATGAAAACACAGTAGAGCATCAGCACACACCTATCACAGTGTTAAAAACAAAACCTCTGCAGTCATGATGCCAAATGCCTATGAGGAAGAAATGCATTTGGAGAAAATGGTGCCTTCAAACACTTCTAGTGGGGATGCAAAATGGTAGCGCCATTCTGGAAAGGAGCGAGATCGTGTCTTTGAAAGTTAAACACATAACTCCCACAGAGTCTGGTGCTTGTACTACTGAACGCTTATTCCAGTACAACAAGAGCTTCTACCCCTATAAAAATCCTTCCCAAAATGTTTATAGCAGTTTTATAAATGAGAGCCAAGACCTGGAAATAAACCAGTTGTACTTCAATAGTGATTGCTGAACAAACTGTGGCCCATTCTTGCCATGAGCATGACCTCAGGAAGGAAAGTCAAGGTATTTGTAAAAGCAGCAAACTGGATGAGCCTTCAGAATGCCACGCTGAGCAGAGAAGGTGACCCTAAAGGACCTGCACATGTCACCATTTCATCTATGTAACACTTGAGATAGAAAACACACTGTAGTTGCCAGGAGGTCGTGAGGCGGGGAGTGTGTGGCTCTGCTGCCTGTCTTCCAGCCAACAGAGTTGTTTTAAGGTGCCTTGTCTGCCTTTTAATGGATCTGGAGAGAAAAGGAGTAGTGAGGCATGGATGCGTGCATGGCGTCTTGATCCAGTCTCCCAGTTACTTGTATGTAACCCAGTCTGAATGTTCAGAAATCATGAGCTAATGCTAACCCGAGCCCAGCCAATACTAGACAAAGTACATCTGCTACTTAAACTCGGTCACCTAGAGACACACATGACACTGAGTCTTTTGTATCAGTTGGTAAAGGGTTATTCCTGACACCAACTTCTTCTTCTTCCTGGTATATTTGGAAAATCGTCCCCTTAGAATGTAATAGGAAAATTCTGGAATACATGAGCTTTTCCTGAAGGTATGAGTTCCTGGAAGGCCGGAATCTTTTTCATTTTGTGGGGGAGGGAATTATTTTGGTTTGGTTTGGTTTTTATCCTTATCTGCTGCATTTAAGCAGCTCTTTCTGTTCTTTAGCCGGCTCCTCCTTCCGCAGGACCTTTGCCCAATATTCTCCCATAATTGAAGCACCGTCCCATCCCATCCACTCACCTGCCACCTAATAGTTCAAGTTGCTATAAAATGCTTTTCATCAGAGACACATTTTCTACATAACCACTTTAAATAAGATGCTATAGCTTGTGATGTTCATATTATAAACATAATTCATAGATTATGATAAATTCACAGATTTACAAATAGTTCTATCATTCACCCCTTCACCTTCCTCAAAGTAATGTTTACAACTTGTAAACATCTATTTACTTTTGTTCAATACTTTTATGCTAAACATATATCAATATTATAGACTTTCTTAGAGTGTTTCATATCTAATGTATATTTGGGCATTGCTGAATATTTCGTGGAGAAAAGGTTTCATGAAACCCAGAGAATATTTAGAACAGGAATTCCAAAATTAAGGGGTACATTAGTACAAACACACCTTGAGATCCATGCCATGCCAGAATATCTTTCAAACCCACCAAGTAGAGTCTTTATAGATTATATTTTTTGAGAGCAGCTAGATGATTTTGACAGGCAGGGATGGCAAGAATATATGGTCATGTATTCACTATTACCCCTCCCACTGACTGTAAGCTTCATGTGAGCAGACTTTGTGCTCATACATTTGTCATGGAGCCCGAAATATACAGTCATCCTTAATTAACTTATTTCACACCAAAAAAAACTGTAGTACTACCTATTATGTGATGGGCTGAGCTCTAGGCAGTGAACATAGCCATAAATAAATTTTTAAAACAGTCTGCATCTACAAAACTTATATTTCATGAAGAAATAGTAACACAGACCAATGGCCTAGAGAAGATATTCTGTGGATTGACCCTCTTCCTCTGACCTCAAACCTACAGGTGACATTATCTCTCAGTTATGGTTGAGAAAACTGAAGTACAGGAAGGCTAAGAAGTTTGTTCCTGGTCACATGATACAGAGGCGGCTGGGATGGTCTCAACTATCAACTTGATGGAATTTAGAATCACCTAGGAAGCTAACCTCTGGGGTGTCTATGAGGGAGCTTCTGGAGAGCTTTTCCTGAGGCAGGAGGACTCGCTCTGAATGAGTGGTATCATCTCATGGGCAAGGGTCTTTCCTGGGACAGATACAGAGAAGTGAGCGGACCACCCGTCCATCTCTCTCCTCCCTGACTGTGGATGCAGTGTGACCATCTGCCTCTTGCTGGTATCACCATGCCTTCCCACCAGTCAAACCCTTCTTTCTTAGGTGGCTTTTTTCAGTAACCTTGTCACAGCAGGAGAAAGGTAACTAATACAGTGACAGACAGGGAACTGGGCAATACTGTTCACAGGCCCAGGCTCTCACCACTGTGATTCCTGGCTTAGGAAATGACACTGGGTGAAGGGACAAGCCAGTCCCTAAATTCCCCCCAGAACTTTGGGGAGCAGCTACCACCCAAGGCAGAACTTTTATCTTCTACCCCTACCTCCTCACGTCCTCTAGAGAGTCTACCAGGGTAGGAACTGCTCTGCATACAGGGACACATTTCTCTGGAGGGCAGCCTTCCCCTTGTGGAATTGGGGGGGAGGCTTCTTACCCTTCTAGATCATGTGATTCATTTTTAAATCAGGCTGACCGAGTTGAGGGTAAAATAAACGCATTGTGGACACAGAGAACACATCGTAAGAATCCCAGTCACCCCCAAGCATTCAATACAGGGTGGAAAAACTTAATAACCAAGCAAAGTAAACAAACAACTGTTCAGATGATTTACAGTCTGGCCATGAAACTGACTCGGGGTCTGTCCCGCTTTCTCCATCTTAAGACACTCTCCCAGTTCTCCTGGGGCAGGGCATGGTTCCAGGCTTCATGTCAGACGTCAAAGGAAGCATATTTCATGTTTTCTGATTGTCTGGTGTATGCCCAGAAATGTGTCAAGTCCTTTTCCATGTTAAAAACTTTATTGCCATTTTTTCCTTCCAAGCACCTACATAGCAGTTCGTCAAATATCTAAAGACTGTTAGCCCAGCCCTCCCTCCCCTTCCCCTTTGATCACATTGTTTGAGGTTGCGTGTACTTCTGCGCCTTTCAAGTGTCTGGGACCAGACCTCATCATGGACTGCCCTCACATGGCCCCTTTCTAGAGTGTGTCTGTCTCCTAGGTGTGGTACCCTCAGAGCTGAGGAAACCAACAGGACAGGGTCACGGATGCCTTCTCACAGCCCCCTCTGAGGAACTAACTGAAGATCTTCCCTGACTGCCAGAAAAGGTCCCCGGGAAAACTCAGACTTTAACCTAGACCGGCTCTCACCGAGCCCCAGCCTCTTTCACTGCCCAGTGGACCTGTAGACATCCTTTAAAACTTCTCACGGGGAGCCACCTCTTCAGGAGGCACCACCTCTATGTCCATTTTCTCTGGTTACATGAGACAGCACTGCCTCCATCTGCATGCCTGACTATGGGGGATACCTGAGTGCCAGAGGAAATGGTGTCTTGGGTTGAGGAGATAGCTCAGTGGGTAAAGAACTTGGCGTGCAAGTGTGAGGACTTGAGTTCAGAGACCCAGAACCCGCAGAAAGGCTGGTAAGATAGCATAGAACCCCAGCACTCCTACAGCAAGATGGGAGACAGAAAAATCCCTGGATGTCTCCAACCAGTCAGCATGGAATGCACAGCAGTGAGCAGCTTGAGACTCTGCTTCAAACAAAGTAGAAGGTAAGGACCAAGATCTGAAAAGCACGCACTTGTACTCACACATGAACACACACACACACACACACACACACACACACACACTCATACAGAAATGGTATCTGACAAACCTTTGTATCTTCATTGCCTACATCCTGGCTATTGAACTGGTCTATTGACTACAACCTAGCTACTGAACAGCTCTGAGCTCTAAAGGAGAAGGAACTGGGAAGTCAGAAGCTCTGTAAAGGCAAGAGGAAGTTGTAAGGTGACCACTATCATGCTATTATTTATTAGACGGCCTTCAGCTAGGTACTGCCGGCACAATGAAGACCCTTCTCACTGGTTTCCTCCTTAAGGAAGCCTATGGCCATTCAATCGTTCATGCATCAGCCACCCACTACAATGCCAGGCCCTTTCCTCGTCACCGTGGACACAGCAATAAACAAGACCAATATAGTTCCTGCCCTAGGATGCTTCTGTCTATCAGTGACTTACCATCCCTTCCTTCACCAGGTGATAAAAAAAGTACTTGCTCTTTCAGGTGCTTGAGATGTTGGGTATGCAATAGTGAGGAACACACACTCTGTTTGTTTATGCAACTTTCAGTTTATGGAGCACCAGCTTCCCAGTAGAAGAGTTTGTTTTGCAACATAAAGACAATGAAGCTTACAACTGATCTAATGCTGAAATGCAATTTTCAAAGTGGTGTTGTCAGAACTGGCTTTGAATGAGCCTTCTGTCATTCGGCCCCCTTTCTCCTGTAAGTCCCCAAAACCTCTTCCTAGACCCTCAGCCCTCATCTGCAGCTTCATCCTACCTACTTCCAGCTCCCCCAAGTCCCCTGTTTCCAATGAAGTCTCTGCAAAAGTGGCCACCCCACCAACAGGCAAAGCAGTTGAGACTCCTTCCCTCTTCTCCTCCCACACCCTTTAGCAAATGCAGAGCCAAGAAGCTTCTTGGCACAGAGGGAGGCCCGCCAGACAGCTCTTCACTGTCATACAACCATGAGAGTCCTCCCTACACTTCCTTGTGGGGCAAAGTCCTCCTGCCAATGGGGACTTAACTGGGCATGGTGATGTGCCAAGCCTCCCTACCCCCAACCAGTTCATCACCCCCTCTTACAGCATCCTCACCCCTAGACTGAGCAGACTTCAGTCCTTACCCCCGGGAGTCTGGCAGTTGCTGAGCTCAGACACCTGGGGGATGGAGAGGAAGACAGGATGGTGAGTTTCCAGTGGCCACTGCCACAGGTCTNTCCACTCCAAGGAGACACTGGATGAAGCCTGGCTCTGTCCGTGACTGCCTGCCTGGATACCCAGCTGGCAATACAGACCCAGGGCCACCGTCTAGGCTTCTTTCTCCCGACAGACACTTTCCCCTTGAGTCCTTTTTTGGCTAGATCCTTTGCAGCATTATAGTTTGTCAATAGCCCGAGACTGCTTTCTAGAATTTCTCTCCAGGAGAAAAGTGTGTTTTTCTAAGAAATAGGTGTTCGAGCCTGAAGCCTAATTTTATATGAGGGTTCAAAATTGAAACAAAAATAATCGTTCAAGTCTAGGAGCTGAGGGGCCTCTCCACACCCTAAAGAGTGCTTCCTCTTGGGAGGTGGGAGGCCAAGGTGGTCCTTTGTGTTATTTTAATGAAAATTTTCCAATTATAAAAATAACGTAGGCTCCTTAGATCAGCCAGAGTCCAGGGAGAAAACAGAAACCACAATCAGCTTGAATTATGAATAAATTTTAAGGAAAAAAAACCTCACAGGTTGTTGAGCAGGGTTTGTGAGTGGACAAGAGACATAGTGGCATGTGGGACTGGCTCCACTCAGGAGCAGGAACTGTGGGGTTGTAAGGGGGTCCTGGCGGATCCACCTGGATGCCCAGGATGTCTGAGGATGCAGTTACCCAGAGGTGGGGGTGTGACAGTTCTTCAGACTGGTCCAGTCTCCACGGTCAAAACAGAACTTCAGTTGAGGTCTCTCAGCTACCCTGCAACTTTCTCTCACTGTGCCCTTCCCCCTGGAATCTCACCGCTATCCACACATGCTATCAACACACACTATCTGCACAGTTTTCCTCTCTAAATCTAGTCTCAGTAAAGATCAGGACTGTGCCTGTGTAGTTCATTATGGACTTAGTGAGTGGGAACTGGCAAGCTGGCTCAGCAGTTAAAGAGTGTTTGCTGCTCTTGCAGAGGACCAAAATTTGGTTCCCAGCACCCATGTGGAGCAGTTCACAACCACCTGTAACACCAGTTCTGGAGGTTCCAATGCCTACTGGCATCCATAGCCATGTGAATATACCCACACGTATAAACCTAAGTTAAAATAAAATAAATGTTTGAAAAACTTCAAAACCAATATGCAACATAATACCTGCCATGCAATTATTTGTTAAATGAATGAATGAATGAATGAATGAATGAGCTTAATTTTTTTCCGTCTCTGGAGGTGTTTATTAACATAGAAATGATTCAGTTCCACAAAATATACCCAACATTCCCTCCTCTTCTTTACCAAACCACATGGTAAGACCTGTCTTTGGGTTTGGACTCAGCCTTGACATCTTAGTTGCTATATGATCCTGGTGATACAAGTCACAAGTTCTCTTAATTTTGGTTCCCTTCTCTGGCAGGCAGAAAGTTTAGTCTGTGCTCTCTTGGGTCTGCTGCCGTCTCTTTCTATGACTGCATGGTTTAGTACCTTTCCCAAGCCTTACTCAAACCAAAGCCAATAGTCTTGCAAGGGCTTAGAACTCTAGCATACAGTTCATCTCCGTGCTATAGCAATGAGCTCCCAGATAAAAAGAGGCATCCTGAGAAAACAAGGTAGTCTGATCAATACAACCACAAATGACCAAAGACCAGACACAGGCAAGCCATCACTCTGCCATCTTCTGGCCTTGCAGACTTGCTCAGCACTTCTGCTTGTCGGAGCCTCAGTTTCTTCATCGATAAAGCAAGGACAACAGTGCCTGTTTCAGCTGCACTATATTATAAAGATCAAAACACGTGAGATAAGGTACCCAGCACAATGTACCATGTAAGTTAAAGATGATGCCATCATGGCTGTTAATCTAACACAAACTGACACATTATAAAGTCAAAACAAGTAAGCAATGCAACCCTGGTCTATAACAGACTAATACATTACAAGGGGAAAAAAATCACTGGGTAGTTCCAGACACAGGATGTTAGAACAAGATAAAAGTGATATCAGTTATGAGCAGAGAGAATGTGTGGCTCAGTAAGAAAACTAGCGGAAAACCATCAAAAAGGAAAATGAAATTAGATTCATGCCTTCAAGCTTGTTACATGGGAAATTAAAAGGAGAGACCAGATATTTAAATATATGAAAAATCATACACATTCTAGAAGAAATTAGAGAAATCCTTTATAACCAGAGTAGGTGGCTTCCATTTCTGAGCTGTTGTGAGCGGAGCGGTGATGGGCATGACAGAACAAGTATCTGTGGAGTAGGAGGTCGAGTCCTCTGGGCAGATGCCAGGAGTGATACAGCTGGTTTATGGGCTACATCTATTTATAACTCTTTGGAAGTTCTCTACACTGACCCCCAAAATGTCTGTGCCAGTCTGAAATCCCACCAAAAGTGAAAGCAGATTCTCTTTTCCCCAAATCCTCTTCAAAATTTGTAGTCAGTTGTCTTGTTGATCTTAACTATTTGGACTGGGTAATAAGAAATTTTAAAGGTGTTTTGATTTTTCTTCCCCTAATTGTCAGGGATAAACAAGACTTTTTTGTTTGTCTTGGGCCTTTTTTTTCTATTGTGAATTTTCTGCTCAGCTCTATAGGCTATATTTTAAATGGGTCATTTGTTTTTAGACTCTATTTTTTATTTATTTTTATTTTTTATTAAAAATTTCTACCTCCTCCCCTCCCTTTCC
>LOEQ01000118.1:237075-269695 GCA_001685075.1 Bramus lutescens | reverse complement strand
TCCTGGGGCTTGCTTGCCAGCCAGCCTAACCCTATTTAGCAAGTCCCAGGCCAGTGGAGATCTTGTCTCAAAACCAAGATAGACTGCACCTAGGTTTGTCACCTGGAGTTTGTCTCTGACCTCCATATGTCCACAAACACACACACACACACACACACACACACACACTTCAAATGTTTAATAATACTCCATAAATTAGGCTCTAAAAAGCAGCAAGTTCTACATACTGCTGGCAGAAGTGTGTATTTTTTATGACCTTATGGGTAGTACTTTCACAATATGTCTACAATTAAAAATGCAAAGTAATTTTGACATAATAATTCTAATTTGGGAAGTTATTTTATGAACATACTTAACAATGTTTAAAATGACAGATCAATGAGACTCGTTTGTAGAAATAAAAACTATCATGTGTGGTAATTTTCACTTAGAACTACTTGGCCATTTCTATCGAGACATAGCAGCTATGTAAGAGGCTGTGGGGATTGCATTAGGTACCAGTTTGGAGGGCTCATCTTATTGTTCAGATCTTGACTGACCCCAAAGGCTCAGAGGCTAAAGGTTTGGTTTCCACCTACAGCACTACTGAGATGACAGAACCGTTAGGAGATCAACCTATTAAAACGGATTAAAGTTTAGGGGATGCGCCCTCAAGGAAATAGTGGGGCCCTAGCCCCTTCCCTCTTCCTTTCCAGCAACCATAAGATGGCCAGCCCAGTCCACCATATGCTTCCCACTAGGATATACCCTACCACCATGGCCCCAAAGCAGGAAGTTCAAAAAATCATGGACTGAAAATTCTGCAATCATGAATCCAAACCAATTCTCTCTCCTTATAAGTCATTCGCCTCAGATATTCTGTCACTATAATGCCACGCTGACTAACAAGGCTCCAAGAAACATTGTTTAAAACAAACCAGAAAAGTTTCAAAGGGCCGGACATGGTAGGTGAGCCTAGAGTCTCAGCACTTGGAAGAAGATCAGAAGAGCATACTGAAGGCAAGAAGATCAAGAGTTCAAGTTTATCTTTTGATAGGCATTGAATCTAAGGTCGATCTGAGCTATGTGACACCATATCTAAAAAGAAAAATGAAAAAAAAGTTTTTCTATATGCATTTATTTGTGCAGAATTGGGGAGGAAAGGATCTATGCTCCTGTCTTACTATTACTCTGGAAAAGCACATCGAATATTAGCAACAGTGAATGCTCATGGTGCTTGGGCAAGTGTGAAAACCGGCAGGAAGTTGAGGAAGACTTCTAATTTTCACTTTTGGCTGTTAAAACACATTCAAAACACTCCATTTAATTTTTTAAAATCTAAATAGAAATCAGGTTCATTGGAACCAGAAGAAACCCAGTGAGGGCAGAAAGGGAAGGGCATCAGAGAAAGAAAGGCACAGCAGAAAGGGGTCAGCCGGAAAGGAACAGTCCGTAGGGATGGATATAGGGCAGCCCAGGAGGTGAGACTTCTAGGCCGGTGCCTGGAAAGGGAGAGAAAGAGATCTCTGCAGTTGCGCAGTGTTGCTCCTGTTTAGATGAAACGGAAGAGTACAATACCGAAGACCAGCTTGGACAAGTTAGTTCACAGCTTTGGGGAAAAAGAAAGAAAATCTCTTTCTATCGTTTCTTTGAGCATAGGGGGCGAATTTCACAGGGGAGGCTCCCATACTAAATGAAATAATAAATTTCTCCAAAGGAGTCTTTTGTAGTGCCTATTTAAGCTATCAGTGAAGTAGGGCATCTTAAATGACAAGAGTGTTTACGCATTTAATTTTTGTGAAACATTAGAACCGTAAAGCCTCTCCCTTTAAGATGGGGAATATATGACACATGCAGTTAATTTCCACATTAAATTATTGAATGAAAAATACACACATTACCCATTGCGACTCCGGGATTAGGTCAGGTCAAATTTTATTGCTTTTGGCCAAGGGCTTTTGTAAGACTTACAAGGCTAAGAGCGGGTACAGTGTGATCTTTGCTGTAAGTTAGCGTTAGTGTGAGGCTCTGAGTGGGGAAATACTTAGCATTTCAGAGGTAATTTTGTGAAAGTCGTCATGAGACCAGCACAACGCAGTGTTGATGTAATGGGAGCTTTATAAGATCGTTTTAGCTCTGGTCTCTGAAACTGCCAAGGCTTCCCGCAGCCACCTGAAAATACGTAATGAAGCTTTTGCTGCATTGATCTGGAATGGATACTAATTTGAATTTGCCCCCAATAAGTTACTAGCATGGAACCAGATTAATATTGCAAACAAAAGTAGAGATAAAAATGTGGGTGATTCTGTAACTTGGGGGGTCCCCCAAAGTAAATATTTCATGGGCTAAAGTGTCTTAGAGAATCTGTCTTCAACCCTGGACATAAACATGAAACCCAGAAAGAGTTTGGCTTTTCTAACAAAATAAATAAAAATCCATGTGCCTGGTAAAACCAGCCTGCAAACAGAATATTTTGAACATAGTGCTGTTTCTTAGATAGGTTTATGACAGAAATGAAAATACAATGGGAATGATCCCAGGAATTATCTGCTGGGCCCTTGCTACATACCAAGAGAAGTGTCTCAGAAGGATTAGCTCAGGTGGCCCTCTCAACAAGCTTATGGAACGCAATGATCTTGTCTCACATTGGTTTTTTCAGGTGAGGTGACTAAAGCTTGGGGAAATTAAGAAGTTTCCAAAGTCTAACAGCTGGTATGTGGCGAGCATCAAATTCAGAGAGCAGGCTTGTGGTGTTGCACTACAGACCCATCAGCGAGATGCAGCTTTACACTCTTATATTGAATAGAGCTCACCAATCAGAATCAATCTTTAGTGTTTGATGATGGAATCTTAAGCCTAGGCTAGGGGCTGGGAAGATAGTTCAACTCTTAGAGCACTTGCTGCCCAAGCCTCTAAGAGAATTGGGTCTTGGATCCTCGGGGCCTACATAAATGTCCAGTAGGTATGCTGGCCTACCTGGAATTCCAATCTCAGAGGGTTGAGACAAGGGTCCCCCAAAGCAAGCTCGCTAGCAAGACTACTTTCAGGTTCATTTGAGAGACTCTTCCTCAGAGAACATGACAGAAGAGCAATGAAAAAATATTCCCGTCATTAATGTTGGACCTACACACACACACACACACACACACACATATGTGCCTACACATGTGAACATGAACACATGTATTTATAGACATTACACACTAATACACATTAAAAAGAAAGGAAAAGGAAAACCAAAAGAAAAACTGAGGCTTGAAGAATTCTGGAACATCCAACCAGCCCCAGCTCAAAATTCCAGAGTACCAGAATACTACAAAGAAAAGAGAAAACGGTCTTTATATTTTCTTAGTGTGAAAATTTTCCAGCTATATTAACTATAGCTCAGTCTGTCTGGGCACATCTACATCAGAAACACTAAGCTGAACCAATCTAATAACCAGGTTTCTACTGGCTATCAAGAAGTTTGCTTCATAGACTAAAATCACTGCAATTTTTCTCAGTATTAACTTTCTAGAACAACCTTTTATGACATACAAACAACTAAGTGTTGTAGTAGGGCCACTTTTTCATTCCTGGCTGCTCAGCCCTGAAATAATCACACAGAAACTGTATTATTTAAAACTCTGTTTGGCCCATTAGCTCTAGCTTCTTATTGGCTACCTCTTATATCTTAATTTAACCCATTTCTAGTAATCTGTCTATTGCCACATAGCTGTGGCTTACCAGGTAGAGTTCCCAGCATCTGTCTCTGATGGGGCTACATGGCTTCTCTTTGACTCCACCTCCTTTCTCCCAGCATTCAGTTTAGTTTTCCACACCTACCTCAATTCCCTGAGCAGTCCCAAGACAGTTTCTTTATTAACCAATGGTATTNTCTCTTTGACTCCACCTCCTTTCTCCCAGCATTCAGTTTAGTTTTCCACACCTACCTCAATTCCCTGAGCAGTCCCAAGACAGTTTCTTTATTAACCAATGGTATTCACAGCATACAGAGGGGAATCCCACATCAACTAAGTATTTCATTGGTCTACCAGTTGGCCCATCATTTCCTGAGCATGTTCTTAGACCATTCAAGGTGTTCAAGGTCTTCCATCTGTTTAAGCACATCATCACTTTTCTTTTAGACACCTTCATTGATTAAACCCAGGCTTCAGCTATAATTAATAGCTCTAATACCTGGTGGATGAGGATAATGATACCTGTGAAAAGAGAAGCATCTTTATGTGGAACCAACAACAAAAGTGTTACCCTCTGGTCTTAGCAATGGAGTAAGGAGGCAGCCAATGTCTTTATTTTTTATAAACAATGTGTAGCTGACAGACCGAGAGAGAGAGAGAGAGAGAGAGAGAGAGAGAGAGAAAATGAATCAGAGTGCCTGCAGCTAGGCTATCCAACCCAATGTTTTCACTCGGTTTCCTTCTTCAGAACTGTCATGGAAGACACAAAACATAGATTGATGTTGTCCTATGGGAAATGGGCATCCTTCCTGGTTACAAAGTAACCCACTCCCAGAAGAACCAGCCAGCCAGTTCTATGCACATGGAGAAATCAATACTAAAACACACGTTTCTCCCTGCTAGTTAGACTAGGTTTGACTACAGGAATTAAAAATGACTAATAGCTGGGAGTTAGGCAGAAGTCATGAGATCATGTTACTTAGAAACACAAAATGCTTTTAAGATTTTTTTTTAAAGCCTAAATCTTAGAATTTATTTCTCCATCTCGTGAGATTCCAAGGAAGCAGCTGGACTGTAATAATCTTTAGCTCTCCTCCAAGGACAATGTGCACTTACAGGAAGATGAGGTAGACGTATTCTTCCCTATTCCTCCTGCTAAATACAAATGAAAACAAAGGACATTTTATGTTTATGAAAAAATAAAAACATTGAAAGATTCCGAAAGGTGAAAGGGGGCAGCTGAGCAGCAAGGGACCACAGGACCTAAAAACAACAGAGATGAGACTTCCCAGCCTAGACGCAGAAGAGGTTTAATACTGCTCTTCACTGAGAAACCCATTGTGGTACAACTAAATCAATACTGTGTGCTTGTCAATGGGGAGACCACTCTTACAGACATCAATCAACAGGGCTTGCAGTGAGATTCCTGGGACCCTTGCTCCTCAGTAAGCCTCAGACAGCTAGATCATGATCAAAATGATCTCATTATGCCTAATTTTGTTTCTAAACCACGAGGTGAAGGAAGCACAGGGGTGTTTCTTTTCATGCAGACAATCCCAGTTCCTTTCTTCTTCTATGTGGCTCACTTCCTAACTCCTCTACACAGAAGCTGCAAGATTCTGAGCAGCCCACTTACTCCCTGTGGCCTCAGTTTCCTTCTAAAAATAAGAAGACAGTGGCTTTTGCTGTCTTCAAATTTATAAATGTGGGTACACATTAATTTAACTAATGTAGAACTTTTAAGAAATAGCCACTGCATAAGATAAAAGGCTGATACAAAGAGCTGAAACCGCCACCACAGATTTTCCATTTTCTTTGCTGTCTCAAACATGAGAGCTTACTGGAATTCTCCAGAGTCCGTGTTCTTTTCAGTCTTCAAAGAATTAGGTCTTAAGATAGATAATGTTTGTGCACGTGGAAGGCAGAGCGCTTCCTGGAGGCTTTGTCTTTCCCACGTCACTGGTTCCTTCAATAGGAATCTCTTCTGCTTTTTCAGGCAAGAACACTGATTTCTTGCAACCTCTCTGTGAGCGATTTTCAATTGGTAAGTTCTGATCATGCAACAGAAATTGCCAATTGCTTTTCCTGTGATTGCCAGCGCACTTGTTTTTTCTCGGTTATTCACTGGTTTCTAGAGATTCCCTTTTAAATGATAGTCCATCCCTCTGTTTTCTACTAGTGTCCTCCCTCCACATTTAAACAGCCCAGCGTACTTGATGGTGTGGTGGCGAATTCTTTGCTGTTTGCTGAGGAATTAACAACAGGAAGGAATGTGTTTGTGCTGGTTCAGTTCCTCTTCAGATCAGAAGGCAGAGGTTTGGCCTAGCCATCCTCTGCTCAGTGCATCTGGGCTAATTCTGGAAAAGTCCAAACCCAGTAACAAAAGAATCAGAAGAGTGAAGGTGATCTTAATAGATGAGACCTGGCGTTTAAGCAGCAAGACTCATCAGACTAATAAAAGGAAAAAGGCCTAAGTGCAAACCAGCTTTTAGAAAGTGTTTGATTTAAGGTGTGATGAAATATTAAAGAGCATACATAAAAATCACAAAATACACACACAGAGAGAGAGAGAGACTCTCTCTCTCTCTCTCTCTCTCTCACCCTAGGCTCCTGGAACAGGAGAAACCCAACTATGACCCAGTCCTCTCTATATCTTAGAAACTAAACTCAAAGTCACGACATTATTTGACAGAGCTGAGACAAAATCTTGAGACTGCAGACTACTAACTCACTGTTATTTTCCAAATAAAACTCAACAGAAACCATAAGGAATGAGGTCAGAGGTCAGGAGCCAAAACTAGGAATTCAAGGGGCTACTGCACCTCGCCCATAATCTGAAAAGTTTGCAGACTGGGGTGAGATTTCTTGAGTTTGCAGACATTGAGAGTTTTCAACAAGAGAAGCTTGGCTCTCCTCTGATCTCCAGGGGGTTAGAGTAACAAGCCCATGTGAAGAGTGTCTTAGGCCCTTGCTGCTTCTACCGGTTTCAGAGGTTCACAGCTCAGCCCTCAATTCCCTGCATTTTTCACTGGGTAAACCCTGGAAACCAACCCACCAGATCAAAATTTCCAGGCTGCTGGCCAGCCCCCAAGCAGTGGATGAGAGTCACCCACTGGCCCTGTTGTAGCCACAGCGCTGGTCAGAATTCTAAGTAACGACGTTAAGAACCAGACTTTACACTTTGTAGAGATCATAACTCACTCCACGTGTCAATCACTGGGTCTATGCTCCTCAGTACATAGACAGTCCTTCAATACCCAGGCTATAACACAGCCTTCCAGTTTCATCTGCCACCACTAAGCATCCTCTGTTTTATGTCTAAAACCCCAGAGCAGTTTACCTAACCTCAGTGAATTCATTGTATAATCTCATGCCTTTGTGCCGTTCCGTATGCTATTTCCTCTGCATGGAAAGTCTTTTCACCTCTCCCCTTCCCACCCCCGATGTTCAGATTGAATAAATAAATGGCTGCACGGGTGGATGGATGGATGGAAAATGAATGAGGCAACGAATAAATAAAATTTGAGTAGCACTAGGAAAGACTGCTATCTTAAAGCGGCCTCAGGTCCCACTCCAAAAGTAAAGCTAAAACACAGCTGTCTAGTTTTAGCATCCTTGTGGTCCACATCTGTCTCGTGATTATCAGCTCTGCGATGCAGAGCAAATAGCTTGAATGGTCGTTATGATTCTGAGACCACAGAAATGAAGCAGACTATTTCCTTTGTGTTTGATATTATGAGAAAGTTAATGTAATTCGGACAACATTACTCTCATTCAGTTGCCTTCTTTAAGTGCAAAAGGGTGACATTATACCCGGGGTGCAGGTGATTGTGTATAACTCTAAGTACACTGATGGAGTTCAGTAGATATAGGGACCAATGATTCACCAAATAAGCAGCAGAGAGAACAGGTTTGGCTCGGGAAATGTTAGCAATCTCATGCTGCTGCATCTGACTCCTTTATAATAGTACTCATTAAAATACATCATCTCAGGGCATGTCTCTCTGCTATCATCATCACGGATATTTTGACATAACCTATCAATGGATTCTGTAACATTAGAAGTTTCTCTTTCCTTGTCATAACTAGACTCAAAGTTGTGATAAAGGGGGAAGCCAGAGATGCCAAGGGAAGAGACAATAATGCTGCAGGAGTCCAGGCTCAGAGGACTGGCGTGCCTCAGTAAGAAATAAGTAGGTACTTTGTGAAGTGTCTGTAGATGCTGGGTGAAGCCAGGTGGATTAAAGGAAGAGAAGGAAATGGAGATGGAGAGAGAACTATTAACTGCTTCACAACATTCTTCCCCTCAATCCTTTGATACTCATTCAGTGAACATGGCACTGTCCCAAGAAGACAGCACTTAGCTTTCTTAGCTTATTTGAAACCACTTTGATATCAGTTGCCCTTTGAGATGGTAATGGTCACAATGACTCTGCTTGCCAAGGAAAAGTACAAAACGATCACAAATTGTACTGGCACAGAGACCCTGTCTATTGGGTCTCCAATCTTATGTTTGTAGGAGATATAACAATAACAACAACAACAATGATAATAATAAAATAGATTTAGATTCTAGATTTTGCATTTATAAGCACTCAGTTAAAGACTCTGTGTTGTTAAGACAGATAGTCCTTTCCTATGGATGTGAAGTCCTCTTTTTATCTTTCTGTCCTTTAATATTCAATTGGGTACCTTCTTGATTAATCCCAAAGCAACATACCATCATCACCTAGATTTATCAGAAAACAATCTCTATTCTTCTGTACATGGAAAAGGAACCTAAAGAAAATCAAAAACCAACATGATGTCTCTGGAAACCAGCAAAGTGGGTGCCTTTTATGTGGCACCAATTGCTCCATGCATGACATCATGTTTTCTTTAAAGAAAGAAAGGTATCTGATTTTCTAGTTTCCTACCTGTATTTTCATCCCCCTCAGTTGGTGAAATGAGAAAAATAAGTTCTTCCCAAAGTCTTCCAACAATAAAACCTTCTTTTCTACAAACCAATATATAATCCTAAAACCATTTCTCTTCTAATATTAAAAAATTAATAGACAGACTGTTCGCTTTAGGAGTAAACATTTTTTTTCAGCAATGACCACAACAAACCTTACTAATGCATGGCACTTGTATTTGGAATGCTCTATGTGGTCACTTATTACAGATTGTTCTGCAATAGTTTTCCTAGGCCATAAAGTTTTATCTCAGATTTTTTGATATAGTACATATTCATACTAAGATAAACTTTCTCCTCTTCATTTTACAATTTCAGACAGCACCCAGCCACACACCCCACCTCACATGTTAAACTATATCTTCTTTGGGTATGCCACTACAATTTAAAAAAAAAAACAAGTAATTGGTATCAAGTGTCTGAAGTGCTTTTGGAAAAGCAAGACTGGCAATCAGTTTATATTAATTTTTATTTCAAAGCTTAAAGAAATAAAAATGGCAAGAACATTCATAAATAGACAAGAACAGTGAACGTCTTTTTGCTTTGTTTCATGGAAGGTATCATGGAGTCACAGGTGGCCTGGAACTCACACTCTTCCTTTCTCTATTTCTAAAATTCTGAGGACTTACGGGTGTGTGTGCTAAGGATGATGATCATCTTGACACAAAAATTTACCATTCCAAATTCTTTAAAATAATCTATTGAAGGGTAGTCATATAAGATACTTGAAATCTCAACTTCTGCCTTACTACATCAATGGGCTTTTAGATTTCTGCTTAAAATGGGGGTGCTCTGTTTTGTTTTTTTTTTTTTAAAGAGAATGACCAGAGCAACACAGTCCCCTGCAGCCTCTGTCTGGACTCTGGCTCTCGCCTTTCTTCCTACAGGAGCTCACTAGCCGATGTGCCAAGGCCAAACTTCACATGCTGTCCTCCACCAGTTTACCAAAGGGAGGAGGCATACGTTAGTCTTAGAACTGTAGTTGGTCCATGCAGGAGATGTCTAGAGGTAGCTATCTGTTCAGCCACAGGACAACCAGACCAAGGGTGGCACCACCCAGAATGGGCTGGGTTCTCCCACATCAATTACTAATTGAGAAAATGCACTACAGACTTAATGGCAGGCCAATCTTATGGAGGCATTTTCTCAACTGAGAACACCTCTTCTCAAATGACTCTCTAGCCTGTGTCAAGTTGACATGTAAGGTATCATACCAGCCCAGCCATCAAACTAAAACATGAAATGGCCATGCCGTTCGTTTTTTCTGTTCACAGATTTTCTAGGGGTCCCCATGAGATAAGCACCAGCCCCCTCAGGATAGCAGGCAATCATTCAACCATCCCCACATCTTGCTTTTTTTTCTTCACAACATCCCTCTCATAGCTGATCATGTTCATCTCTTTCAACTATAAGTGGCCCTGCCTAGAATGCCCTTCTGTGAGCTGAAATTTCCATTTTTGCTACCCTGATCCCACCCCACTCCCAACTTTGTTGGCCTTTGAACTTCAACAGTACTTTATCCACAAGACTAATATAGGCTGTTTCTCCTTCTCTTGTCGTTGTTGGTCTTTATCTGCTCTCAGGAGCTATGAGTCCTTCAAGGGCAAAGAGAACCACCTCTTTTGTGTCCACGTCACTTGGCAAGGTGCCTTCAGTCTGCAGATAACTTAGAAAGGTATAGCCTCACTTACAGAGACATGAATGTCTTCACACTAGAAAGTATCATTGAAATGTGTGGTACACCCTCTCAGTGTCCACAGGGATTTGGTTTTCCTTGAATCTGGATGCTCAGGTTCAATCCATACAATGGTCAAGTACTTGAATATAACCCAAGCCTAACTCTTTAGTAAGCTTTAAATCATTTCTAGATTACTTACAACACTCTCTTAGTTATGATTTCTATTACTGCAAAGAGACACCATGACCACTGCAAATCTTATAAAGGAAAACATTTAATTGGGGCTGGCTTACAGGTTCAGGGGTTCAGTCCTTTATCATCATGGCAGGAAGCATGGCAGCATGCAGGCAGGCATGGTGCTGGAGAGGTAGCCAAGAGTTCTACATCTGGAGCACCAAGAAGAAAGAGAGACATTAGGCCTAGCTTGAGCATTTGAAGCTCCAAAGCCCACTCCCAGGGACACACTTCTTCCAACAGGGCCACATCTATTCCAACAAGGTCACACCTCCTAGTGCCACTCTCTAATGACCAAGTATTCAAATATATGAGCCTATGGGGACCATTTCTATTAAAATCACAACAAATACTTAATGAAACAACAACACTAAAAAATCTGTATAGATCATTGTCCAGAAAATAATGACCAAAAAATGCCTATATTCAGCTCAATTCATTTGTTTTTAACATACATTTTTAGTATTTTTAAGCATGTGAGTATGTATTATACACATGTACCTGTGAATGCAGATGCCCACAGAGGCCAGGGGTTTGGTCTGGAGCTGTAGTTTTGATCTCCCCAATATGGTGCTGGATACCAAACTCATTCTCTGCAAGAGGCTCTCTCCAGTCCACCCATCTCCCCTTTAATTCATAACTTCGGTCTCTGGTGGAAGCCACTGGTGTGGAACCCATAAATATAGACAGCTAATTGTCATTGCCAGTATTAAAAGTGGGCAGTATGGGCTGCGAAGATAGCTCAGTCTGTGAAGCATCTGTCTGACAGGCACCAGGTCCTGAGTTTGATCCTCAGAATCCACAAGAAAAGCCAAGTGAAGTGCTATGCGTTTATTAACTCAGCAGTGGAGGAGGCAGAGCTGGGAGGATGCATGCGGCTCTCTAGCTAGCCACCCTAGCCTACTGGCAAATGAGAAACCTCGTGTCAAAAAATAAGCTAATGGGTTCTGATTGACAATGCCCACAGCTGTCCTGTCTACACCTAAACACAAGCAGCACACAATGGAAACCCTGAATAGTGAGAATACCAGACCTTTTCACTCAATGGAACAAGTATCACCCCTACTAAACCTGGATGATGCCAACTTTTCATGGTCCTGCAAAAAAGTGGGTGGGCATAGGAAGGGGTGAGCCCTAGGAAAACCAGTCATACGCCCCGCTCCTTTCACTGTGAGATAGCGCCATAGAGCCGTCCCTTCCGAGCTTCTCAATATCAATACTTTCAAACCCCTAGGCAATTGCTTTCCTCTCAATTTGAGTACTTATTGAAGTTTCATTATTCCTTGAGCAAAAGAGGCATTACATCTCAATTCCAGGCCCTTCCATTCCTTCCCACAGTGGGCATGGACAGTGTGCTTGGGCTAATGAAGTCAAGAACTTCACCTCTAAAAGAAGAAATAATATATAAAGAGTTGTTGTGAACTTGAATTTAAAAAAAAAAAAAGATGGAAGAAGGTAATGCAGACCAAATATGCCATAAGACTGCCAAACAGACCTCTTGACAGGAGGGGTAGGTAAGCAGTTGCCAGCCCCAGGCCTGCCTTCTTGGCCACATCTTCCCCTGTTTTCTCACCCGTAGACCACAGCTCCCCTGCAGGGAACCCATGTACTTCTGCCTGGACTAGAGTGCGCTTTGCCCTCGGGCAAGTCTGCTCTGATCCCTGGTAAGGGCGATCCAGTTTCTTCCCTGCAAGAGAAAANGGGAGGGACAGCCAAACAGCCCCCATGGTGACAAAGTGTTTCTTTGATCTCCTGCCGCTATCTGAGTGTTGTTTTAAAAGTTATTTATGGATGAAAGCATCCCCCCTCCCAGCAAAAGGACCTGCTGTCAGAAGGGATTTCAGCTCACCTCATATCCAACCAACTCTGAGGTTTTGAGATGGCGACAGCTACATAAATATTAAATGGGCAATGGGATGCCAGTATTTTTATTGCTGTTTGCGCCCCTGGACTCTGGGCAGAATGGAGACCAGTTACATCCACCTGGAGAGAGCTCACAGTTTTTGATACGACCATATTTGATTTGGAAAGTTTCGAGTACACAGGGTTGCTAATGGTTCTTGGTTTTAAGGAATGGGGATGCTGAATTTCAGCATTCGCCGTGCTCATGAGAGACCGTGGGGCCAAACATTTGGGTTTACATAAAAATTCCACTCACAGGTGCCTGAGGAGAAAGCAACAGCTGACATGGGTGTAAGAGGAAGTGGGGGCAGCTTGTTCCTCCTCCCACCACCAAGGTGGAACTCTCACACCTCCTGTGTCCCAGCGGGAAAGCTGCGCTAGGCCTCCCAGCCTGGACAGCCTGAGCCCTCTTCAGTTTGCGTCCACGCACTAGAACTGTGGGCTTCCTAAAAGAGCTTTTAGGAACAAACACCTTTAAGTAACATTGATCCGTCTTAGCGTGACACAGAACCTGCTCCCGGTCCCATCTCATCAGGTCCCAGCTCCCTTCTCATCTTGCTTCTATTTCCGACAATCGCCTGACGGTCTCTTGGTCAATCAGTGACTCTGTGCCTCTGCTCACACTACAGCCTCTGCCTGGAGCACCCTTCCCCAACCTCCTCCCTCAACAGACCTTCGGGACCTCTAGGGTTCTGCCAGGAGCCAGCCCCATCCCCCTGGATCTCAACTTTGGCCCCAGCTTTTAAGATTGGCTCCACTCTGAGCCCACCTCTCTCATAAGAGCCATCTGTTTGGATTTTTCATTCTCTTGTCAGCCTCTCCCAGTGAACTTGAGTCTTGAGAGTGAAAGTCGGACATTTTCCAGTGTCTGGTCCCTAGTGGGGTCTCAGTGAAAGACCTATAAATTAATCAGTCAGTCACCATTTGATTTAAAGTTAGATTTGATTTTCCCTCAGATGTGCCAACAATTAGCTTGATGTGATATAGAAAATTTAATAAATTCAGTTATCTTTATTTATATATACCTATTATGGGCACTCCTTTCAAGAAGGCCACAAAATTCTCTCTCCACCATCCATGGATCAAGCACTCTCCTCCCAGGATGTAAATATCACCAATGACTTTTCTATCCCACCTTGGCTGTCTTAGAACACTAAAAGACGAAAGACTTTTTAAGAACTGAAGAGGACTTTTCTCCACCGTCCTAACAATGGTGACCTCTCTTGAATAGTTAAAAAACAGTAATTTTGTTCTTCCTTTTCAAGTGTAATTCTGATAAACTCCTTTATTAAATGCATTCTCTCCTTTCAGAGAGCTTTCTTAGGCACCTACAACACTGTAGTCATGGTCCAAGAAAAAGGGCATGTGTGGGCCAATCTACATATAAAACAGATAAGCTTGCAAATGCTCAACATTATATGGTTTAATTAGGTTCAAAGCACCAGTTCCAATGAACTCTGTGAATGCCGCAGTGTCAAAGGCTCTACATATGAGTACAAATGCAGACACCAAAGGCAGAGAGATACAGGAGAGATAATGCCAGGAAGGTGACGGGGCCCTTCCCAATGCCCCTGCTGAGGGATGCCTCATTCTTCGGGCATCTGGGGAAAACACAGACCTATTGTTTTCAACATGAAGTTTTCTTTGATGCCCTAAAGCCTATGTGAGACTCCCCAAGGCAAGAGCTCCTATGTGGACATGTTGCTGGGTGCCTCAACATCACCCAGGTTGAACCTCCCCACAGAAGAGCAGAGCGGGCTGAGCCTGGGAATAGAAAATGTGCTGCTTTGTTTCCCTAGGAGGCCGTGGCACACATTTTCTTGCCTTGATGGGAAAAATCTAAAGATTGGATTTTTTTTCAGGATCAATAAGGTTCCTTGCCAAGTAATTTACAGTAGAATGTGAAAACAAACAGCGCATTCCCCTGGGTGAGACAGAGAGGAGACCTCCTCCGGCAGCTCCTGAGGTGGCCCCTTTCTCCTTCTTATTTACTTACTAATTTTTGTTCTCTCTCAAATTCCTTTAGACCCTTAGTCACAGCTTGGGAATTCGTTTGTTCCCATGTCCGTCCTCCTATCGCATACTTAAGTTTGCCTGTCCCCAGCCAGGGAAGAGAGAAACAGGTGGAACACAAGAGAAGCTTTGTTGGGAACCAGGCATGCTCAGGAGGCTACTAAGAGGGTGGTGGGGAAGAAGGCAAGCGGCTGCATAGTCTGAAACAGACTCAAATTGTGGGCCAGCAGTTTCTCCAAGCCTTTGGTGACTGTTACATTGCTTCTTCCTCTCTCTCTCTCTCTCTCTCTCTCTCTCTAATCAGTACTTATCTTGGCTCCCATTCCTACATGTAGCTGTCATGAGAATACAAAATATACATTCATAAGATGCACAGTCCCCTGTTCTGTTTGGTGGCTCCTACCACCAATCATGGCACCCTCTTGATATCATAACAAGGAAATCACAGTACTGAAGAAAGCCCTCTGGGCCACAGGAAGGGGGACAGAGTTATCACCCAGGAGTCCCTGCTTGGAGTGACAGAGCCGAAGTCCAGTGCTGCAAGCTGTTTGGTGGGACTTCCTTAAGCACAAAAGACCTGAAAATGGCGTGTACAGGTAGATATCACTGAGCACATGAAAATGGAGCTGTCTGGCTTGGAGAGCAGTCCTGCTCACCACATATACATAAGACAGTTCATCCTTTCCTCTCTTTGGGCAGCATTCCTCAGAAGTGGGAAATACCTTGCCATGGAGTTCTTCCTGAAGCAGTAAGGGCTTCACTCTACTCAAAACAAAACACAAATCTCCGATTCAGGAGGTTGATCCCAAAGAAGGGCTCTCACTCACCCCGGGAAGAGGTACTCCTCGCCTGGCGATCTCTAACTGCCACGAATTCTGAGCCCCTGTGATTGCTCATTATAGTCTTCATAAAGCAAATGCTTCCTTAATGAACAAAAATTATCCCATTTCTCTCTCTCAAAAAAAATCTAAACAAGTGACAATCTAGTTGGACATCTTACAAGTCTACACTATGGCAATGTTCCAAAGAAAAAGAAACAGTGGAGTTTATCTGGACTAGTGAACTAGGAGTCTATTTTCATAGTGTCCTAAAACTGCCTGTTCATGAAGCCCAGATAACCATGGAGTAAAATATAATAGCAATGTATGATAATAAAATATTCATATAAATAACAAGACATAATACTAATGATGAAGCCCAGAAAGCACACTTAGACATGGAACATTGTCGGGCCATTGGAAGACCTGGACTGGTAATTCTTGTGCAAACACTCAGCATCCAGGTTTGTCTGTCAGCCCTGATGTCAGAACTGATGTGGCTATCTAAGATGGACAACTCTGCTGCCACTGCTCAGGCCTTTTAGGCAGCAAGTCCTGGGTAACTGACCTTCTAACCCTCACCGTGTCACTCATACCTGGGGGGGGCAGTGATTTTGACCACGACCATCAAAATGTTACCTGATTTACACCAGAAAACTCTCCACCCATCAGACACTATATCCAGCTGGTTAGTGAGTCTACTGGAACAATCTCATAACATTTATCCACTACACAATAGCAAATGCTTAACTTTTTCCTTGGTAGGGTGAGTGTGGGGAATGTGTTGATGCACACATGAATGCATTTACACAAATGAATCTAGTATGAACTTTACTGCTAGAAAGGACAGGATGCGGTTTGTAAATACCAATAAAATATGTAATAGTCTTTATTTTAAAGTCCTTGTAATCCAATAACTTTCCCCAGATGCATTTACTAACTTATTTGAACCCCTGAATCTGTAACCAACAGTCATAATTAATACATAAGTACAATTTGGATGTTAATATGGCTATTTTCATTCATCTAACTATAGCAAGACAAAAATGAAGCAATGAAGTCTCTTAGAAACCTGACTTGCTTACCAATGATGTAGGCAACAGCCTTATTAAGCCAAATCACTGTTTTAAAATATTAGAGAAGTGTTTTCTCAATTCTCTAGATGATTTACTATGCAACTGCCACAGAAAATTTTCACTTAAAGTTGTATATTTACTTATTTAAGTGTGTGTGTGCATGCACACACATGTGCAAGTGCATGCCATGACTTGGGGGAAGGGTTTCGGGGAACAGCCTGCAGCAGTCAGCTCCCTCCTTCCGACAAGTGGGTTAGAGGAGTCAAATTCAGGTCCTCAAGTCTGGCAGCAAGTGCCTTTACCTGATCTTACTGGTCCTGAATATTTTCACTTTAACCTGCATTATTAATATCTTCTCCATTACTTTCTTAAATGTAGACCGTGGATCAGTAAACTTCCTCTCCAAAGGACCAGAGAATAAATAAATTGGTCTTTGTGAGCCACATATGGTGTCTGTCACATATCTTTTATGTGTATGTTTTGTTTTTACAATCCTTTAAAAATACACAAAAAAAAATCCCTAAAACTAGCCTTTGCTTGCAAGCCACACAAAACCAGCCTTGGGTTAGATCTGGAATGACAGTTTGCTGATACTTGGTCTAGACAGCTCACAAAACAATAAAACACACTGTGATTTATAGCATCTGCTGATTCTATGGTGTAAATATCCCGTGTGGACAGTTCCAAGATCACGTGACTTCACTGGACAGGTGCTGAGAAGATGTGGCAGGGAAACATTGCCCAGTGTGCAGCTGGAGTAGGTAAACCGCAAGAGTGAAATATGGAGCCTGCGCAGAGTCTGAGCATTTGCTGTTTCTTGATGTTATTTATTTAGCTTTTCATTGATATATTTTTTTGGTAATAGTTGTGTTGACCAAGTTTCTATCAATTTAGTGATTTCTGTAAGTTAACTGCAGCCCAGGACATCAAACATCCTGTGTGGCTCCTGGGATCAGCTCTGACTCCCTCCATCTCCCTATCTAGACCCCCTAAAAAGTCACACTGTTATACTACATGGTCCCAAATTGACATAAGTAGATTTTGAACTCTGTACCTTGTCATCTGTCTGAGGCCTTCCCACCATTTCATTTAACAGCCTTAAAAAGCAGGTAGATAAATCAACTCGGGAGATTCTTAGGGTTTGAGGATTATTGGGTTCCCATTTCCGTGGCTGGGGCAAATTCCTTAGACTTTGCCATCCCTGCCTGCAGAAACCACTGAAGTAAAATTCACTTAAAGGCACCCTGCCCCCATCCTTATGGGTCAGGACAGCATCTGAGAGGAAGAGGTCCTAAGGTCCTATGTATATTATGGGAGACATTTAGCTGGGGGCAGCTGGGCTTCCGAAGAACTGAAGTGTTCAAAACACATTTCATACTGAGCATGGTAAGAAAGAGCGAACTACTGAAGGTAGGTAGTAAGAACAATAAGAAATAATATCTCCCTTATAGACATGCAAAAGGATCAAGAAAAAGAATAAATTTACATGAAGCCACAGTGGTGTAACTGTTAGGGAGTTCAGAAGACAAAGACGATGTAGCAGACCTTTTGGGGTGCTTTGTAGCGCTTGCTCACAACTTTAAAGAATCTGGACATTCACACATTTCTGCTCCCTGGCTGTATCTCAGTGTAGTCCTGGCATAGGACAAGCAAAACCCAAGAGCACAGAGAATACATGCAGGTAAATTAGCTCAAGCCACTTTTGTGAATTGCAAAATCTAACAATAAATAAATACAGCTTCCCAAGTCTAGCTTTGCTTTCGATATTCTAGAAGGAGTAGGTGCAAGAAGGCATCCCTGATATTGAGGTGTGGGGGGAGACTTTTGCCCTTAATTTAAATCATTGTTTTTCTAGGGAAATTTAATTTGGGGGAAAATGTTTTTCTAATTAACTGGTTGACCGTGTGCTGTGCAAACAATAAAGATTCTTGTTTGAAAGTAACGCATGCTCCTGCTCCTAGGACTACCAAGGGAATTTAAAATGAAAAAAAAATGCGAGCAGTTCTGACCTCACATTTTATCAGAGCTAAAAAGACTCCCTGGCTGCACAGTTTTCACGTCAGTTCCCAATTTAAAAGTCACAAGTGTTGAATGGGTTCGCACTGTACCTAGACACCTTTTTCTCATCGCTAGAAATGGCTGCAATTGATTGCAATCTGGGTCTCTCAGTGGGTGCGTCCTTCCATTCTTCTCCGTTCTTCTTGTGCTGGGGTTGGCCTGCAAGGTTAGAAACTGCATATTCAGATGGCTCAGAGGACGATTTCATAATGCTGGTGCTGGGCAGGGCAGTCTAGCCAAATTCCATTCATTAGCTCAGGCGCCAGCCAGAGTGTGACCAGCAAGAATGCCGTTTTGGTTCCATAGAGAAGTTGATAGGAAATCGGAAATGCCTTTTCTTTATTTCCCCATCTGTCTCTTTCTGTTTCGGTTCCTAGGAGGCAATACATGGACAAATGGAGAGTCCAGGATTCTAGACTATGGAAGAAAGGAGTTAGTCGCTAACTCAGCCCCTAATGCAGTAGTTCAATCAACCGCCATTCCATTCATTTTTGACTGTCTTTGATCTATTCTGACACTACTTCATATACTAAAATTGGAATGATACTGAGAAGATTAGCATGGTCTCTGTACAAGGATGACACACAGATTCATGAAGTGTTCCATATCATTTTTAGCCAGGCAGTGGTGGTGTACACCATTAATCTCTGCACTTGGGGGGCAGAGGCAGGTGGATCTCTGAGTTTGAGGCCAGCCTGATCTACAGAGTAAGTTCTAGGAAGGCAGGGCTACACAGGAAATCCCCAACTTCGGATGGGGGGGGTAGGTAGGTGATTATCTATGTATGGACATCAGATGTGTGTAGTTAGGCTTAAAGCATCCCCAAATCAGAAATCAAATATCCAATCCACCTGATAGTTCCAGAGCTACCAACATTGCCGTGAGAACTAGGGTGGGGGCTTTGGAGAGCAACACTAATTGCACACGGTTTCCTGCCACAGCGGGGCATTAAATCTATAGAGGAGGCTCCTAGGACCACCACGGGAACTACAATTCTAAAATGTAAGCTGCTCTGACCTCCTAAATGTAAAAGACAAAACAAAGAAACGAGAGCTTCTTGGAGACTTCTGAAAGTTGCTGGGGGAGGGAGAATTGGTAGGGATGCTTCCTGCCCCAGAGAAGTCAGGAACACAACAGTACCAGATCCTTTGAAGTAAGGGACAGGGAAGCTTTGGGGGGAGAGAACATACCAAGAGATAAAGCTAGTGTGGGATTTCTTTTAAGCGTCCATCTTCAGTTCAGCATGGCCAGGATAAACCAACCTCAAACCATAGCTTCAGGCCAAAAAGAGCCCCCTACACACACACACACACACACACACACACACACATACACACACACATACATACATACCACCCACTCTATCCCATCCCACTCCCACCCAAAAAAAGTAGACAGAGGAGAAACACTGTTGGCAGCCCGGAACCAACTGGCTATCCCAAGAGGGAGAATTTTTCCCTCTGATATGAACTCTTTTTCTCAAACCCCTTTACCTCTGAAACTCCAGTGAGTCACGGAATCTACACAGACACTAGGTAGGATCCGGTGGTAACTCCAGAGCAGCACCCACCTCCTCACAAACCTGCCTTTGGTTTGCTTTTGTCTGTCAAGAAGCCAGGCCTCGTGTTCTACTGAAACATGTTTTTGTAAAGCAAATTTCAATAGAGTATAAATACTTTTGATTCAGACAAAAATAGTGGTTTCTTCAGAAATGCTAAGTATTGTATCTTTGAGCAAAGTCTTATTAATCGCCTGCCAAAAACTCTATTACAATTCCAAACCCTTCCTCTGATTTGAATTCTTAGACAGGAGTCCCAGCCCTTCCCCGGAAAAATTTAGCTTGGGGTTCCACACTGGGGGCTTCTTCCTATGGATTAGGATTTAGATAAAAGTGTCCCCTAGTACTTGGAATCTTGGGTGGCAAGAGCTGATCCTAAAGTTTCTCCACACTACTGTTGACTGAGAAGACAAGGTGGCCCTCCAGCTGACTCTGTCTGCTGTTGACTCAGGTCTGTCTCAGTGTGGGCCCCATTTTACAATGAGACTCAGGAGGCCCTTGTCACACCATTGCATAATATATGCCAGTATGATCTGGGTCCTCGGATTGTTGTCTTTCATACTCTGCGTCAGAAGAGAGGAGAAAACCTGTCCTGGAATTGGCTGTGCTGGCCAATGACTCTACAGGTCGGAGGGACATCAGGGTTCTATACTCCCTGAACAGTTTCTGGGTGCTACATGATTGTGATGCTTGGGATTTGGCTCCCAGAGACTCAAAAGAAACCCCAAGAAACAAAGAAGAAAGGGGCAGGTGGAGTTATCTCATCACTGCCACAGGTATTAGAGCAGTGGTTCTCGACCTGTGGGTCATGACTCTCCGGTGTCATGTGACCTTTTCACAGGGGTCGCCCAAGACCATTGGAAAACACAGATATTTATAATCCATAACAGTGTCAAAGTTTTAATTATGAAGTAGGAATGAAAATAATTTCATGTTCAGGTACACTCAGACATTCCAGCTCCCAAATAATGACACAGGACTTTTTTTATTATTAATTATGAAAGCTTGGCCTTAGATCAGGCTTGTTCCCAAATAGCTCTTAAAACTTAAATTAGCCTGTTTGTTAATCTATATTCTGCCACATGGCTCATTACCTCTCCTCAGTACTGTAGGTCCAACTTCCTCCATATCTGACTGGCAAATCTCCTGCCTCTCAGATTCTTCCTTGAGTTCCTCTCCTCTCTCTTTCCCGAGGTGCCGCCAATCCTCTCCTGCCTAGCTGTTGTCTGTTCAGCTCTTTATTAAACCAATCAGATGGTGTTCTCTAGACCGGTGAGGTAAAAGAGAGACATCTTCACACAATTGATCAAATCTCCTACAGCAGTTAGGGGTGATTGCAACAAGAGAAACTGTATTAAATTGTTGCAACATTATATTATTATAGCAAGGGTATTTTTGTTTCTAGAGTGTTCCCTTACATGTTGTTCTTTCTTGATGTATTTGCTGCCTTTTAAAGATTTTTTTTATTTTATTTCATGTGTATGCATGAGTGTCTATATATGTATATAGGTACTGTATGTACACCACATGCATGTCTGGTAGACATCAGATCTCCTAGAATTGGAGTTATGAGCAGAGATCAACTGCCATGTGGGTGCTGGGAACCAAACCCAGTACCTCCGTAAAGGCAGCCAGTGTTCCTAAGTGAGCTGTCTCTCCAGCCTCTGCTACTCACTTGTGCTTTGAATGCTAATTGTCTCGTTGTTGTTCCTGCTGCAGTTTATCTTCAGGTCAGTGTGATAGCCCACTCTGAAAAAGTTCTCTCAGTTTCACTTTAAGAGACTCTGCCTAAGAGCTAGTTGCTCACAAGAAGAATGAAACATTTTGAAAAAACATCTATGTGTCTTCTTTAAAGTACATATGGGAGCCAGACATGGTGGCTCACACCTACCATTTGAAGGTTGAGGTAGGGAGTCCTCATGACTTTAAGGCTATATAGGAAGTTGCAGGCTGGCTTGAGCAACAAAATGAGATGCTGCCTCAAACAAATAAAATAGATATTTGTGGGTTTCAGGGTATGCAATATAAGGCAATAAAGGCATGAATTGGAAGTTGATATATAATCTTAATCATTTGATTCTAATTACATTTTATAGTATGTCTGAGAGCTTCAAAGGCAGGAGATGGGAAAAGGTTTACATTAAAGAAAAATACCACTATTTTGTAGAAAGTACTACTTGGGGTTGGGGGCAGTATATGTACACAAATTGCAAAATCTATACTTAGTACCAGGGAGAGAAAAAATAAGGGCTACTTCTCAAGTTTCTCGCAATCAGCAAGAGAAAAGGCCACACACTATAAAAACAGAATACAGTGTTAATGTTAACAAAGTATGCTGGGAACACAATCAGGGTTCAGTTATCTATGTCCGAGGGCTCTAGAGTTGACTTTGCTGAATCTCATTGGCTCATCAGCATTTCACCAAGCAAAGGTTGGGAGGACAAAAAGTCACACAGAGTAAAGTACACAGAATGATCCCTTAAATAGAAGCTTACAGCAGAAAGCCCTTCTTGCACAAGGCAAAGAACAAGGACAGTAGTCCTGGCTGGGGCCAGATGTGTAGGTCTTTTGATGTCTTTTTAAGATTTCATTTCGTTCCCAAAGCAACTGGACACGATGAAGGGATTTTAGGAAGAAGAATGAATAACGACTTCAATCTGTAATTCAAGCTGCTGTATGGGGCTCACCTGTAAAGAGAAAGAGCCAAGCAGAAAACCCAGCTAGGAAGCTCCTGGGTATGGATACTTGTAGTTACCAAGGTCATTTCCAGGATTATGGTAATGGAAGGGGAAATGGGGATCTGGCAGAGACATTTTGAAATTAGTAGTCAATCAGCTGTAAGGAAGCAGGAGAAAGATGGGGCAAGGGTGTTGTGAGACCATTGTTTGGTAGTTGGGTAGATGGAAATGCCACTTGTTGACACTGAGAAAACACTCTTGGCAGAAAGACATGCTTAGGGAGACTTCACACCAAGCAGGGGCGCTCCTGGAGAGATTTACAGGAGGAAGTTGAAGTGCAAGAGAGAGGCCAGACCTAGAGTTACACTTTTAAAACTCACAGAGCCACAAAAGATAAGGCCAGCACCAGGGACAAACACACAGAGTGAAAGAAAAAGTCCAACCAGTCCCACCACCATCCTGCCCCAGGAGCTGGAAAGGAGAAAAGGAGGAACCAGGAAGAACCTAGACAGAGGCAGTCAGAAAGGTGGGAGAAACCTAGGAGAGGCATAACCTAGAAAGGGAAGGCTGCGGGAAACTCAAGGAAGTCAGTGGTGGCTACACATCCCACATCGGGGCTACTGTAATTATGGGAGCTCTAGGAAATGTAGGGCAGTGATGCTGAGAGAGTGAGGGAAGCAAGTGTGACTTGCAGGAGATAAGGAAATGGGGCCAGGGATAAAGACAGTGGCTCCAAAATTAGAGATGGGTGACCCACAGGGCAGCAAACTGAGAGCCACTTGGACTTAACTGCAGAAGATTAAGGTGTCATAGAGGATAGATAGACCTTCACGTCTCTGGCTTGTCATCAAGAGGCTGTCCATGTGACTTCAGCTCCTAAGGCTCCTGCTGAGGTGCAGCTTGCTCTTAGTCCCTCCTGTATATAAACAGTTATGTAAGATGCTCCCACGTGTGATATCCGATCATTTCCTGACCATGGCCTATGGACCCAGTGGAAGAGGCTGTGGAAGGATACAGTCACACAGTACAATGGGAGGTTGGGACCAACAGAAGATGCTGTGGAAGGATACAGTCACATAGTACAAGGGAGGCTGGGACCAGCAAAAGATGCTCAGAAAGCATACAGTCACATAGTACAATGGGAGGCTGGGATTTGGGTGATTTGAGTGTGGACTATAACACCTACTTTAGGATGACAGAGACGACGACGAGCACTAGACAAGTTAGCCACAGACCCAGATCCAGCACAAGCTCCTGAGAAAGGCTGGAAGAAAGCTCAGGGAAAAAAGCAGAAGAGGTTAGTGTATGAGAGACCGCAGGAAGAGGGTGTTTCAGGAGAGGGCACTGGATGATAGAGAGGAAATGAGCAGAAGTGTCTTCATTTGAGATGAGAATGTAACCGGGACTTCGAAAAGTCATTTTCAGTAAAATAAGGCCAAGTCAGGTTTAGGAGGTAAGTGCCCCAATAGACCTTTTGTTCCTCGCATTCAGCAACTCATACATTGGACTGCTTTATTCAATGACCTATTATCTATGACTGTGCCTGAGTGTGTGTTTGTGTGTGCACAGACACATGATATCTTTATATAGCAAGGTCTCATGGACAAAAATCAGGGCAATTCACCCCACAGACATTTCAATAAAAAATAAGCTAAATGCCTGTAACCTAGTGCAGCACATTGACTTAGGTTTGTACAAGCACACTCCACAGTGTTCTTAGAAGAAAATTACCTAAAAATGAATTTCTCAGAACACATCCCTGTCATTAACAAATGCATATTTAATATGCATATCTCACATTAAGAACATCATAAAATGCATGCATTCTACCATATAAATTGTATCTATCAAGATTTTAAAACTTATAATGTATGTATATGAGGATTGATTTATTTTTCTCTCAGAGGAGAGCTCATCTTTTAAAAAAAATGACTTGGAAAGTGATTTGACATCCAAGGAGGATGGTGAGCTATCTGAGGATGCAGGGCCAAGGGTGGGGGTGGGGAGCTGTTTCTTGCAGCGTTGCTTGTCATGTGACTGAGTCTTGTTTTCTCCCCCTCCCTGTAGTGGAATGGAGCATGTCTAAAGACTTTTCCCCTTTGGCTGGGGAGATCATCATGGACAACTTGCAAACCCTGAGGTGCACGATCACAGGCCTCACCACGGTAAGGGTCCTTCTGATAGATGTGCCATCCCCTGCCTCTCGCACAGGGATGCTGACAGCAGATGCCTACTCTCCATTCGACAGCCAACACCCGGTCCTCTGGCAACAACTGCCATTCGTTAAGGGTGATATGTCTGGTATCCATAATCTGAGTCTCACAAAAGGCTAAGCAGACAGCATGAACCACTTTGTAGGCTGCCATGTTTGAAGAGATCAGAAAGAGACTGGCCTCATGTGAGCCTTGAAAGCTGCTGCCTTCTGGATCACAGTCTAATCTGCAGGGGATCAAAGGCTCTGAGGGATCCAATTTTGACTCCCAGTCTGATGGTAAAAATAACAGCCTCATCTAGCCCTCACCCCTACTGCCTCATTGAGATCAGTCATCAATGGGAGTCACACAATTTCCTGAGAGAAATCCTTTTCCCCTGATTAAAAGGAAAAGAAAAAAAAACCTGCCTAAATCTGCTACTACAGAAAAGAAACTATATATGGCAAAGGTAGAAGTTCTATGTAGCTAGCTAGCGTAAACCAACTTCAATTGTGACTGAAAAGCTGGAACTAGCCATGTTTATTTGTTTAACCAATATAAAATCAAATATTAATTGCTAATTTTGAACCACAAATGAACATCCAAAATGCAAAAAATAAAAACACCTAGCAAATCTGTTCAGACGGAGGGACTGAATTTCCTCAAACAATTGCAATTCAGAAGATAAAAGAGCTTGCTTTAAAATCGTATTTTTTAAGAGTAACCTTAAACTTTTAAAATAGAATTGAAATAATTAATATCCTAAGATTTTCATATGGGAGGAGCAGAGAGATATTTCTGTTGTTTTCTTAGAGGTTAGCCAATTAAAATAGTTATCTGCAGCATATAATCCTGAAACCCAGCATTAAAAAGCTGCCATCAACCAATGGCATCCAGCTTATTCTAAGAGAATTCTTGGTGGTTTGGTCACCACCAAGAATCCTGACTTTTAGTCCTAATCGCATGTCTATACCAGAGACCAGAACTGTGGATTACCAGAGCAAACAAAGCCCCCCGAGTGGGTGGCCCCAGAGATGCTATCAGCAGAAGGCTGACTCCAACACCATGGCTCTCATAGTGGAAGGAGGCCAGGAGGAACCTCAGGGAATTTCCATTGCTTAAAAGAAAGAGTGATATCATGATAAAAATGGAAAACTCTCCACAGAGGAGTTCTCTGACATCTAAACTAGCTTCTCTAGGGATGATGTTTTTTCCACTTTGCCATCCAATAAGAGTTATGCAGACATTATACTGAGCATATAAATGCCTGGAAGTGAATTTATAGAACTAGGCCATTCCTATAACCTTGAGGTGCATGAAACCCAATTTTCAGTGTTAGAGAAAAAGGTGTTACCGTCATCACATGGTAAGGCAATATCATTGAAATCCTACCAAAGTCTCCACAAAGATGTTTTTAACGCAAATGCCATTTTACATTTACAGCAAGCAATCATCCATCCAACATTGACTTTTCTAACACCCCTTTGGTTTCACAGAAAAAAAATAAAATAAAAGGAGAAAAAAAGAACAGAAGAAAAGAAACCACAAAGCAAACATTAAAACCGTACAAAACATTTTAGAGAATTATCAGTAAGCAAAAATTAGCTTCGTAATTCTTAATGCCATAAAAAGATGTTAAAGAATACAGGCCATTCTTTTAATAGTGGCTTTAAATAAGTCACATCAGAAAGTTGAGCTTTTTTCTTTCTTGAACAGCTGAGTAAAGGATATTCATAGACGCATTATTTATTGTGGCACAAAATGGAAAGAATCTCAGGATCCACCAGCGAGGGACTGGTTGAGTAGATGAAGGCTTCTGCTCGTAGTGAAGTACTATGCAGTCACTAAGAGAATGAGGTCTGCCTTCATGTGTTGGTCTGCAAAGATATTTATTGTAGCTTGTTAATTTTCTACCGTAATTTGACCAGCTAAGGATATTGGTGCCTGTTGCCTCTGGGGAGGGGAAAATAAATAGAAAAAAAGTGATGGTGGGAGGCTGCTGTTGTTAATAAGCCTTGCAGAACCATGTGGGTTGTGAGAATCCGTGGTTTTATGGGGTGCGTGCATACGTGTGGGGGGGGTGGGAGGGGTGTTTCTTGGGATTTTTTGTTTTGTTTTTCTACTTTTATTTATTTTTTATTTTGACTTGTTTGTTGGTTTTTCTAAAAAGAAAAAGAAAGAGCAAGCTGGGTGGGTGGCAAGGAGGATCTGGGAGGAGCAACTGATCAGAATATATTATATGAAAAATTGATATATGCATATATAAAATCAATTTTTGCATGTATAAGTTTGCATATATAATAGAGATATATAGACAGACAGACAAATGCTAGAAGTGGCATATAATTTAGGGGTCTGGGGAATCAGTACAAAAAAAACTTATTTTAATTCTGAAATCAAAAAAGTAAGAATCCTTCAAATATGAACGTGATGAGTTATAATGCCTGATGCAGCTCCCTGTTTCAATTCTTTGCAGGGCCAACAGTATTTTGTTCAAGTCTCAGCTTACAACATGAAAGGATGGGGACCAGCTCAGACCACAACGCCGGCATGTGCCGCTCCCTCCAGTAGGTGGTAGCTACTTCCAGGATGGCACCATGCTCAACTACCCTATCCCTAAGGTGTCCCTGCCAGCTTCTCTCCCCATCATCAGCTTCTCACAGCAGCAGTTGGGCAACAGAAGAATGATTTGCAGAAATGCTCACACAAAGGCAGCTGAGGGGAGAGGAGAAGGCATTTGAAGTCACAACAGGTTCCCGACACTGGTGTCCTTCATTAGCAGTAGCCTTCAAAGGTTACTGAAACTCTCAGCCTCAATCCAACATCTGTAGAATGGGTCTAAACCACATCATGTCACAGGGCTTTTCAGGGATGGAACAGATGCCATGAGAGTGGCCAGCCCAGAGTATGCACTCCGTCTTAGGCCTTGTCTTCCTTTCCTGGCCTACACTGGACACATCGCACTGATCTCCTAGGAGAATGAAATCAAACACCTTGGCTTACCTGACATTCTGCTAAGAGAAAAGCCTTTTTACTAACAGCCACCACCCAAAAAAAAACACAACACCCAACCTTTGTAGTGGAGGCCGAGAAACCCAGCAAAGATGTCTTCCGATCACTTGAAGATTAAGAATGCATGCCTGGCATGTTTGGTATAAACTCCCTGTTAACCAGAAAATGTAATTACCCAGAACCAGCAACTACAGACATTCGAGAGAGTAGGCTATTCTTTACAACAAGCCCAGTGCTCCAGGCTCTATTTACGTCTTTTTAAAAAATCATTAATGTTATAGTTAAGAGCAAGAACTGCTTAATCATTTATGGAATGTAATTTGTAATTATTATTCTTATTCAAATGCCTTATGGATAGCCTTTTCCTTTGCTTCAGCTGACATTTTGGGAGCTAGTTTAAGAGAGATGCAGATAAACAATTATGCACAAACTATGCACTGCAGCAATAGATTAATAGTAGCTAAATGTCATTCATAACAAAGAAAACAAATACCCAATATTTGTGTAATAGTGAAGTACGGCATATTCAACATCCATATTAAAGAACCAAACATGATCAATCACTAAAAATATGTGTTAAAAAACCCATTGTTTCTGAATGTACAAAAAATCCTATAGTATAGCTTTTATATAAAATAATAATAATTCCAAATGTAGGGATTCCATTCATTTAACCATTAGTTTACCTAAATTACGAGGATATATCTAGATCACTCTCAGAATTTAACAGTGGCTTGAGAGGTGGTTGACTTAGAAAAGTACTTACCACAGAAGTAAGACGACCTAAGTTTGATCCCCCAAGCCCACATTTAAAAAGCCAGGTGTGGTGGTACACACTTGTAATCCCAATGCTAGGAACAGGACAGAAACAGAAGGCGCTTCAGGCTGTCTCAAAAACTCCAGGCTCAGTGAGAGACCCTATCTCTAAAACCAAGATGGATAGCAACTAAGGAAGACACCCGAGTTTTATCTCTGGACTCCACATGCACACATACATATGTGCACCTGCACGCACACACAGGTACACATAGATTTAACAGTAGATACCTGGGTTATGAGTTTATGTGTTTCCTGTTTATATTTTTCAAATGTTATAATAGCTTTTTACCCAAGACAACTAGGAATCAGGTGACAAGTGGAGACTTTCTGTTCAGGGTCTCTCCTTACCCTCACAGCAGTCCTTAATCTTCCCTGCTGCCTTGTGGCTCAGCATCACTGTCATTCTCATCTGTAGCATTATCACCATCAGAGATAACCATTAGAAGACAGACTCATTCAATTCACGGCATTAAGCTAAGAACTTTACACAGTAGGCTTGATCTCTTTGATGGTGAAGCCATTAACATAGAGGCATATTTACATAGTTCACTCTTTGAACTGAAATTCAGATGGAGGCTATTTGGAGGCCACATCACTGGTACATAGCTGAACCATGATTCAAACATGAATTGCTCAAGACTCTTCTATGTCTCCTGTGGTAACTAGAGCCCTTTTATCAGGCAGAAAAGTAGACGGAAGGCCAGTCAACCATGCCTACCACCTCTAGTAGAGTCAATGTTACGCAGGGTCTTACACAGCCTCAGACCACCAGTGCCAATGCTCTCCAAGGCCCCCAACTCCCTCTGCATTTAAGGCTTTCATCATTAGTTTTGTTTGGATATTTCCATTGCTGGAGGTTTATCTGGAACTTGTGCTGGGAATTGCAAGATTAAGGCACTAAGAGACCAATCTTGTAAGGTGGAGGTATATGAATTATTAGAGATGGCACATTAGAAAGCACAAAAAGACTAGTCTTGGTTAACCTGGATGCACAGGAGGGAAAATGATCCCAAAGGTACACCCCACACAATTCTGATCTGCATATGATACATTAACCTCTAAAGCTCAGATGCTTGGCCTCTATACGCTGCTTGTTCTATTCACACACCCCTCTCTAACAAGCCTATGCATAGACCTCTCTCCAGAATGATGAGAATGGTTGTTCAGGCCTTAGAGGAGTCTTTTATTTATTGGTAATTAGCATCGTGACTAGCAATGCCTTCTAAAACCATGTGTTTGATTAGCCAGGGTAGCTGGCAACGAGTGGAAAGCCTAGCATATGGTTGGAGTTGCTGCAGACATGCCATATCACTTGGAAAGAATATAAAAACACTCTCATTCTATTTATAAACAAAGTATGACATTGTGATGTAACATGTATCAGTATTCAGATATTTACTAGAGGACAATGTACTCTAACATGACAGAGTAATTGGAAATTTGGTAATATGTTCCAGTACACTATAAAACTTTTTTTATATTTTTACAAAAGGCCTTAATGTGTTTTTATAGACTTATGTTATATGGTATGGTACATAATAAGAGAAAAGCACCCAGACAGGCTTGTCTGAGTTACGATCAGGAAAACCCTGATATGGCCAGGGAATGTAAGCCCTGCATTGTGTTGCAATCGAAGTGTCTCATTACCAGAACAGTGAGCTGTATTATGTGGCACAGCCTGCTCTTTTCCTACCATGCGAAGTTTACTCCTGTCAGGTTCCTGAGTTCTTAATATATTTTCAATTTTCTCCCGCATCCCTGCAGTCTCCTATTTTATGTAGTCATCAGAACTTTCCAAACATCTGAGAAAAAACTCATTCTTTCCAAAACGTTGTTGTTCTTCAGCGCTTGCTTTGGGCCGCCATCCGGGCAATTTTTGTATGTATCATAAAGTCATCAGATCCAGCTCAACTCCAATGTAATAGAGCTAAGCTGAGACGCTGAGGCCCATTCCACCACCCCCTTCCTGGACTGATGACAGCATTAAGACTCATTAGATGGCATTAGCATGCTTGGGTCCATGGACTAACTCAGCCACCCAGAATTGCTCCTGCTCAGGCTCCCGCTCATCCCCATTGTACCATAGGCACTTGAAAGGCAACCCTCCCCAACTGAAGGAACAACACCCGTGCGAGCCTGCAAGGGTGATGTTTACTCTGGGTCCAGATGTGAGCAGTGCTATAAATAGTCTAAAGGTCTCTGGCAGTTATTTCCCTAGAATTCAGATGTCCCGGCCTTCCTGCACACCAGCATGCTTGTATTCCCAATGCCTCACCAACAGCATACTGAGTATTTCCTGTGTGCCCAGGATGCTACTTGGCTCCTGCTCGCTCTTTTCAATCTCATCCTCCCGAAAAGATTAAAAACTGGCTTTGCAGAGGAGGCAAATGAGGCAGAGAGAAGTTCAGTCGTGGCTCTTGCCCACAAAGATCAGAAGGCACCTGTGCCAATCTTCTGTCTCCAGACTTGACCACAACTAAGCCCCAATAGACAAACTCCAACTAAGATCTAACTCTCTTGCCCAAAAGAAAGAAAGAAAGATGTATGGTATAATGAAATGAGCATGAACACAGCACACAAAGTCACTAGATTGTCATGGCACGGTGCTGAGTGGGCCACCGAGCTCAGTGAGGCAGGTCTGTAATGGGAAAGGGGTATCTTTGCTTCACCTTCCTCAAGGTAAAATGAACTATACATAGGAGAGAATGGGAAGGATGAAGGGCTTGAAAATCTATGAGGCCCTCTTCTTCCTAGATAATCATCAGATGGGATAAAAACTAGTGTTTCCATATTGAATGGCTTTCAAGTCTTATTTACAGAATGCCTGTCATGGGCCAGGCATTGGGCCAGATCCCTACTCTACTTCTCATTTCATTCTCATAAACCTCTCACAAGACAGACATCATCCTCATTTTCAGATTAGGGAGTGAAGGTCCTGATGATACAAAGGACTTTCCTGCAGTCAACTGGGGACAGGAGGAGTCAACGCTCACACTGGAGTGTAGCAGACACCACGACCTAACTTTCCATTACCCTACCTGCTCTAACGTGCGCCCTCTCTGGGCTTAGCTGACCTCCATGGTGTCCCTCCTCAATGTATACAATCCTGGACCTTGAATGGACCACTATGAGATGCTCAGAATTCCCTGCCGTGAAATCCTTGAGTGTCTGAATGAAGACGACCCTACTTTCAAATGATCCTGTCAAGGAGGGAATTTGAGACTGGCTGGCTTCTCTGAGGTGAAGTGACTAGCCTGCACAGAGATGGACTTGAAGTCGTTGTTTTTTAAACACTCGAAGAAAAACTAGTGGAGGGAGAATAGGAATGGGGGTGGACAATGAAGTGACTGACCTGCTGGGGGAAAATCTAGAGCTGGAGACAGCAGAATTGCAATCTTGACATTAGTCCCATATGAGTTATTACTCTTGATATCATTATAGCCAAATGGAATGAAAATAGAAGGGGGAGAAAATCTCAGTGGGGACTGCAATTTAAATTTGCCATGTAAGCTAATACTGTATATTTAGAGACTGAGCAGACAGGGTGGTTGGTGGCTCAGAGTATGTGCAGGGGCTGCTGTGCCAGCTAACCAAAGCAGACATTCATTAGAGCAAAATGTAGATTTCTATTTCTTGGCATCTGACATGGGCTCTTTCCTTGGAAAGAAATGTCAATTTGGCCAAAAGTGTGAAACCTACAATAAAAGCATTGGGACTGTGGATTTCATCTAGTCTGCACATTCACACACACACCCATCTTTCCTCCTGTGAAATCCTGTTGAAATTTGGGGTGCTGATGAAGAGGTAACAGGGGCACTGATCAGGACAGGGGATGCTGAAGAGGGGAGCGAGGGCTAGGAGAGGAGATATTGGACTTCCAAATTTCCTATTTCTTTTGGCTCTCTAGTACTATTTTCTCTTGCCCCAAAACTGCCCAACACAAGAAGCCAACCACAATTACTGTTTTGC
>LOEQ01000118.1:225889-237034 GCA_001685075.1 Bramus lutescens | reverse complement strand
GTTCTGCGTGTGCTGGGTGCTCATCCACGGAGCCTGTGGGTAGTGAACACCAAACCCCAGCACCTCAGGCAAGGCAGGGCAGAGGCTGCCTCTGCTTTCAAATTTCCCTCTGTTTGTTTCTTTTGTTCAATAGACTGGAAAGACTGTGACGACAGAGAGCCCAGACACAGGGGACAGAGCGAAGTTCTAGAGAGCCTGCTGCAGCAGGTCCGAGCCCTTCATCAGCATTACAGCTGCCGGGGTAAGGATAAAATCTGTACCGGGCCATCGACTGAGGTCTCGGTGGCGCCGGTAATTTTAGCAGTTTCCTAGCTGGGTCATACCTTCTCATTCATCAGGGAAAAAGAGATATTAATATTTGTACATCTGGAATCACTTTACAGCGCTATCTTGCTTTAACCCTTCCATGGAGCCTTCCCTCTCCTTTCCTCCCCCCTTCCTTTCTCCTTCTCTACACACAAAAAGTTTGAAAATCAACAGGAGAGAAAAAACGGCCTCCACTACTGTTCTCTTCTCTCTGAGTTGGCTTCACAATACTCTCCTGTGGGTCCTCTGAGACAAGCTTCCTCAGTATTTTACCCCCAAGCATCACGGAGGGACCTCCAACGACAACCACAACAAGCCTTCGCCTCTATAGATAACCTAGCTTACAATGCATTTTCACATCCACCAGGCCAACTTCATCCTCACTTTGGTCATTGCAAGGGAGGCGAAGTTGATTTGCGCCCGAGGTCATAATGCCAAGCTGCGGCCTAGGATTTGTGGCGTCGTGTCCAGTCTTCCTGCCGTGCCTCGTTTTTTGTCTTCCTGAACTTTAATCCCACCTTGAACTTTAGTCTTCCTCCATTCCACTGTTTGGGAAGCCGTAGGGTTCACCTCCTCTCGATTTTAGCCCCACTTCACCCAGTCTCCGAGATGCTTTTAAAAGCGTCTCTGTTTCTTGGGCTGTTCAGATGGGCCAGGGTCAGGTTTCTGATCTGTGTAATGATTCGTGGAAGAGGCACTTAGTTTTATTTGGAGAATTAAAGCCTCCATAAAGTTTTCATTTTCCATGCTCCCATCAGATCTCCAACTACTCTGGGCTCGCTAGATTTGGGGCACTGCTGAGCCAGCTGAGTAAAAAACCCAGGGCTCAAACTAAGTTTTGCTGTTCTTGCTGTTTAGACGAGGCATAAATCAAACTTAGCATTAGCAAAAAGTTTCCCAATTACTGTATAGCTCTGACAACAGGGCCCTTCAGAAACGTTGGCTCTCACAGGAGAGGAGGACAAGTGTTTGCAAGAAAATGGTGTTTTTCTAATGAGAGGCTCATTAGGAGATGTAAATATGTACAAGAGCAGCTGGAGAAAGAAAGCTAAGTGGGATTTTCATTCCTGGATCTCTAGGAAGACTTCACACACATACCAAAAGGAGACCTTTCCATTCTACACTGACCAAAATCCATTCAGTTCTGGGTTCCTGGGACTCGTTTCATCAAGTGCCATGTTACCCAGGGCCCTCTCTTTTCTGCCTCTCCATCACATCCCTGCCCACTGGCTCCTGTATGAAAGCAAAGGTGATCAGCGATTGGACGGGTGCTCTCTCACAATCCGTAGCCACTTTGTGTTTTGTATTCTGGAGGATGGAAGTTGAAACTGCCTGAGACCAGGAGGGGGTTGTCTTTTGATTTGTATGTTACTAAGGATTCAGATCCTCTCCCTATTACTATATGATTACTATCCCACAGCCAAGTGATTTCCTGGATAACTCAGTTATTTCTATAGTCTCCATCCAACTCTTGACATGCATGTACATAACCCTTCCCGAACCATAGCTGTACACATAATATGAGGAATGATGGAACTAAAGGATAATGTAGGCCTTCCCCAAAGGGGATATTTTTAAATTTGTTAAAGTGTATCCTCGGCACTGAAATAATACAATATGAGAGAGGCAACTGCCCCTGTGAGAGGCTCAGCTCAAGAGCTCAGGCTAGGTAAGGTGAGAAGACACTGAATTCATCAGCCCTCTTGTAGACTAGACACCAGAACTTTAAAGGCTGCAGCAATGAACCCAGCAAACACGGGTAAAGAAGCATCCTCCAGATTTTTCAGCTGTATGAAACCTTTACCATAGAGTTAGGATTCCATGGCATAAACTTTGGGAAAGGCTGACCTATGGCCCGTCAAGATGAAATAAATCAGTTCACAGAAAAGAGAACCCTTTTAAGACACTCGGCCATAACTGTTTCAAAGGACATGCGTAAAGACTGCCTACAGAGAACTCTGAAGCTGTTGTTTTGAATATTCACTACACTGAGATACTGTGGTTTATGGAGACATAAACCTTTGTAAACTTTACAATTAGAAAAAAAAATCACCCAAGTTCTAGTTCTACCATTTAGAGCATTGGGAAGAGCATTTAACCCAGCCCTAATCACATCGCCAGAAAATCGGACTGTATAACTTGCAGTGCTGTTAGGAGGTAGAAGTGAGGTGACAGATTCGACCCAGCCAGCCCAGGGGAAGCCCCACACAAACTCCAGCTTATTTTTCTTCAGTGTTCTTGTGAATGAAGGATGGGGCCACTCTCCATCCACAGGGCCTGACTGGTACATCTTAAAGCCTGAGCAGAAACTCCACTGTGCTGAGCTGGGATCCTCACCAAGACAGAGTAGACTCCAGTGCAGCAGCAATGGGAAACATCTCTACTCCTCCCCCAACCCTGTCCAATCAGAGCCTTCCAAACCCTCTCCTTATGGAAGTTTATGTCCTTAATTGTGGGACTTTATTTTCTTGAGTTATTTATTTATTCCAGCATCACACCTTTGCCTCTCTTCTCTCCTACAAGAATTCTTGCTAGTTAGAGGCTGAAATCTTCTAAGCTTTTGATGTCTTTCTCCACCCTTGCTTTTGTTTGCTTTTAAGGTAAGGTCTCGGCGTAAAGCCCTGGTTGACTTGGAATTCCCTATGCAGACCAGGCTGGCCTTAAACTCACAGTGATCCTCCTGCCTCTACCTTCAGTGCTGGGATATCAGCTGGGTGCCACCACGCCTAGCCCAATTCCTTTCATCATGTTTAGTATTTCCCTCGAGTTTTTATCCTGACATTCTTTTGCTCATTTCTCAAAAAAAGAATCATTTTCATTTTCTAAGCCTTCCACAGGATTTTGAAGTTCCTGATAACACTTTCAATTCCCAAGGCTCTACTACTAAAAAAATAAGTAATCTCTGTCCTTGTACGAGTTCAGCATCTTGTCTCTCGGAATGTTAATGACAAGCTCTGTTCTGTTCCATTTGCATTTGCTCAACACAGCCTCCCTTCAGACTTACTCTTTTATTTGGAGTTGACCTTTGTGATTTCTGGTGGGTTCATCCTTTAACTGCCTAAAAGGCCTTCAGGGTTTGCTCAGATTTGAAAGAAGAGAGATCAGTAGGCCCTGGGGAGCTTAATTCACAGGCTTCAGTGTCAGGTGGACGGGTGTCACGTGATCATTGGGAGCTCACCAGTGTCATCATGGGGGTGTATTCTCTGGTGAAATTCTCCCAAGAAATTTCTTCCAAGCTCCTGCCTAGAAAGAACTTTTCATATGTGTGTTCTGAGAACATAATGGGTAAATATCCTATGTGAAAACTTTCACTTAGTTACCAGTTTTAATATCTAGTACCATCCCTGCTGCCACCCCATTTTCTGTTGTCCCTAGAATCTCCCTGTCTCCTACTCCAGGGGCTTTGGTTTTGTGGTTCATTGATTTTTTTTTCTGTTTGTTTTACTTTGTAAAGAACAAGATGCTAATTTTCATCTAAGGTGGAAAAGGGGTCTTTGTCTACCTATGCAGTAGAGGAGGAAATCTAAAAGTTTGAATTCTAAACAGATTTCAGAAATTCCCAGTTTTAGCTGCATATGTGTTGGAAGGAGGCTGCTTGTTCATTCCTGACTGCCCAGCTAGCTTAGACTGGAAATAATCACACAGAAACTGTATTAATTAAATCACTGCTTGGCCCATTAGCTCTAGCTTCTTATTGGCTAACCCTTACATATTAATTTAACCCAATTCTGTTAATCTGTATATCACCACAAGGTCATGGCCTACCAGCAAAATTTCAGCACGTCTATCTCCATTGGCTCTATGGTGTCTTTCTGACTCTGCCCTTCTTTCTCCCAGCATTCAGTCCAGTCCTCCCCACCTAGCTCTGCTCTGCTACAGGCTCAAAGAAATTCATTATTCATTAACCAATAAAAGCAACACATAGACAGAAGGACCTCCCACACCACATATGTGTCCCCTCTCCCTGCTGGCAGCCTTGGAGCCTATGAAGTGGACCAGGCTACTTCTCAGTGGTTCACTGGGGCATTTAAGCCTCATCTCTCTTACTGCTGTCTTCTGTCCCATTGATTTGCCCTTATAGAACCCATTTCCTTCTCTGCTTGTTCTGATTTTGGTAAGGTTTAGACAGAGTGGCAAGCGATTACTATGCTGACTCCCAGCCTTGGACAGCAGCACTGTTCTCCAGCAGCCAAACTCATGTTCAAATCAGAAATGGAAATCATTTTACCTTTCTTTTCCAGGAGCAACTATTACTAGTGTCATGACTGAAGCTGATATCACAGTACACATGTCAGCCAATTACTCCTGTAGGATCATAGGCAGAGCCATACTGGTGGGCCTCTACCATGCGCCATCCCCCCAGTATAAAGAGAGGTTTCTGTCCCACCTGGTCCCACAGCCATTCAGTCCCAAAGAAACACACAGAGGCTATATTGAGTACAGCATTGTTTGGTCGATGACTCAGGCTTATTCCAAGCTAGCTCTTACATGTTAAATTAACCCACTTCATTACTCTATCTATCGCCACGAGGCTGTGGCTTCCTGGTAATGTTCTAGCATCTTTCTGCTTTGGCTGCTACATGTTCTCTTTGACTCCACCTACTNTATATATCTGTTTGAATTTCCCTATTGGATTTACTCTACTAAGCCATTGGCCAAAACAGCTTTATTCATCAATCAATAAAAAAACAACACATATACAGAAGGAAATCCCACATCATCTCCCCTTTTCTGTCTAATGAAAAAGGAAGGTTTTAGCTTTAACTTAATAAAATTATATATATGAAACAGTTACCAAGCAAGAATTATAGTTACAATATTTTTATTTTAGACAAAAGGGGAAAATGTAGTGGCATTTCATTTGTATTTTAATAAATGAAGCTTGCCTGAAGATCAGAAAAGCAAAGCAGCCAGCTACTGGCTATGACCTGACCTCAATCTAAAAATGGTGATCCTTCCTCCAGGAATATCAAAATGAGACTGAGAGATGTCTCCTCTTGTTTTATAATCCTTTCTAGTTCTGGGATTAAGGACATGTACTGCCTGGTTTCTATGGCAAACTAGTATGGCTACTGGGATTAAAGGTGTGTGTCATTGTTGCCTGGCTTGCAAAGCTGACCAGTGTGGTTGTTTTACTTTTCTGATATTCAGGGAAGCTTTACTTATTAAAATACAAATGAAATGCCACTGCACCCCAGGATTCTCTTTCTAACAGCAGTGCTGGGCCTTCTGTTCCCTTCCTGGGAACAAGCCTGCCAAAACTCAGAAATGACACCAATAACCTCAGCTCTCTTCACTACATACAACAGAATAAGGGACAGTGGTGAGATCTTGCCCAGCTTCATGGAGCATTGCCTACAAACACTGTGTGCAAACATCTGGGGGTTCTACTACAGCTAGGGAAAGCTCCAGATTATAAACAGGCATGAAAACGTAGACAACATGCTCACACTCACTTCTACAGAAAGGCACACAGCCACTTTCCCAAAATGATTTATTTAGTCTCTTTGGATACCAGGCTTTGCTATTTTAGACAATCCATCTCTTTCTCAGTCCTAGTCAGTCCCTTCATCTAAACAATAAAGGTAATACTGAGACCTATCCCTATATACATACTTTTTAATTTTTGTCTTTTTCTTGTTTTTTAAATGAAATAGAATTACATTACTTTCCTCCTCCCCTTTACTCCCTCTAGCTCCTCTCTGCTATCCTGCCTTGAATTCTTCCCATGCCCCGCCTCAAATTAAAAACATCTTTGATTAGTTACATATACACATGTATGTGTACATATATATGCATATGTATATATAAATACAACCTGCCAAATCCATTTTGTTTTGGTGTGTATAAAATTCTAAGGCTGACCACTCAGCACTGGACTATCAATAAGGGGTCTCCTACCTGGGAGAGGCTAATTGTACTTCTTCCAGCAATCGCTAGTTTCCCATAGGTCTTTCTCTAGGGATGGAGCCTCTAGAAATTTCCCCCTTTCCATATTAACATGTTTATTGATGTTGTCATTGTTCCTATTTTGTTTATGCAGCCATTTCTAAAATAGCAGACTTCCTGGTATTGTGGCTTTTACAATCTTTCTGTCCCCTCTTCTGTGATGTTCCCTGAGCAGAGGCTGTGTTGTAGATTTATCTGTTGAGGCTGGCCTCTCTACTACCTACAGATACTCTCATAAGTCAACACATATACTAGAAAAGACTGCCTTAAGATGCTAATTGTAGTTATATGAAGTGGTGGGGTGAGTTGGGTAAATTTGTTCTTTTTTTTCCTTTGTTGTACTCTCCAGATCTTCCATAATGTGATATTAGCCCTAAAAGGAAAAGATTTAATTGGATATATAAACTAACAAGGGGAACTTTGAAAGCAGTAAGAAACGGTGTAGCTTTTAAAGCCAGGTGGTAAAGGGGGAAGAGGAAAAGGAATTGGTTGCCTTTCTTTTCATCTTACATGATAGGAAAGTGCTTACCCTGAGAGTATAAACAGAAGGCCTGAAGTGGTTTCCCTGGGTTATAAATATTGCTCACCTCAACATTTGTGAAGAGTTGTTCATTAACTGAGTCAATTACTAGGGTATTAATTACTCTTACACGGTTTTGACAAAAGGCCAGGCAGAAACCATTTAGAGGAGGAAGGCATTGTCTTTGCCCGTTGGTGGCGAAAGTGCTTATACATCATGGAAGCAGGGTGCGTAACAATTGTCAGTCATTCTTTGGGGTGGGGAAAAGTAAGAGAGAAAATGGGCGCAATACACCCCCAAGGGCCTGGCCCCAGTAACCTGCCTCCACCAGCCAGGCCTCACTTCCCAAAGCTTCCAAACCACCAATCCCCACAAACAGGCTCCCCTAACTGGAGACCAAACATGCCTATTAGGAGTGCTTCCATTTCAGTCCATAGCAACTGATATCTCAATAAATACAAGTTTCTTGAAGAAACAAAAAGCTGGAAATTGAAAAATAAACACACAGGGACATGGGAAGGCCAGGAGGTAGAGAGAAAGGCAAAGTAGAAATGTTGATCTGTCAGATGAACTTTGCACTGCATCTTCTTTCTACATTCCAGAAAGTTCAAAACTGCAAACCACGGGCCGCAAGCAGTCGGTGTCGAGGAGCCTGAAGCACCTATTCCATTCCTCAAACAAATTTGTGAAGACCTTGAAACGGTGGGTCCTAAACTTCTAGGAAGTCTTAGCATCTGAGGAATGAACTAGCTAGGGTTCTAAGTGGAAACCAAGTAAAAAATATGTATTTTTATTAAAAGAATGAATTTTCCTGAGGATTTGGGCAAAATACCAATCTTGAATTCTAGCCAGTAAATTTACGATACATAGCAAAAATATGTTCTTAGATATATTTTCAATTCAGCTTGCAACATGTCTAAGATGAACTAATTATATATACACATTTTTAATCATATATACATATATGTATATGTAATTATGTATAATTTCATAAGACTTCTTTGGTAAAGCAAGCAGTTGAAGACTTGCTTTTTTTCTCTTTTTCTTTATAGAGGACTCTACATAGCCGTTATATTTTATTATAAAGATAATATGTTAGTCACCAATGAAGATCAAATACCAATTGTTGAAATAGATGACTCTCACGCCAGTTCTATTACACAAGACTTTCTGTGGTTCACGAAGGTACACTGAGTTCTCGTTTCATTTTTCCCTATTTCGCACCAGGGTTGCTGCACATAAATCTCTGAAACTTTAGTTGAGGGGTCTCTCGCGATCAAAGTTTTGGGGTGGGAGTAAATTATCTCAAGATCCTTTATGGCCCCAGCGTGCCCTGTGTCATTTTTTTCCCCTGGGGCTGAAGCAGTGTCTCCACTCCATTTTCAAAGCAAAGACGCGTGCATCCTGTCAGATTGTGTCTCCGCTCTTCAGAGTTATAGGTTCATTTGGCAGAGACTAAAATGTAGATCTGACTGTTAGCATTCAGATCTTTTTCCAATTGGACAGAGATCAGAAAGTGGTTTCATCTGTATCTGAAAATGGACTGGAGTACAAATATCGGGGGCGGGGAGGGGGTCAGGTTTCCTTCTCTTGCCTTGCTTTGATGCCACAACCTAGATCATTCACTGGCTTGGATGATGAAATGACCTCGTGACTTCTTTTGCAGCTGTCTTGTATGTGGGAGGACATAAGGTGGCTAAGACAAAGCGTGCCCATCTCCATGTCCTCATCCACAGTGCTGCAAACTCGGCAGAAGATGCTTGCCGCGACCGCCCAGCTACAGGTGAGGGACCAGGCTTGAGAAAGCGTTTTCACATTTGAACTGAGTCACCAGTCTTAGCTGAAAAAGAGAAGGATGGGCTCCCTCCTCTTTCAGATCTCTGGCCGCAGGAAGGCTTCTTGGACACTTTGACAATGCGCCTGCTCATGTTGGTCTTTGATATGGAATCCTAAAGAGGGAGTGGGGAGATTGGAGTTCTCCATTTGGTTCTAATCGGTCAGCTCGGTTCTTCAAGGGCTCACATCCATCAGCTGTAGAACAAGGGGAGCTTAGTAGATGAAGGGAGCAGAGAGTAAGGGAGGTCAGAGCAGCTCCTTGGAGTGCTGCCTCTGAAAAACCTAGGCATGCTTAGGAAGCCGGGGTCCTTAAGAGAACCTCGAGCCTCTGTCAGTGATGTGTGTCTACTTACAAAGCTGTCTATCATAACCTCTAGAAATTTGCATAATGGGAAAGTAAGCTATATTTGGACAGCAGACCCATCTCAACCATGGTATTAAAAGAGGTTCATAAAACTCCTCCAGCTGCATCCCCACCTACAATTCAAAGGACGTTATGTGAATGCTAATTGGTCTTAATAATAAAAATCCAGAGTCAGATATTAGGGGAGCCGCCAGCCACTAGTTCTTATCTCTAGGAAATCCTCAGACTGAATGGGGTGTCCTGTCTCTACAAGTCCTCAGATTGAATGCCTTGAGCTCCTGTCTCCTCCTGCTTTGTAGTCCTATCTCTGCCCAGCCATAACCCTTCCTGTCTCCACCTCCCTAAGGTTAGGATTAAAGGCATCTGACTCCCAAGTACTGGGATTAAAAGTGTGAACCACCACCACCTGGTTCTGTTTCTCTTTGAGACTGGATCAATCTCATGAAGCCCAGGGTGGCCTTGAACTCATAGAGACCCCTCTACCTCTGCCTCCCGAGGGCTGGGATTAAAGGTGTGTACCACCACTGCCTGGCCTCTGTGGCTAACACACTCTGATCCTCAGGCAAACCTTATTTGTTATTGCACAAACAGTCTGTCTTGTATCCTCAGTGGCTTCACATTTTAGTAGTGTTCTTCATTACAACTCACTCTTAATTGAGAATCTCCTCCTACAACTCCAAGAGAAGGTTTTGGAGCTGGGCCATGATGTTGGAGCTAAATTCAGAGCACACCCTTCCATCACCAACCCACCCACTTGATTGGACTATGCCACCTTCTTCCAGACTGTTTTTTTCTGTAAGAGAAAGAAGTTCCCGAGAGGCTCGGTCCCTCCCCCAGCCCACCATCCAGCTGGGGTATGCCTGACCACAGACTGACCCACCTTGGAATTTCAAGCTAAAATTTTGGTTGTGTTTAGTTGGAGTCTTCCTTGAACACTTGCGTGTCCTCAGCAACCCAAGGGCAGGCTGTTGCTAGCCATACAGTCCGACGCTGAGGGATACCTCCTCAACCCCCACCACAACCCACCTGGATTGCCTCACTTCCCGCTCCAAACTTCTGATCCCACCATCCTTTGAGACTGTTTCCCTCCTTATCCAGCTGAGATTCCATGATTCATCACAATCGCTCCTTGAAAATATTCTAGATTTTTCTCTTAGAAAAAAAAAATTAAGCCTAGCTCAATCCAACATGTCTATGCTGAAGTAGTTTCACCTGGATTTCTGGAAGGAAGCAACACGGATGCATGAAAAGGCCTGGCAGTTTTTCTACTCCACACACAGGCACAATTCTCACCCAGGATGCCGTCTAGCAACCCTGCTGCATTTCTGTGGGAACTGCTCTCTCACACTATAAAGCAAGTATTTAAAAACTTTCATTTGCCCACACCCTTCCCATTCCCCACACTCTCCATCCTGACGACGGTGATGGTGACAGGGTCACTAATTTTCCAAGAGATGGGAATGGTTTTCCACCACCGAATTTCCAAGACCTGCCCAGACACTCACCTTCTCTTTTATGCCCCTGTTCCAATAGTTTAGACAGCCTCACCCTCCCAACTAAAGGCTTGCCCCTCCACGCATGCTCTGAACCTCTTCTCTGCTACCTTCATTTAAAATGCTCGTCTCAGGCTGGAGAGGTGCTGTGGTGATTAAGAGCACATACTGCTTTTAATGCAGAGGACCTGAGTTTGTTCCCTAAATCCACATCTGGTGGCTCACAACCATCTGTAACTCAAGTTGCAGGCGGATCCATCACCTCTGCCTTCCATGGGCATTACATTCGTGTATACAAACCCTCACAGAGACACATATACATAATTCAAGGTAATAAAGAATAAATCTTTAAAAAAAACTCATCTTCAAGCTAACCCTATGCCTAAAGTTCCCTCACATAACCTTTCAGTGACCAAATAACCATTTTTCATTCCTCACACTAACTTTCTTGGAAGAATTGCTTATATCCTCTTTTGCTACCAACCCCCTCATTACCCCATCAGCTCTATACCATGCCTATACACCAGCTCTATACCATGCCTATACACCAGCTCTATACCATGCCTATACACCAGCTCTATACCATGCCTATACACCAGCTCTATACCATGCCTATACACCAGCTCTATGCCATGCCTATACACCAGCTCTATACCATGCCTATACACCAGCTCTAT
>LOEQ01000118.1:215144-225864 GCA_001685075.1 Bramus lutescens | reverse complement strand
CCATGCCTATACACCAGCTCTATACCATGCCTATACACCAGCTCTATGCCATGCCTATACACCAGCTCTATACCATGCCTATACACCAGCTCTATACCATGCCTATACACCAGCTCTATGCCATGCCTATACACCAGCTCTATACCATGCCTATATACCAGCTCTATACCATGCCTCTCCAGTATTGGCAGAGGAAGGAAGGGAAAGAGAGGATTTTTGTTTTTCATTCTAGATAAATATCCACTTTCACACCTACTTTTTTAGTCTTTAAGAGAATCCCCAAATAGTGTAGCAATGCCTTGATGAAACTTCCCTCCATCCTGCCAATGTCTTCAGTGTCACGAAATCCAGTGGACACTTGTGAGCCCTCTTCGCTACTGACACCTAGCAGTAATGGACACCTACAGCTGGTCCTCTTCTGCTTCTTGAAACTTACACAACCTTTGGCTTCCATATGGCCATCCTCTCCTGGTCCTTCTCACAGCTTCCAAACTGGCTTTCTCGGTCTCCTCTGCTAACTTACATGCCATGTTCTGTTTAGCATCCTCTCTTCTTTCACCTTCTTTGCCTTACTAATTCCTACACAGCCGTTAGGTCTCAGCTTGATGTCTGTACTTCCTCAGGGAGCCTCTCTCTGGACTCACAGTTAGGTCAGTCTCTCCCACAGGACCGTCACTCTTTATTCAGAGCAATGTTTGCCACGGTATCACTCCCTTGTCTTTCTTCTCCCCTCTTCCAACACCTTGTATATCCTTCTGACCAAAGGCTTCCTCCTCCACACATGCTCTGAATCTCATCTTTTCTCCTATCTTTCCTTTAAAACACTCTACTCAGATTGGAGAGGTGGCCCTAGTGGCCTGCTTAGTGTACAAGATGCTGAGTTCAAAGGTTGTTGTCTGTCCTGACTATCACAATAGCTTTCATGGCTGGCACATGGTAGAATCTCATTCTAGGCATTATGCAAATAAGAGTGTTTGTTAGCACAATCCATATACCCCCAAAATCTCATTTGAGGAAAATCAGTATAATCAAAGGGACAAGGAATCACAGAAGCATCTCTTAGTCACTGCCTAGTATAGCTCCCCAATCTTCACAGTCATCAGAGCCTCACAATTCTCAAAGCCCATGCCCAGTGCTCTCGGCAGAACCCTGAGCCCTGTCCATGTTCTCCCTCCATCAGGCTGCCGCCTGCTTAACCACCACGGCGCATCTTCACCCGTGTGCTGGGAGGGCCTGTTGCTCTTCACATCACGCTCTCCACAGTGAAAATGTCTGAAAATACCAAAAACCCCTTCCTTGAACAAGAGAAGAAATGACAAATATCATTTTAGGTTACTTTACTAATCTAAATTTATTTGCCACTGTTCTGAGGAAATGATAAATGTTTGGCACCAAGCTTACTAAAATCCCACGGCCTTGCCTCGGTCATACAGTATGTCATTCTCGTCTACTTCCCAGTCTTTCTACCATAGCCTGATGACTCCACTTCCCAACCCTTGCTTCTCTTCTACTCTCAACATTTTCCAATCCATTCTCCATGCTTCTGCCAGAGTGGCCATTCTAAAAGATGCAGGCCATGGCGTTCCCTAGCTTAGAGCCTTTCAATAGTGGTCCAGATAGTTTGTCATAGAGCACAGAGCCTTAACCACAATCTTTCTCTCCCTCCTCTATGTCCACAGCACACTGGTCCGTTGACCTTCCCTCTGTCATAGTACATACCAGCTACTGTGCAATCCACTCCTTGTTTCTCGCTTTATCTGAACAGTAAGGTCCTCTTTGAATATACAGCGACAATGTTGTGAGACCAAACTGCTCTCATTTAGTTAACAGACTGGATCAAGTGCTTCCCAAACTTAATCCCACTCAGTCTTCACTACACCTAATGAGAATCTATTGCTATTGATTCGCATCTCCCAGAAGATAAATCTGAGGTTAGGAGTGTCAGTTCAAAGTCGCACAAATAGGAAGTATCAGACTATGGATTCAAGCCCATATATGTGTATATCTAAAGACTGAATTCTCCCAATACTTCAACATATTATTGTGTGTTAATTTACAAACTGAAGAAATTATCCACATCATAGAGTAAACAAAAAAATAAAAGAAACAAAAACAAAACAAAAAAAAACCCACAGAGCCGCCCAGTACTCAGGAGGCAGACAGAGGCAGGCAGAACTCTGAGTTCAAGGCTAACCTGGTATACAAAGCCAGAACCAGGACATCCAGGGCTGTTACATAGAAGACTCTGAATCAATCAATCAAACAAAAACAAACAAAGGAGTAGCTTTATATTTTATTTGAAAAAAGTGAAATGCATAAAAAATTTACTGGTTGATTAAAATTATCTAAGCAAAAAAAATCAGCATTTGAATGAAAAAAAATTCAAGATGAGGCCTGTAAGTGAGCGAGCCCCTACATTGTTCATTCTTTCAGGAGAGCAATGAGGCCTCCTAGAAATATTCCTTCTTAGGAAGGGTCCGCCTCCATACCTAGAGGAATCTAAAGTACTTATCCTCGAAAGACAATGCAGATGGTTTAACATTAGATGCTCCTTCCTCACAGTTCTTAGAAACGAGCAGCAATGAGTACGAGCTGGGTAATAGTGGGTGATGCTGGTTTTTCTTGCTGCTTAAAGTAGAAAACAAAAGAAATCCCCAAATTTCACTTTTTCCAGTCCCATCTGGGCTTCCTTAACGTTTCATGCCATCTCAAACTAAATAAAGTCACTAAGAATGGTGCCTCCTGGCTACAGCTGACCGCTGCTCATTTAGGTCTTCTGGCTGTGCCCCAGATGCACTCTTGCTAAACATCTCACAGGTCTCCTCCCTCTTTATCACATAGGATCATTAGGGCCCAAGTTGCCTAACATAGCACAAAGGAACCCCCTTCCCCAAAGCTAGCTATCCAAATCATTTTTATATCAAGGAAGAATACCAGGACAGTTTTTAGTGCTTTCTTATTCAACCTATTAGAAAACCTATCCAGCTGGGTCTGGTAGCATACACCTATAATCAGAGCACTCTGGAGGCAGAAGTAGGCCTGTGAGTTCAAGGCCAGCCTGGTCTACATGGCAAGTCCTAGGACAGCAAGGGCTACACAGTGAGACAGAGACAGACAGACAGAGAGAGAGAGAGAGAGAGAGAGAGAGAGAGAGAGAGAGAGAGGGAGGGAAAGAGGGAGGGGGAGGGAGGAGGAAAGGAAGGGAGGAAGGAAGGAAGGAAAGAAGGAAGGAAAAAACATTTTCAAATCTGAGAGAAAGCCATCATAAGTTGGCTTTACTCATAACTTTATTAAAATGGCCACTTCAGTATTATCAATTGTGAATTATGTGCTATGTACTAAGGAATATGTTTGGTAATTCAGCTATTACTGAGTTCTTCCTATGCACTGTGAAAAGACCTGGAGACACAGAAAGGAAGGAGCCATGTCTGGCAACAGGTACTTCAGTTGCACAGAGAACAGTCAGATGCATCCTAAGAATATTGTGCACAAGACGAGAACAGAAAAAAAAAAAAAGGATGGTGAATTCTACCTGAGATTCTACTGGGCGGCTTTTCTGTCACTCTGACCCACCCAAAAGGAACACTCTAAAGAGGGAAAGAGCATTGTTTTGCCTCACAGTTTCGAAGGTCTCCGCCGAGTTTTAATAGTCCTGCTACTTGGTATGACAACATTTACATGTGCAGAGGGAGCTGCTACCTCATAGTGACCGAAAAGCACAAAAACCATGAAGAGCCAGGGACACAATATACCCTCTAAATGAATACTTTCAGTGATTTACTTCCCCGACCCCGTCTCATTTCCTAGTTTTCATTACCTCCAAAAATGCCATCAAATTATGATCTCTCAATGGAGGAATCTACTGATTAGATCAGATCCTCATGGTCTAGTCACCTCTCAATGAGCCTGTTGGGAGAATATCGAATATTCAGATCATAACAGAGTTAGAAATGTCTTCCCAGAGGATCTGGAACTGGGCTTGGTCTAGAAAATATAGGTGGAGACTAGGAGAGGATTCGAATTACAGCAGATTTGTAAAATCCCATATTCAACAGGGAAGCAGTCTTGCAAGTTTGTAAAACATATTTTCATGTGTTGCTTGGTTTAATCCTTTGGATATTCTATGAGATGAGCCTTAGCCAAGGTGGTGCCTCAACTGTAAGGGCCTTTCATTTAAGATGGTGACGCTTGGGACCAAAGAAAGGCAACAGTCTAATAGTTAATAAATGGTAGCCAGCCCTGAGACTCAACACCTGTATGCAAGAGTCTTAATAGCTGTGGTGCTAAAGCCAACTCATTACTGGCTTGGGAAACCAACTGTTAAATCTTCAGCAACTTTGGAAGCGTACTGCCATATCCTAGGTAGCTTGGAATGGACTACATTATAAAGACTGTTACTACAAACCAGTCACCCCAGTCCTTGCCTTCCTGTTTGTTTTAATATGGCAGTTCACAGGCACAACACTGCTCATATAATAAAGTGTCTATATAAAACCATAGCGCTACATAGATGTAGACTAAAAATCTTACCAAGGAAGGATTTATGATTTACAAGTAATTTGTTAGAAAAGAAAATGTTGAGTGATTAGGGCACTTAAAAATTAATCTTACTAAATGAATCTTGTTCATAATTACTTATAAAGTTTCTTACTTGTTCTATGTCTGGTTTTGGTAAGGAGAAAAAAAAAAGGCTTAAGACACAGTCGCCAATCAATGAGCAAACACTTCAGGGTTTGAGATTTGCATACTAACCGGCTGGCTTGTTTATTTTTAGGTCAGCCTTGTCATTTTTACAAATTCCAGTTCTACACCAGCTCTCATGCTAGCACGTCATCACATTGTCATTCATGTGAGTTCATGCACACACACGCACGTGCGCACACACACACACAGAGGAACTCTGCAATGGTTTGCATGAGATTTGATTCTAATCATCTAACACTCTTGGCTCTAGAGAGCTTCACCCCCTTTTCTATTTGTACAATTCCTCTTTCTCTTAATGAGTCCTGCCTCCACTCCTTCATATTTAAGGCCGCATCCATCTGACTTTTCTAAAAGTATTGTCTGCCTCTGTTGACAGCGTGTCTAAGCAATTTCAACAAACCTTTCAGTAAACAGAGCTCCCTGAGATGCAGATAAGTCAAGCCAGGCTGACCTGATTAAAGAACCTTGCAAGGAGTGCACAGTCATCAGGGGACCTTGTACAATGTGCTACATTGTCAATTCACTTCTTCATTTTAAACAACCCCGCCTCATACTAGCTTACTGTAGATCTCTTGAAAATTCCACAAGTAGCATACTTGAAATGTCAGACATTTTTCTTTAAAACATCTGGGATTCTCTTCAAGTGCTGGTCACTGAGGTTTACATGCTGGTGTGTCTATGTGGGCAAAAGATATTTACAGATATTGAATTTGCTTAAAAAAATATAACGTCTATGCCTCTTGCTATAACCTCTGCAGGCTCACAGTGGAGACTTTTCTTTGAGCTTTTTGTTAAGCACATTGCTGCAAGGCCACCTACGTTAGGTCTCAGTCTGCAAAGTGCAAAGAGCCCCTCAGAACTCCGGCAGCTTTCAGTGTCTTGTGTTGCGGTTTTTGTTGTTCTGTTTAACAATATCAACTAAGCTACCAGCAATCTGTTGGTTTCTAGAATTTACTTGGAACACACAACTTGGGAAGACTTTACTATGAGCCCATTAAAGATCGCCATGGCAACATCCTCATAGTCACCATCAGAGAAGTGGAGATGCTTTATTCCTTTTTTAATGGCAAATGGATGCAGATCTCAAAACTGCAGAGCCAGAGGAAGTCCCTGTCAACTCCTGAGGAGCCAACAGCCTTAGATATTTTACTAATAACCATTCAGGTATGTAGGATTTTTTCAATTTTTGGATATTTGTGATTCTGAGACATTTACAGCAGCTCTAATACAATGTGCCAAGAGCCATTCACATGTGTGGTGATGCGGTAGAGTCCTGAGATTCCACAGATAGCAGCGATGCTGTGGGTTACTGTCAATGATTTCCATCTAGGCATGGAACTGATCAAGCAATCCTGAGAGTAGGTACTCTGCAAACATCCTGACAATTGTCTGAGTCACTTTCCCATGGCTATGACCAAAATATCCCCCAGAGAAACAACATGAAGGGAGAAGGTTTGTTCCAGTTCACAGTTTCAGAGTGTTACAAGTCCATCACAACAGGAAACGCATGGCACAGTGACTCAGCCAGGGTGCAAGGAGCCTGGCACAACAGCTGCTCGTGTTGTCACAAACCAGGAAGCAGAGAGTGGCCAGAACCAGGAACTAGGTGAGGCCAATAACCTCCAAAGACTCTCACACAGTGAGCTACTGCCACCAGCCAGGTCCTATCTTCTGAAGGGCCCATAGCCCTGCAAGACTACCAGTCAGGGAAACAAGCAATCAAAATGCAAAATGTATGGGGGTACAATTCAGATTCAGACTTTAACATTGATGAGCCAGGGAGAAGAACTGAGACAACCTGCAGAGACTAACATTAACTCAGTACCATGGTGGAGAGTACAGTACCAGGGGTGCAGCATCACACATACATATTTATTCTTGCTTGTTCTTCCTAATACTCACAAGACAGTGAGGCACAATTAAGTCCATTTTAGGAAGGGGTCTCAAAGAGGTTATGACAGGGTGGCACACAGAGGCTGATTGAGTACGATTATTGAAGCTTAGGCCCCATTTTGCCCTTCACTTGGGCCAGCCCTTTTCAAGGAACCCAGCAATTGATATTTAAAAGTTTCTGTTCTTTCTCTGTAGTGTTCCTTTATTAGGGAGTATGCCACAGTGCCCATGTGGAGGTCAGAGGACAACTTGCAAGGATCACCTCCCTCCTTCTACCTTGAGGGTCCCAGGATTGACCTCAGGCTTAGAGACGAGCCCCTTCCCCTGCTCAGTCATCGCACCAGCCCTATATTCTTTTCCTGAAAGAAGGGGCCAGACTGCATGAGGCTCAGGTGATGAAGGCCACAGAATGTGGCCCTGGACACATAGCGACAAAATGCCAAAACTGAGAGTTCAACTCAAGATCATCTGATGAAGGGGGTTTCTTTCAGTTGTCAATTATGTTCCATGATACAAGGGAGAGATTTAGTAAATACTGACTTAGGATTGTAGTGAAGGTGGAAGACAAGAGCCCCCAGTAACCACCAAACTTCAAGCCAGAGCAGCTCACATGCAGACCCCGGGCTAGATGACAGCACTAGCCAAAGGCCTGGCTACCCTAGTGGTGCACAGATTCGCATGTGACATGAACTTCAAGCTGCTTCTTTTTCTTTCATTCATTTATTTTTTAAAAAAAAATCCACTGAGTGTATAGAATTCATCAGGTAGAATTGGGTAGAGAAGCTGGGGCAGCATCTGTACTGAGCCATGATGGAAAGCATAGCTGCAAATCCATCCATTCTGAGTAAGAGGGAAGGAGAGCCCTGCTCCACACAGACCTCCATGGGGGGATGGATGCCTTACGCCCCCCCCCGACTTTGAGAGAGGAGAGTGAGGCTCCTTATTGGCATCTTAGGACCACCAAAGTCTAGTTCAGCCTTCATGTTGAGTTGGCGAAGCTCTCTCCCGATAGAATGATGTCTCCAGTCTTCAGTGTTTGGCTACCAACCCTAAGAGTCTTGCTCTCCATTTCATGTCCAGCATAAGACCTGCTTGGGAGGTGGGAGAGAGACGGTTGAGGGGGAGGAGAAGGGAGAGGGTTTGGTGGGAATGACATCAAGCAGGAATGCGCCAGTCAGCGGGGGTGAATTTTCCACTTGGATCTGTGTAGAAACCTGATCCTGCCTCTATTTTTGGTCTCCTTCTCTAACAACCTTTCACCAGATTGGAATTTTTCTGCACCTGTAACACATTTTTAATGTAATAAGTCTAGGAGAAACCAGGTATTATATCATGCTGGGGCCTGTGTTTCTAGGAGCAAAGGTAGCCCAGGCCCCAGTTTATCCCTATAGGGGATTAGTGTATTAGTCACCCTGTAAAAACTCAATTTCTTAAATGTTTCTTTTAGCACTTGCTTATAAAAGGTGAAGAGGGGAGCCATGAGTGTGTCTGCGTTCCCCACCCCCACCCTCTTCACACATGCACCTACACTCTGTCGGCTCAACCAAATCAAATCCAGAGCTATTGGCCTTGACCATTAAGGCTACCTTTGCCATGTGGAACTTTGTCCTGGTTTAGGCCAGGGCAAGTGGTGACCGGACTCATTCTTGTATTAGGCACCCCTCGGGAGTGAAAGTAAGTTAGCTATTTAAGGTGAACACCATAGCTAGTGTGGCTGGGGTATGTATCCCTTTGAAACTAGGGTGACTGTGGATTGTTGCTATTCCATTCCTTCAGTTTTGTGGCCAAAAGGAGTTAGTTTTCATGCCTTTGTCTCCTCTTCGCAGGAAACCCCACCTCATAGGGTTCTGATGAAGATGAGACAAACCAGCACATCAACATTGGGAGCATAACCTAGCAAATGTTCATGATTCTTAGTAGTTCTCCACTTAAGGAAACCAAAGCTATACTAGGTTTCCAGTCCAGCTCCTCCACCTTCCTGTGGAGACCTCTGCTCCTGGCCAGTCATCCCTTGAGGCGTTCCATCACGCCATATACTTTTTCTTAAAAATAAGAAATGCTGTACAAAACCTATATAGTTCACAACTGGATATTCAAAGCAGGCAAAGGCTTCAACAAAATCTTAGCCCATAATTAATTTATTAATTCCTGGGGACCCAAGTGAGTTTCAATATCCAACTCTTCAAACCCCCAACCTTCTCAAGGCCCAGGCCTTCTAAAATGGCCTTTCTCGTATATCTGGGAGAGAAAAATCCTCCCGTCTGCTTGGGAAGTAAAAGAAGCGTTATGGACAATAGCATCCTGCTGAGCGAACTGAGTGGCAGTGAGGGTCCTCCCAACAAGAAGGCTGCCCATGGATACTGCTTACTCTAACTATAACCTTCAGGAGTCACTCCAGGGAGTGGACATCTTGAGTGTGAAGTTATCTAAGCACATTTATCTCATACATGTGTACTATATATTCAGGGCTGCCACATCTATGCTATCATTGGGCTCTCATGAAAGGCCAGTGACGCTAAATAATTCTGTGTCCAGGCCATATATGAAGATACACATTTCAAGGAAATAGCCTGCCAATGTCACATTACCCAAAAACAAGGGAGAGGCCCACGCCCTGATACCTAGCCTGGAGCCCTTCCCATTCCACTACATGACTATCCATGCTCTCTGCCTCCTTTCTTCGCAGGCTGTCCTATGGAAACTTGACCACTCTGTTTTCTGCTTCCTCTCTTTAGGCATTGTTACTCACCATTAGATGCCAAGTACACATACCTCTTCCGCCTTTTCTGCTGCCTTGTATAATCCTATTCCCCCTCCCACAATATCTAGCACAGTTACCAAAAAGGAATCACAACTACCAGTGGATAGAAACGAACTAACTGGGATAGAAGCAAGAAATGACTGAGTTCACCTGTGTGGGTATAAGCTATAAGAACTATCCATAAGAACCAAAGGCTATAAACAACCTCCAATCTCTAATAGCTACTAAGTAGGTGAACAAAACAGAATGTAGCCATGTGGTGTAAAATTAGTCCACCATATAAGTGAATGAAGAATGATCCTTTCTTAATGATCCATGTTACAGCCTCGATGAGCCCTGAGAACATCACACTAAGCAAAAGAAGCCAGACAGAAAAATATCACAGATTATGGGGCTCCATTCATATGCTCTATATATAACAAGCAAGATTAATGAGACAGACTGCCTGGGGACAAGGGGCAGAAAGACTGGAAGGCTTCTTTTCAGAGTGATTTAAAAGGCCTGGATGTTAGTACTAACTGTTACAAACCTTGTCAATATGCTAAACACCACTGAGTTAAACGTTTTATAAAGATGAAATCTATGAGTTACACCTCAGTGTAAAAGAAACGGTGGAAGTAATAGAGACCGCACTAATCTATCGTCATCCTTCCATACAAAGAGGGTGACCTCCAGCCAGTGCTAGCCCACTGCGGTGCACGAACATCATTATCAAAACATATTCTCCTTTTAAAAAAGAAGTTGGAAATGCAGAATTGAGAGTAAGGCTTCTCTATTTTTAAAAAGCCATAAAACAATTCAGAAAATTCTGGACCCACAGTGACCACCAGTCACTCCTTTCTGACCCCTGCCCTCCATGCCTTGGCTTCCATGCCTTACTCAACAAAGTAAAAGTCCTGTACTTCCTGGAAAAGCAGCTGCCTTTTGGTCCTTTAGCAGGTCCTTAAGAGAACTGGCCAGTGAGGACAGGCTGGGGAGAGGACTCTCAGACCCCATACCAGCAAGACCCAGGCTCAGACCTCCCTCCCCCACATCCATCCTTCACAGACATGTTTTTGCAACATCAACTAGGTGCCAGGCTCCCTTTGAGGTGCCATAGGAAAATCAACTGAGCAAGTCAAGGCCCTTGCTCTCAAGGAGTTCAGTCAAGGGAGGGAGACAGAACTGTAAACAAATCAAGGTACTACCAGGCAGAATTACACCAGAGCCCGATAGCCGCACAAACACTGCACTATGGGAGCACACACAAAGCAGCCACTAATTCTGCCTAGACGTATCAGGGAAGGCATTGCCGAAGAGGTGGCATTGCGTTGAGCCATGGTGGAGGCTAAGTTTATCTAATGGAGAAGAAAGAGCTAGAGA
>LOEQ01000118.1:195416-211706 GCA_001685075.1 Bramus lutescens | reverse complement strand
TTTCTTTCTCCCAGAATTCTGTTCTGTCTACTCCACCCACCTAAGGGCTGGCCTATCAAAAGGCCAAGGCAGTTTCTTTATTAACTAATGAAAGTAGCACATAGACAGATGACCCCCCTACATCAATGGGGTCTAAAATGTTCATCCAAAGGAACCAATGCTTGACTCATTCTTTCTCCACTCTTGGAATTAGTATGGGACTACAAATACAACCTAACTATTAATGGTGGAAAAAAATTGGAGCTAAGTTGTTTTCATTCTTGAGATAAAGAATCAAACATTTTGCTTTCTATTTAGATTCTTTTTCAATGTTTTTCTTTAGACTTTCCTACCTTAATTATCCTGAAATTAAGAATAATGTGTTTTTGTCAGCATTTACACAGACAAATGTTCATTTCCCCACAGCTTAGCTATAAGCCCTCCAAGGATAGATTCCACAGTGGTAGAAAAAAAATCTCTATCATCCGCCTCCCCAGCAGCAGCCTATTCACAAACTTAGCCTTGGCAAAAAAATCTGAGGAAAAGAAAACATTCAGAACATATATTAAAGACTGATTACCTGACTTGGAGGAGGCGTTTTTCTGCAGATAAAACTAGCTGTAACCTTAACACCTCCCTGCTACTCATGGTGGTGCCTGAGGTTCCTTGAAGAACAGGTTGTGAGACAGCCTCATGAGAGGACCGTCTGGTTTCATTTTTTTCTCTCTTTGCCCTCCAGGACATTCTCTCCTATCACAAAAGGAGTCATCAGCGTCTCTCCCCTGGGCTGTATCTAGGTTACCTAAAGCTATGTAGCTCTGTGGATCAGATCAAAGTGCTCGTAACCCAAAAGTTGCCCAACATTCTCTGCCACGTGAAGATCCGTGAAAACAATAACATCTCCAAGTAAGTGGTCCAAAGTTGGGATTTTCTTTGGTCTAATGTGTCCAAAGGGAAGTCAAATGTTAGATACCGGTGGAGTATCTCTGGGGAGATGATCTGCAGCATGATGGAGTCCTAGCATCTGGGTTAAGGTCAACTGGGAGGAGCAAAGGCATTCAAGGGAGGCACCCCGCACCTTCACGGTCCCTTCTGCTTCACTCAGGGTGCAACCAGTGATGCTCTACTGGTTTACCAACAAAGACTTGTCTTTGCACACTGTTCCCACCGCCCTTTTTCACCGTTGGAAATAGTTGTGCTCTCCGTGCTTTTCGTTTTTGATATGACCGAAGACAATGGCATCTAGTGGAGCTACCGCTCCTCCCTGATCTAAAGAAGCCCCACCCACTTTCACACTACCCTCTCCCAACTCCCTAGCTTTCGGACTTTTTTTTTCTTTTTTACTTGTCTGACAATTCTCTAGGGAAAGAAAGAAGTAACAAGGCCCAAAGGCCCAAACTTCCAGAAATTTCTCCCATGGTTTGGCTGACTTTGGTGACTGACTTTGTTAGTTTTGGGAGAGCTGCCTATTTTGGTAATCGGGCTCAACTTTATCGCTAACCATAATGGCAGGCCTCTAGTTCATCTGCTGTAATGAACTGAATTGTGGTCAACATAACAATGAAGGAAAAGAAGGAATACATAATAGTAAAAGCAAAAGTCTCCAGATTTCTTTGGGTTTCACAGAATAGAAACTAAACTCTCAACTTGTTTTACAAGTGTGTATTTGCTTAACAAAAACAAACATGGCCCTTGGAAATTTGGTCTCTGCAATGGCAAGACTTTAGTAACTACACTGTCTCACTGGGTTGCATAAGCACTACTGATGGCAATGGAGCAGATGCTTGAGGGGCAAGGGATGTGGTGGTCTCGTTGAGCACTCTCTGACCACCATAGCCCCTTCTTCCACTTATCAACTGCACCTGGACTTTAAGTCTGCCCTCTGGCGGCCATTTCAACAATCAACATCTAGTATCTTCAGAGTCTTTTTTCAGAAGACAGCAGGGCTCATGTGTGAGTCGACTGGGCAATGGTCATTTCCATCTGTTTCTGGATTTGTGTCATAAAGTCTTAGTAGTCATCTTTTAGTAATTATATCAGCAAACCTTCCCTTCCCAAGGGCCCACACTGACTTGTACAAAAGATTGCACCAGCCTTCGTTCTGCAGTTTCCATCCACCCACCCACCCTCCTTCAGAGCCCACACTGACTAGTTAGTGGCAGTGTGGTTCTTACTGGTGATTTTCTAATTGGGTTCCAGACCCCATTTTAGTGTCCTTTGGAGTCTGTGTATATTGTGCTAATCATAAACCTCTCATCTAGTTATGTATCAGTGATGGGAAAGAGGAAATCATTCCCAAGTAGGCCCTCAAGGATTTCAATTCGTTGTGAAGCTAAAAGTATGTCCAAATTGCAATAGGACTTAAGTTTGATTTTTTTCTCTCTCTCGTTCTTATTGGAACAAATGATAGATTTTTCCATAGTCTTGTCCAGTATGAGGCTTGAAATGAAACAGATCTCTTAAAAACAGAAACTTTTCTAAGAGGGTGGTTAAAGAGAGAGCGCATGGGGTTGGTGATTGACTTGTTTGTTTCTCTTGGTTTGCTGCTTTTTTTTTTCTTTCTTTTTTTTTTTTAACGAACTTCCTCCAGCACAGTCAGCTTGGTTTCTGACCCAGAGACTGGAGCCCAGGCTGCAATGACCCTTTGGTGAGAGCCTTCCACCACGAAGAGGAAGGCTTTCCTTTGCGGCCTAGGCTGCTCTTGAGGGCCCATTACTGCTCCCTGCAGAGCTAGAAGGAGAATATATTTAGAGACTTGTGCAAAATACCTGTGGAAACAGTGTTGCCGGAGGCATTTACCTTGATCTTTTCAAGCCCTTTTCAAAGCGTGGCTTTTGGGGGACCAACCAGACATTCTTTCCCCCACCACCATTCTTTCTTCTTGCCTTCTGCTTGACAGTTGGAAACGTTCATTAGGAAGAACTATAGAGCATGCAGAATGAAGCCACAGATGACTGGTTTGGGAGGAGGAAGGAAGCAGTGATGTGTGTCCCCTGGTTCCTTTTATTGGAATTGTCTGCTGTTCCTGTTTGTGATTCTCCTCGAGCTTTTGGAAAGGGAACGAAACCAAAATAGCCAGCATGATGACAACAGGCCAGGGCTGAAATGAGCCATGTGGTTTGTTGCCTGAGTGGGATTGGGGTCCTGTGGTTAGCCAACTGTGGAATTAACCAGTAAATGTCCCTGTGGTAAAACAGAGGCTCTCAGGGTTTACAGAGGCAGGAAAACAAGGACAGTCAGGAACTGAACCAACACCTGAGAGCTTCAGTCGCAAAAGCTGAATCATACAAGCCATTTTGATCTACTGTTCAGAGGTGCAGGTGCTTTGATAGGTGAACTAAGCTGAAATCAGAAAGAGCCCCTGGGAACACCAGTTAGGTAGCAAAAGGTTCAAGTTCATAAATAGCCTTGCATTTTAACCACCAAGGACTGATCCTTGGGGCTCTGGACACCAAGAAAGTTCCGAGCTGTATCCCGAACTTTTCTTTTATTTCTAATTTTAACTTGACTCAACATACAGAGAGGAGTGGGAGTGGATCCAAAAGCTTTCTGGCTCGGAATCTATGGAAAGTGTGGATCATACCGCTGACTGCCCCATGCAATTGTTCTTCTCTGAGCTCCAGATGGCAGTGAAGGCTCTCCTGAAGCAGACCAATATACCTCTCCACCAGGTACGAGGCTTTCCCATATTTATCTACATTTTATGGTTCATGGAAACTGAGTTATATCATAAAACCTACTCAAGAGGCATATATATGTACGTATTTTTATTGTCGTTTATTTAAATACCAGTCTGCCTATACATGCATGTTTTGAATTTAATGCCTACAACTAGACCCAGGCTGTGCTCCAGCTCCTTTTCTCTTTTCCTTCATATCCACCTCTTCCGAGGTTTCCAGACCCCACTATGGTGTACTTTGACCAAGCAAGGAAACACCCTCTAACCCACCCTGAAACACACCAAGATTCAGTTTCTGAACAGCATGGAACATGAGGATATATACATATACTCGTGCCTAAATGAAAGCATATAGTTAGATACACAAATGATTTAAGAGCAAACGGATAACCATGGGATTTAGAACAATGGCTGATTGATTTCATGCCGTCTGTTATTAACAAAATCATTATCTAAATCAAAATATGCAAATCCCTCTGCAAGTCAGAACTTCAAGGGAAGCTGAGCATATGAGGAGTAAAAATGTGTTGTGCTCTGTCTAGTATTTTACTACAAGCTAGCAGCAGGCTGAGTTCAAGGGTGGGGCTGTCTGCTGTGCCTTTCTTTATCATCCCTGTGCCTGGCACCACGACACGAACACAGATCCCCAGAGAACCAAGTGTATCCTGCCTTGCGAAAATCATTACCGCGTGGGCCTGTTCTCTTTTAATAAGAGAAAGAGATACAAACTGAGCACACAAAGGCAGGGGGATAAGTCAGAAATTCCAGAAGTGTCCTTCTGCTAGGGTTCTGCCGATTTTAAGGCTATACTTCACAGCCAGTCCAAAGCTGCCCACGCTGACGGAGATTAAATTGCAAGAGATGCTAAAGGCGCAAGGGGAGCCACTGGGTTGTTGAGGGGGTGGCCCCATGCTCACAAGGAGAAAAAGTAAGAACCCAGCAGCTCTCCCTGTGACAGTAGGTTCTATTAAAGGGTTTCTTGGACCTAGCAGGTTTGAAGCAGCTCGTATTTCACTGGTGACTAGGGCTATACATACATGTTGGGAGAAGGCTGTTTAACAGCATAACAGTGCATACAACATTTTTTTATACTTGTAAATTTTTCTCAGTCCTTGGCCAGAAACTGCATTTTTCCCCCTTAACCAACTTAAATTGAAACTAGTGGATTTTTAATTCAATCCATTTTTGTTGCTTCATGTAATTATATTCATCATTTTGAAAAGACCACAGAATGCAATCATTTTCTGCTTTTATAAGAAGCATAAATGTTGTTTTCAGAGTTTATGTGGAACATTACTGCCTTAAATCTTGATTTTATATAGCATTATTAAATGGGCTGAACCCTAATATTTATGTTGTATAAAAATTCCAAGCTTGAAGTTGTGTCATTTTGTTAGATGTTTTATGCCGGTTTGGTGTTGTTTATGTAAGTGCCATGTTGTAACTTCTCCTACTTTTCCTCCGCGCGTGTCCCTCTGCAGGCAAGGAACTTCCGCCTCTACACACAGGAGGTGTTGGAAATGGGTCACAATGTGTCCTTTCTTCTCCTGCTCCCTGCCTCAGACGACGTCTGTACAGCCCCAGGACAGAATAATCCTTACACCCCACACTCAGGGTTTCTTAACCTCCCTCTTCAGATCTTTGAACTAGGTATAGTGGCTTGTTTCACCTAGAAATGCTAACCCAGCCTCCTTATAATAAAATCACAAAGTAGTATCTGTTCCCTCTTGTCCCAGTGGAGGGTCAGTAAATCACATGATGGCTTTGGCAACAACCCCTCCCAGAACTGTGTACAAGTGTGAGCAAAAGCAAGGCTCCGGGACTAGCCTGAGCAGAGATTACTGAAACCTAGTGAAGGCCCAATAGAGAGAAAGGAATTCCACACTGAAAGTTCGGTTATCACTACTTACTGCCTCCCTTCTTACTTCTTAGAATATTAATACAGGAATAATGTGTTCGTGAACATGTGTTCATGCTATGTCCCCAAGCCTCTCACAGCTAACTGGGAAAGAATAACAATGAAATTAATATGTAGAGTTTATATAACTTGGAGCAAAAAAAAAAGATCAACAAATAGCCTTGATTTATTAAATAAACAGATTGCTATTAAATAGACTAAAAATAGCCTAGACAATTGGAGAAATGGACAAGCTCTCCCAGGATGCAATTCTGTAACCTTAATGTAAGGAATCTGGATGTCCGATCGTGTCCTCGCTTTCAAACTGAACAGCCTGGCTGCAGTTTCTGCAGAGACCCCCGCTGCCCACTGAGAATGTGAACAGGGAGGCTTTGTCTCCTTTCCGGTGCTTCATCTTGCAACAGACCAATAAGAGGCAATTAGCAAGGGCTCCCTCAATTCAAATAAATTGCCCAATTTGGGGGTAGCTGAGCAAGTGGGTGGGTAGAATGGAGGCAGACCTGTTTTTTCACTGCTCCCAAACCACCAGATTTAGAAACACACAAGGTGACTGACTGAAACTTCATTCTGAGATCTGGGCATCTGAATCAGAACTTAAGTCTTTGGGATGGATTGTTTAAGCCTCTTGGTTGCCCTCGCTCGGAGAAGTTAAGACATCCAGAGGGTGATGAATGGCCACTGCTATTTCCCAGAGGTAGGAGACGTTCTAAGAGAAGCTAGAAGCAGATGTGTAGAGATTAGACAGTCCTGGGTCCCCTACTGTACCACACTAGCACTCATTTAGCCTTCCCACACCTTTGCTATGTCACATGATTAACAGTGACCATACTGCTCCCCAAAGCCCTCATCGTGACCACTTAGTTCACTCCCTAGCCAAAAACATCGCTAGTGCGCATCTTACAGCACTGATAGGATGAGATACAGTTTGGGACCCGCAAAGATTTGTAGTCAATAAACAGCTCTCGGGGCACTGTGGAGATTGAGAGGTAAGCACAGCACAGACACTACACTTGAGAGACTTGGTGTGGTGAAGTAAACTGGAAGTGCAAATTATCACAAAATAAGCCATAACATGCCAGACATCATAGGTATTCTATAACTGAAAGATAGCAAGGATGTGCTTCATTTAGCCAGTTTTCCCAGACAGTAGCAGAAAACCTTCATACAGGAGGGCATATCTGATGCAATTGTTTAAGCATGGGCAAGTTAATAAGCACAGATACAAAGGAAAGCTTTCTTGTCATGGTGAGGACTAGCGAAGACATGAGAATGTGGCAGGAAGAGTCAGGGAAAGAACAAGAGGCCCGGTCTGGTTAGATTAGAGAACTGTGCAGCATGGACAGGACGTCCAGCTGGACAGGGAGAAGGTACCGTGCTGACTTGCCAGAGTCAGGAGAGATGTGCAGAGTGGATGGAAAGCAAAGACCAAAACCTTCAGAGCTGAATTTAAGGGCCCAGTGATAGGATGAGAGCTTGTGGTCTAGAGAAAAGCGTAGGTATGAGAAAGTGAGGGCCAGCTAATGCTACCAGGGCAAAGGAAACATCCCAAGTGCCCTTATCAGAACTATTAGAGAACAAAAACACAGTTTGGGTGCTTTTAGCTTTAGAAAATATTGAATTTGAAGGTGCTAAATCAACATCAAAGTGAACATATCACATTGGCAGCAGAAATGCAAAGAGCAAGCCAGATCTAAACAGGGAAACTTCAACAGAGTCTACAGTAGCTGCTAGAGCCAAGAAAACACATATGATTCCCATAGGACAAATAAAGAGAAAAGACAGATGGAGAACACTTTATTGTGGAGCTAGCCAGTATTTCATTCTGTGTAAGATGAATGACACCTTTTCCCTAATTGCAGGGGGGTGTGTGTGTGAATTTGTTTCTCCATGTCTCAGTCGCACTGGTGGAGCCATCAATGATTTGGGATCATTTATGATAGTATAGCCTGCTAGGACCCAGCGGGACACCAACATTTGAAAGAGTGCTACCGATCCTGGGAATGTCACATACTCTTCTTGGCCAGCCACCCTCTATCATGCTGCGCTCTGTTCCTCTCCACACTGCAACAGTTGAATCCCACTAGCATGCATTTCTTCCCATGATTCGCTTGCTCATCCACCAACAGGCATTACTAAAAGGCCCCGAAAAGCCTGCAGCTCCTCATAGAGTGCACATCCTCGGGGTGTGCGGGGAGGGGGGGGGACACAAATAATAAACCAACGGACAGAGAACACAAACGTAAGAGATACAAGGGCTAAGAAGAAAAACAAATCATGGAAAGGAACCAGAGTGTCATGACGGGGGTTGCAGCTCTGTGTAGGATGACCTAGGAAGGCCTCTGTGAAGAAGTTCCATTTGAGCAGAGACCTGACTCTTCCAGGCAACAGGAAGAGCAAGTGGAGAGGCTTTCAAGTAATAGTGGGTGTGGAGAAGAGAGCAGAGTCCATAGTGCGAGCTAAGCAAGAACAGCAAAGATAAGACAGGAGGTAACAGTGGGAGAAACCGGATCCTTCAACACATAGACGGGATCTTAGATATCCTTCTATGCATTTGGAAAGCATCTCAGTGGATAATTCTAAGCAGTATAGCGTTAAAAGCTCTACAAAAGGCAGCCTACCCCACCCCCACCCACCCACTCTCATAAAGAAAGCTTGACTTTGTTTAATCCAGAATTTTCCAACTTCATCTGACCAGAACTGGAAACATTTTTGGCATGGCATCTATTTTTAAAAAAAAATCCACAAAATACACACTTAGGGATACAATGCCCTAGAATAATGTTCCTCGAGGTTTAATGGTCATAAGAATCACCTGGAGAGCTTGTTAAAATATGGATTCCTGGAGTCTAGCCTCAGTGATGCTGAGTCAGCAGACTGAGAAGGAGCTGGGGAAAAAAAATGGACATTTCCTAATAAGTTCTCAGGTAATAGTGATACCACAAATCCATAGCTTAAGTGGTTCTGCCTAGGACCCAGACATAAATACATAAATACAGACTTAGAAATGCAGTCAGCAGAGTAATATAGTAGAATCCAACTGTGTGTCTGCCTCTTTGATCTGTCTTACCTATCCTTATTGCTAAAAGCAACTGTGAGACCATATACACAGCCTTCATCTATGAAAAACAGGCCATAGATCAAAGCCTGTGCCTCACAGATCCTGGTTTTAAAATAGTTTTTTGCTCACATAAGACAAACTCTGCTACTCCTTTGGCTCTCCCTTATCACTGTATCATGAGCTATCTAACTGATTAATGACTACCATGTAAGTTTCCAGAAAAGACCACTTTGGTTGGGCCTGGTTCTACTGACACTTCCAATTCTATTAGTGTTTTTTTTTAAAGACCATGGATAAGTGTTGCCAATAAGTAGTAACTGATACACTCTCTAGTTCAATGTTTATTGTACCAGAAATAAATTTTAACAGATTACATGTACTTAGTAAGAATCATGGCAAACTCCACCTTATCCTTAAACAATCAGCATTTTCCAAGAGGCAAACCTTTTCCTCCACTAGACATAGCCCACCAAAAAATTAATGACAGTTACTATAGGAACTCTTAAGCCTTGCTATATTGGACCCATGTCTCTCTGAGGAAGATGCTAAGAAAAAAAATTAACTATGGCCGTCTACTCTAGGACATTCCATAGTAAATGGTAGAGATACCCTAAGCATTTCTGAGAAAGAAAAGAATGGTTTTGGAAATTCAGTCCAAACTAGGAAAAACTTTAATAACAACAAGGGAATTCTAATGAAACTTGAAAAGGTGTGAATTAGAGGAACATGTAAATTATAATAAAGAAGTGCATTATATTTCAATTTGACTTGTATACATCTTCAGCCTCTACCTCATGGAAGGAGCTGAGATTTGGCAAACCCTGCCACGTTCCCACTAGTGACCTTAAGTGACTCATAAATAATGTGCTGACCAGCAACGGAAATCTGCATCTGTGCCTAGCCTAGCACCACACAGATGTGGAGAGGGCAAAATGATAAAGAAGGCTGGCCCCCTGTCTCCAGGAGCAAGGACCACTAGGTTCCACCCACAGGATATTGTTTCAGGGAGCTGTTTGTGATGCCAAAAGAGACTGACATGAAGATGTTGCCGAGCTCTGGACAAACAGGGTTGAGGAGTTTCACCAAAGACCCACTCCTCTTTCCAAATCTTAGGGCTAACCCTCCATCATCCCTTAGGCAAAAGCAGAATAGGACCCTTGGAAAGTCATAAAGCCTGTGTGTGGAAGCCCTTAAGAAATGTGTTCCCAGAAGAAAAAGAAAAGCAGCGTCACAAACTTAGACACACTATCCAATGACGTGGCCTTTGGAGGCTCTGCCTAGCCTGCACGGAAGAGGTCACCTTGCCCCGACCCTGTGGGTAGTCTCAATGAACAGCAAGCCTACAATGAGAAAGGTTGATTTTTATTGATTTCCTTGGCTCTGTAATTGGTGCTAATTGGACTAAAAGGACAGGATACCGGAGAATTTTTTAAAAATTGGACATACCCTTCTTCATTCAATACACATTTGCTGAGTTTCCACTAGATGCCCAGATACTGTGCTAGATGGGCCTGCAGACATTCACAGCGCACAGCTTAAACACCAGACTCTAGAGGAGACAGAGGCATTCCTACCAATGGTCCTAATACAATGAAAGCCCCACTGTTAGAAAGACACTCAAATCTTCCTTCAGAGGCAGTATTTTAAATGGATTGTGGAGGATAAATCAGAATTCAGAAGCTGAAAAGGAAAAATGATTTTACACAGGTGGGACAGGATGAACAAAGGCTAAGTTGTTTAGACCCCGCCCTTAGGTGTGTGACGGACACTCAGCAACTCTGGGGAAGCTAGCCAGTCCAAAGCATGGCAGCTGCTCCAAAGAGAAGAGACTACATCCTTTGGGCAAGATGAATGGTGAAAAGGTATTAAGGAACGGAATGATATGGACTTACTGGGTCTCAGCAGTTCTGGGAGGACAGATTACATAAATCAAGCTACTGGGCCTGAGATTGGAAGGGACAAAACCACTGAGAGACCGTTTTGCTGATCTGGGTGAACAATGATGAGACCTCAGAACCAGGGCTGTCACGGGGGAGGTACAGAGGCAGAAGGAGAGGCAACGTGGATTCGGGAGTTAAAAAAAATCAATGAAACGTTGTGATTGATTTGAGGCTACTGAGGGGCAAGATGGAGGAGCCCAAGGGTCTGAAGTGGGTCTGAAGTGGGTCTAAGGTGGACAGCACTGCCATCTGCCAAGTCAGGAAATACGGGGGAAAGAAGAAATTGGGGGAGGGGAGGAGGGTGAGTTCAGTTTGACAAATGATGAGTTTTGAGATACCTGTGGGATACCTAGGCAACAAGCTTCATCGGATCCAGGCCCCAGGCTTGGAGTAAATCGGCCAACACCAACCTTTCTTCCTGGTCCCTGTCTTTTCTAATTGAAGAGGCCACTCCAGTATTCCTAGTGTCAGCCCCACCAGGACTCTGTGCAGCACTCTGGGCCCAGGTGCCTTCTGGCAAAACCTTGTGGCACTAAATTTATCCTGGGAGGTTGGTTATCTTGCTGATTCCTTGACTCTCGAAAAAGGCCACAATTCTCAGACAGACTCAGTTTGAAGACATGGGGATTTTTAGAATATTCTAATCCCAACGTGCTACCATTTGAACTATAACATGTTTCATTCTTCTTGGGAGTTAAGGGGTAGGAGAAGGGCGTGGGAACACACTGATTCCAGTGTGTTTCATATACGTGTTGGGTATTGTATATGCACTGTGTTGGTTCCTCTTTGGGAGCCCTCATTTGCTCCATTTTAGAGGACACTTCTGAGGTCTTTGAAGGTCATCTCCCTATCATGTACACAAGTCATAAGAGGCACAGCTGCAATCAAAAATCAGACCAGCATGGTATTTAGCCCATGCGCTTTCTACTCTGCTGTGCCGTGAGTGCTCAGGCCAGCTGTACTCTAGTCTGTCTCTATGTTGTAGAAGGGAAAATAGAAGAGAAACCCCGCCACAGGGAATTGGTTTCAATTTGTGTGTTACTCACAAATCATGTCGTTCCAATGATGCCGTTATCATTGCCTGACACCAGTTTGTTTGCAAAATGCATGTGACTCACATTTAAAAAAAAAATTAGAAGCTTCCAGTCTATCTTCCCTTCCTCGGGGATGGCTACCAAATGTATCATTGCTAAACCACAAAAGGCTATGTTAAAGGGACGTTTGTCAAAGTGACATTAAAGGCTCTGGATAGAAACCGCTAGAGCAGGGAAAGTGTTACAGCTAAAACATTCTCATAACTCACTTGTGGTGCGTGGCACGGATGGCATTGGATGGTGTGGGTATGGGAGACCACCCACTGATCCATAGCTCCTACCACAAAACGCAAGAGAAAACCGAATTCCCTGGGCTTTGAGAGAAAACGGGATACACCAGCCTTTGAGAATTCACAGAGACTGATACTGTTGCTCTCAAAGGGATCATTCGGTTTCTTTACACGGTCAACTTTCATATTTTAGAAAGAGGGAAAAAAAGACTACTGTTGTCCTTGTTTCCAACTTTATGTGGGAAAGGAGGCTGTGAGGCTCTTCTTTCTCCAGCTGAAGGGGGATCTGTCACGTGCTACCAGGATGTAGTCCCTCCTGGAAGGGCAGAAAGACAGAGAACTCTAAGGGTCAAAAGTAAGCTACAAGGAGTGGTGACTCCTGCCTCGGAGCTGCCAGTAAATATCACAGTACTGAAAAACACCTTTCCAAGCAGGAAAACCCAGCACACAGTGACAGAAGCTCACTTAGGACAGGACATCTTCAGGGCCTTCATTACTCAACCAGTGTTAGTTAAGAAGCTATGGTGTTTGACGTTTTAAAGGAAGAAAAGCCCTGCTCTGCACTGGGATGCTTTCTCACCACATCGGAACCAGAGAAGAGAAAAACCTGCTATGTGCCTCTCCTGAAAAGAGGCAAAAATGAGCATGCAGCTTAGACTCTTTCCTATGGCCTCTGTCACATTGTGTTTTGAGAATAGAAGGCCAAACCTACAGACAAAAAGGGTCAGACCAATAATCGTAACCCACTATCCTTCCAAAGTTGCAAAGGGGGAACAGGCAGAAAAGGACTCAGAGCCCAAAGGTCCTGGGGAAATGTCTAATTAGGCAAAAGACAACCAAAGGAAAGCATGTCTCCTTCTTTTAGGAGTAAGCAAGATGCTTAAAATCAAATCTAGATTTCAAGCTGCTACTTGTTTTGTTTTTTGTTTTCCCTTTAAAGTGATTTTCCCAGTTAATGCACACGTGTGTGTGTGCGCGCATGCAGCCATAACACAATAATGTATAATACTCAGCAATATGAGAGCTTCTGAAACTTGTATCATTAGACAATTTTGTTATTATGTGAACATCACATACTATATTTATACAGACTTAGGCAGCTATAATGTCATTGGGTGATATAGTCTTTTTGGGGCACCACTACATATGCAGCCATCATTGATACATCATTATGTGGCACATGACTACATATGAAAAAGGTTCCAAATTTAGGAAAAAGTCCATCCAAGCTGCAGCTTGAGCCAACCCGCTTCCCCATACCTTACAAGGAGTTGGTAAACCTAAAAGGGAATACTGTCTGACTAAAGCCAGACAACTGGCCCCTTAAGAGCACATTTATAATTTATTTATGGCTTAATATTTTCCACTGATAGGGTTAATAAATCATGTTTCCATTCGACTGGTTTTCTCTGCTGTATGAATTTCTCTATTTTGATACGAGATCTTAACATGTTTTATTTTGCTTGTCCTTTTTCCAGTTCATTTTTGCAGCTACAGAGAGAAATTTATTAGTCTGTATTGCCGCCTTTCTGCTGTTGTGGAGCTGGATGCTCTGAATACCCAACAGTCCCTGAGGGAAGCGATCTCAGACAGCGAGGTTGCAGCTGCCAAACAAAGACACCAGCAAGTGTTAGACTTCATTCAGGTAAAGCGGCTGTTCCTGGGATAATGAAGGGAAAGGCAGGGAGCACAGGGTGAGAGCAGCTACCAGAGGCCGTCAAGGGAACATGCTATGCCAACAGCCTGTGGATCTGGCAGAAGGTGGGGTTGGGGAGCGCTGAATTTTCAGACAAAGGCTTAACAGTGAATTACAGATAAATGGCAGCAGTCCTCCGGACTGTATCGGCCACTGGGGTCAGCAGCAGAGAATGGTCCAAATACTGTGCTGCCCCACTAGCGCAATGATGGTTCCAGGAAGGAAAGAAAGCCAGCATAGAATGTTCTCAGTATCTCAGAGAAAAAGAAAACAGGATGGTCTGCCAGTTTGTGTTAACCCAGATCCAGCTAAATCATTCATGGTCTGGACTTCTTTAATGCGTGGTTACTGAGGTGAGAAAATGTATTCCTTGCCTGGTGTGATGGTGCGCAGCTGAGATGCCAGCATTTGGGAAGGCTAAAGGGAGAGGATTGAAAGTTCAAGGCTAGCCTGGGCACAAAGTGAGTCCCAGACCAGCTTTAGAGGCAAAGTGAAATCATGTCTTTAAAATGTATTTATTTGCATGTGTTTGTGTCACTCTCTCTCTCGCTCTCGCTCTCTGTGTGTGTGTGTGTGTGTGTGTGTGTGTGTGTGTGTGTGTGTGTGTGTGTGTGTGTGTGTGTGTGTGTGTAAGAAAGAGGCAAAGGGGAGAGAGGAGAGACAGAGAGAATATGAACACTATGTTCCTTGTCCATGGTCTATGGTGACACTTCAAGATTGATGAAGACGGCACAAACCAGTAGTTTAGAAAATTGAACCTGGCCTGAAATTGCCCCTAAATGCCATATCCAAATCTTATCTATCACTTACCCAACTCACAAAGTAAGTACAATAGTAATGGCTCCATGATAAAAATCAATATTATACGCCTTCCATCTTTTTTTCAGGAATATTATCTATTCAGGTATCAAGCATTATAATGAGAAATACAAAGTTGGAATAGCCATGACCTTAAACTGTTTAAAATCCATTAATGTAGACAGGAAATGCCTATAAGTATTATTCTTAAAATATGTTAGGTACCAAAAGAGAAATACCAGAAAAGAAAGGGGTTTCCACTATGTCAACACAAAGAAATAAGCCTTGGCTTTCACATGTGGGCAGTAGGAAAGATGCCATGAAAGGACCTGATGACATCTGAGCTGGGGTTGTAGGACAAGATAGACTGCGCAGCATAGAAGCAGAATGAATGTTCTGCACCCAGAGAGAACATAATAAGTAGCCAAGGCAGACAGGCAGGAAAACAGGCTTTGGAAAATAAAATGGTGTCAAGGTTGGTTGGGGCATGAGTTGGATGTTGGGTAACTGGACAAGACTGACAAATGGAGTGAGGATGAAAAACACCAATAAGAACAGATCAGAGAACCATACCAAAGGCCACAGTAAGGAATTCACACTTAATTCTGTACCTAAGCCTCAGCTTTGGAGAAAGAGCGAGCTTCTCATAGTTCTATGGAACATATTGCAGCAAGGAGGCCATGCCACACTGGTTTTTCACTGTAAGAATACACTCTGCTTGGCCCTATTTACTAAACAATCGATCGGCGGTCTCCAGAATTTAAGGAGAGGACTAAAGGTAAGGAACCAGATTAGACCAGAAGCTCCAGCAACTATCCAAACAGAAAGTAAAAAGAACTCAATAGAAGGAAACACTGTGAGCTTGAGGCTTGATAAATAAGTCCCCTGGGCTGGGGTAAAGAGCTTACCTGGGGGAACAAGGCCCTGAGAACCCACATAAGAAAGCCAGTACATGAGACATGCTCTTGTAACCCCAATGCTGGGAACTCAAGGACAGGAAGACCTCTGGTGTTCAATGACCAAGTGTTCAATGACTAGGCTTCCTCGTGAGCTCTGAAACAATGAGAGACCCCTGTGTTGAAAAAGAGTAGACTGAGTTTCTGAGGCACACCCTGAAGGTTGTTCCCTGAACTCTACATACATTTATACATACACACACACACACACACACACACACCCATACACACATAAACACATGTGTGCACAGACACACACACTCCCCATTTCCCAATCATTTGTGAAAAGATAGTCATGATAAGATGAGCATAGAATTCTACACCTTCAATCCCAGCACTCGGGAGACGGAAGCAGAATAATCTCTGTAAAGTCAAGGCCAGTTTGGTCTACAGAGAGAATTCTAAGCTACCCAGGGCTATATAGCAAGACTCTGTCTCCAAAAGGGGGGTTGATAATACTACTAACTACACACTAAATTGTATATTCATTCATTAAGAAGTAGTACAGGGCCAAGCATGGTGAGGCATGCCTGTAATTCCAGTCCTTAGGAAGTAGACACAGGGGTATCAATAGTTCGTGGTCATCCTTAGCTACATAGTGAGCTCAAGGACAGAGTTAGAGGAGACCAAGTCTTCAAAAATAAACAATATAAACCTAGAAGTAACAGTCCTTTAAAATATAAAAATGAGAGGAATGATACTAAGCAGTAGAATTACCCTATTTTCCTCATTAATAAATGAAGGCGACTCTCAGACCAAAGAAGTAACTTTTCAGGAAGCTGCTTAATCCCTCCACCCAAGATTTAGAATTTTAAAACATTCACCCCGTTTATTTCATTTCCAGTAGACAGCAGATGCTGATGATGGAAACAGCAGGAAAAAGAAGGGTACAAGATATGAAGAACAAGGAAGACTCTCTCTCTCTCTCTCTCTCTCTCTCTC
>LOEQ01000118.1:172523-183338 GCA_001685075.1 Bramus lutescens | reverse complement strand
CAGGAAGTACATTGTAAGCAACTTCCAAAACTCTAGAATTGACAGAGACATCTCACTGCCTGGACAGTCACCCAAAGTTGTTCTGTACTGTTGGGACATCCATCTTCAGCCTACAGTCCCATAGTATCTGGCAGACTTTTCCAGGAAGCAGGAAATTTAAAAGACAGGTATATTGGCAGTTTGTCAGTCACTTTCTTCTGTGTCCTGCAGAATATCTGGCAGACTCTTTCATAAAGCAGAAACCATGAAGGACAATTTCACCTTTAGGCAAGTTCAGCAGTCATTTCACTGCAGGTCCTACATATCCAGTTCATCAGTCCAGGCAAGAGCAGTTTCTTACCCAAATGTCTAGTAAACTCCATAAGGAGCCTCTTCTGTGCCCATTTTCCTCTGAAGTAGATTGGTGCTGCCATGAGCAGATGTGTCTCATTGTCATGAAAAATACTAAATTCTTAAAACATTCCAAATGCCTTATTCTGAAAGTCTCTGAGAGACTTGAAGAATACCTATCTAACTGAAATATATATCTATATATCTAGAAAACCTAACTAACATGACTACAAGTTTGACTATTATAGATGATTATCTGTTAACCTATATTTCTTAATTATACATTTTTAAATGAGCTGGAAAAACACAATACCTTAATCAAGAGCAGAAATACACATGTAACAAAACTGACCTTAAATTTGTTTCAATAAACCAACATCCATACCAATGCAAATCTCTATAGCATACCCCCCTTAGATGTAAAAAAAAGATATTTATAAACAATATTTGGGAATTTGGGTATAGTTCTCTAGAATAATTCCTGCTGATTGGGGGTACTGTTAATCAGGTCTATCATGGTGTATCCTCTGTGCTAAATTCTTCTCAGTCAGCATTTGGGCAAAGAAATTTGGGGGGGGTGTTCATGGCAACCTTTCAGGGAGTCTTGGTCAGGCAAACCATATTAGTCTGGAAGCAATCCACAGGTTCTCATCCTCTGTGGAAACAAAAGAACAACCTCTTTTCCAAAGCAACATATCCTTAGATCCATATTTTGAAATCAAGATACCTTTGAGATATATATGTTGGTTTAGCTTAGCAGTCCATACAATGAAATGACGCTTTGTACTTAGCTCATTCAGTCAAAAAAATTCAAAGAAAACACAATAATACACATAATCCAGACTCTCTGTAAAATTTTCCATCTCTACATGTCTTATTTATTTTTATCTTTACTCCTTTAATCTATGACTTCTGTACTCTGTCTCTTTAAAGACTTTTATTTTTTAAACAATTTACTTCTTTTCCAACTCTCTATACTCTTTTTCTTCTCTCCCACAAGGCTACGTACATTTATTCAACACTGTGACCAATTTAGAGGTCATTTCCATCTGAATTTGTTTTTATTGCATATTTGTAATTCTTTACTGTGCAGGAGCACGTCTTAAAATGCTGAGAGCTTCTTAAAAACTTAAGTTGTGGCATTACTAGGGTATATATGGCACTGTCTGCTTATCCCACCCAGTCCAGCTTGGCTGAGCTGTTCCTTTCAGTGCCTCTGAGCCATGCACAGTGTCCCAGTTCCAAGTATGCAGAAGGTCTATGTCAGCCATTAAGCAGTTCGTAACACACTGCTTACAAACCCCATTTAAATGCTCATCCTCCTGAAAGAGCCAGGGGTCACTCTAGAAGCAAGGCCCAAGAAGGCAGCATTTCAAAATGGTGCAGTTTTTTTTCTGCTACCGCTGAGTCAGGAAAACTTCTCTTAAAGGAGCTGCAGCACACCACCAGCAAACAGCAAGAAGATATGTTATACTCTGTATTTTTGTGTCTAGAATTCCTTTTCAAGCTCTCTCAGGTTCTTAAGTGGATTTTAGTTGACCACGTTGGCACCAATTTGTTGTAAGGAGGCTGCTTGTTGGTTCCCAGCTGCCCGGCAGCTCAGATCCAAAATAACCACACCAATACTATATTAATTAAATCACTGTTTGGCCCATTAACTCTAGCTTCTTATTGGCTAACTCTTANTCTCTCTGACTCTGCTTCCTTTCTCCCAGCATTCAGTTTAGTTTTCCCCACCTAAGTTCTGTTCCATCAATAGGACAAGGCAGTTTCTTTATTCACCAATGGTACTCAGAGCATACAGAGGGGAATCTCACATCAGTTTCAGATCTTCAGTTAACTTCTCTTCCTAAGCCCTAAGGTACCTATCCTAGATGTCATCAGAAAGGAGAATAATTATAGGTTCCTGTTACCTCCCATGCCTGATTTTCCCCCATTAAAAATCAGAGAAAGCACTGTCTAAACTGTTTTTTTTAACAGTGTGGCTTGTGATACAACTCAGCAGTAGAGTACTTGCTTAACATGTACAAGGCCCCGCATTCAATCACTAGCACCAAAAAAAGAAAGAAAAGAAAAAAGAAAAAAAAAGATAGAATTCATTCAGTCTAAGCCTTTATTCTTTTCTCTTCTGTTAATGCACGTGTACACACACACACCTCCTTATACTTACCCATTTTCTTTCCTAATCATTTGTCTCTGAAAACAGCATATTCTTCTACCTCTAAAAGCACTACACCAACAGTGATTCTCACAACCCTGATCCACCCTTCTCTTTATAGTCATCAGTCTCACCAATCATATTTTCAATCATCCCTTCTCCAGCGGTGCTTTCTTCCACATACCCACAAGTACCATCCTTCAACCTCCCTACCTCACCAGGTTCCCATTTAGTCTCCTGGATACTCTGGTCATCTCGCAAACTCAACTTGTCCCAAGTCAAATTCACCATCCTTTCCATTGCCCAACCTAAGATGGAGCTCACTCAATCTAACAACATTGAAACAGCATGAATATCTTCACCTAGCTATCTGGGACACTCTTCCCTGGGACTCCCCTGATCACCAAGATCTCATACAGATTCACAGATACATACAGAGATGCTGGCTCTGGCCATTCAGTTAAAAGAATCTCCCTTTCAAGTTACCCTGCAGCTAAAATCCAGTATCACTTTGTTCTTTGTATTCTCCGGAGTTCATGTTTTCTGACTTATTTGTTGTCTGAGTCACACACTGTTAGATGCTTTTTAAAAAAAAAAAAAAGTCCTAAACTGTCTTTCAGGAACTCACGCTCAATAAACATATTAGCATGAGCAGCTTTCCTGCACTTCTTCCTCTATACAACTACTGCTGCCCAGATCCACAACCTGAGCAAGAAAATTACCAAGGGACCATCAGCCTCGACCTAGCTTCCCAACTGTCCTCTGAGCTCCCCCTGCAACTCTGTTGTTTCATGCTTTACCTAATACATAACTACCTTACATCACACTTCTGTCTTGTCCATTCTTCAAAACCCTTTAATAACTATCCTTTGGCTATAAAACTTGGAGCAAGCTTCTTATCTAAGCATTCCATCTTCTCTGGTGCCACCTGCCTTTTAAATTAGATTCTCTTACAAATTTGTTTTGGAATAATTAGACACACAGGATCGCAGAAAGCTCCTGTATCTCCTCCCTCAACCCCCATATTAACAATTTACACAACATTTATACATTATCAAAAGAAGAAAACAGATATAGCCCACTCAGCAAGTTCTAGATTTCACCAGTTACACAAATGTTCACTAAGGATGTGTATGTATCCACACGTGACATGGCTTCACATGTGCAGCTTGGCAGAGTACTATCACATATTTGGCACTGGGTAACTACCACCATGATCATGATACTCAACTCTAACCTTACCACAAAATTCTCTCTGTTGTCCTTTCATATAGCCTTATGCCTCCCATACCTCCCCTTGGCGACCCACAATCTGTTCTTCATCTCTGCTCTAGCATACTTATTATGCATATGGAATTCTTTCTTTTTATTAATGAAAAGTATTCCATATTGTGGGTGTGCCACAATTTGGCCATTCATTCACTCATTCATTCATTGAGGGACATACTGCCAGTTTACAGTGTTTACTACCAATAAATCTACTGTGAATATTTGTGTACAAACAAGCCTTAACTTTAAAATAACTTTTTGAAACCTTGTAAGTATGCAATTGTTGGCCCATCCATTGTAGCCTCGGATCTCCCAATTCCATTCCTGCTCCCAACACTCTCGAAGGAACTTATCTGTACTATTTTCATTTTTCCTTTTTATAATCCTGTTGTCATCCCAGGTATATTTATTTTAAAAACCTGCCTTGAGTTGCTTTTGGAAAGTGGATAAATAAATTAATTAATATAGAAAAAGAATAGACAGTGAGAGGAGAAAAAAGTAAATAGAAGATGGTTTATTAACTTTGCCCCAATAAGATGTCAACTCTCTTCCCTTTAAACCCACATGTTATTTACTACCCTTCTCCAATAAAACCTATTTCTGCCACAGTCCTCTGAATGCATCCTTGCCTCCTACTTCCACTAAACAGTGAAGTCCCTGGGAGCAGATGTTCTGACTTCTTAGCAATTGTAAATCCACTGTGTACCAAATACAAATGTTCCACAACCTTCCATGGAGTTATGTTCCAGTAAGTCCATCATATGTTAAAAATAAAATAAGTCAAATCAGCTTTTAATACACCTAACTTACTAGTAGATGTATTAAGTCGCCAATAGTCAGGGTGGGACTCAAAATGTAACCCACACCCACTTAATAACATGAGATTAAATAAACAAATGAAGGAGTAAGGGAGGGGCAAATTCTAGCTGAAGAGTCTCTAATACCAAAAAATAATGATACTGACTTCCCAAGAAAATAAACTCTATCCTTGTACTTTTCAATATTCTTGTAATAATATGTCTAACTTCTACCAGGAACAGACTAACTTTAACATGGTAACCTGTGGCTTTATTTTGTTGATGCCTGTTGTATTCTGTACTCAGAAAGTCATTCCTGAATATGGGCCCCCTGCAGAACTCAACAAGTGAACAATTTTCCTTTCCTTAGGTTTTTGTGGCTGTCAGTCTCCTTTCCACAGCAGCCTCAACCACAGCCACCAATCACACTGCAGTAAACAACTTGTAAAATGCCTGCATGTACACCGGGGGATATCCAAAAAATGACTTATGAGGACAAACGATATGCACAGTTTTTAACATACTCCGCCAAATTAAATCCCAAAGAGCTGAACCAATTTAGATTCCTTGTCATTACATTGAGAGTTCCTAATTTTTCACAGATCAATAACACACAAGATTGTCGCTCTGACAATTTTGAAAGTCCTATGGGTAAAAATTGCCTCTTTGTTCAACACTTCTTTCCTAATTACTATCTGAATTGAAGATGGCATAGTAATGTGTTAGTTCACCTTTTGTACCAGCTATTCTTCCCAAGCTTGGTTCTTATCATCTGCCCATTTTCATTGTCTTCTAGTTTACAGTTACAAAGCATTTATGCCAAATTTATCAACCACTTCTCTAGAATTCTAGAGTGTGTCTTATTTAAAAATACCTTCCCACATAAAATTACAAATATATTATTTCCTAATATTCTGGGATTTTATTATTATAGTTAACCATGTGAAGTTTATTTCTATATATGGAATGTGGTGTAGGGCTAATTATTATACTAAAGGTACAGTCAAGTGTTAAAACACTATATATAGAATGATCTCTTTTGATCTCTTTGAAATGTTTTATCATAAAATTATAGCTGCCTTCAGACTTTTTATATTCTACAGATCTATCCATTCATTTTTATACTGATACTATGAAGTATGACCAAAGTTCTAGAGTAGATTTTCTGTGGTAAGCCACCCTTCCCTATTATATCTTTTCTCTTTCTTTCTTTTTTAGTTTTTCGAGACTGAATTTCTCTGTAGCTTTGGAGCCTGTCCTGGAACTAACTCTTGTAGACCAGGCCGGCCTCGAACTCACAGAGATCCACCTGTCTCTACCTCCTGAGTGCTGGGACTAAAGGCGTCTACCATCACCACCAGGCTCCCTATTATATCTTTTTAAAAGTTGATTATTCTCATCAATCTCTTCTAGACAAACTTTCAAAACAATTTATTGAATTCTATTTTGAAATACTATGAAAACTTTTTTAAGAATTGCTTTAAATTTCCAGTGGTTTTTAAAAACTAGATTATTCAATATATAGTGCTGTCACAATTGGCTATCCTTTTGGTAAAATAAATAAGAGTCCTATTTATTCCACATATAGAAATGAATTCCATATGGTTAACTACAATAAACAAATCCCAGAATATTAGGAAACAATTTGTGATTTTGTGTGGGAAGGCCTTTTTAAACAAGGCATATACCTAGCATTCTAAAGAAGGGGTTGATAAATTTGACATAAATGCTTTGTAAAATGTTTTCAAAATTCACATGTACATTATTCACCAACTACAATGGGCTTAGTAGTAATGGGAAATTCAAAGGATTTTAGACAGTGCTTTCCATCAAAAATGATTGAAACATCGGGGGAAAATATAAAAACTACATATAAAATGACAAATATAGAACCAGTTTTTTGCTCACTCTAGACCACTACACAGACCTTGAGATTGATTTCTGCCCCACTCTTTCTTGTTTCTTCTTTTGGCTTATTTTTTATTATTGCTGTTGTTTTATTATATTATTTAGTAAATGTCAATGTACTAAATGTTTATATTTATAATCACTGAGTTTTAGTCTCCCCAAGTAAGTTCAAATATCATCACTTATAGATAAGAAACTGAAGCTCAAAGAAGTCATTTTTCCAAGACCACAGAAGGAGATATGGGCAGCTAGGATTTGAAACCAGATTTCTCATCTTCCACTGCCAGTGTCTCTTCCCTTCCCACTTTTAGACTGTTGCTATTTTGTCAAATGGAAAATTTATCTCTGAAATAAGAATAGAGAATAAATAACATCCAGCTTTGTTTTTATGTCCTTCCTCTCTACAGGCAGATGACAGAAAAATAAACATAAAATGTGTGTGTGGTGACATGAGGGAATGTCCCCACCACCACTGTCCAGACTCAACCTTTTTATTCTGGTGATTCTCAACCTTCCTAATGGTGTGACCTTTCATAAAGTTCCTCATGTTGTAGTGATCCCCCCTGCATACACACATACCATAAAATGATTTTTGTTGCTATTTCATAACTGTAATTTTGCTGCTGTTGTGAATCATAATGTTATTTCACAATCTGTGTTTTTTTAGCGGTGTTAGGTGACCCCTGTGAAAGGGTGGAGAACCGCTGTTTCACCCTTAAACTAAGACCAGAGCCTACTATATAATCTGCAGGGTCCTGTGATCCACGGGAATGTGCAGCTCTTGATCCAAGTCTTATGAATTACAAAATGTGACAGAACAAAGTTGGATGCCCTTCTAAGCAAGGGTGGCACCCTCTTAAGCCCAAGAGTCAGACCCTCGCTAAGAGTATGTCTCCTTTCTAACATCCGTCCCTGGCTTTGCAGAGTCACAGCCCTGCTCCGATGAAGAAGGTTGCTCAGAAGTCTTCCTCCCCACTGACAGTGACTACGACTCCAGTGATGCCCTGAGCCCACGAGACCTGGACCTGGTTTACTTGTCATCGCATGACATCGCCCAGCAGGCCCTCAGTGGCCTCAGTGGCAGCGCCCCAGATGTCCTACAGGTGCACGACATGAAGGCTTCCATGGGGCCTGGCCAGGAGCCTCAGGGCTCAGTGCAGGGCCCAGACACCGACCACTCGTGTGCAGAGTTTCTCCACAGCCTGACCCTCACGGGCTTAGCACCCAAGAACCATGCCAAGATGGTGCCAGGCACTCGGCCGCCGNCCCTGAGGAGCGCAGGAGCTGCCTCCAGAACCACCCGAGGCGTTCAGTGCACAGAGTCTATGTGGAATCCTACCAGGACACACTCGTGGGCCAGGACACAAAAGTGTGGACTAGTTTGAGTCCTACCCCCGCAGGCCGTACCAGCCTGCAAAGCTCCACTAGTTCAGAGATGAGTCCGGACCCCACGTCCCCGGTTTCAGAAATACTAAGTAGTATGCTTTAGGATGGCCCATGTCAGGTATCTTTTGTCCCTCTCACCCCCGCTATTCCTTGCATTTCCATCACCATATCCTGCCCCATTGTGTTCCCCCATCTAATTTTTAAAAATTTGAAAGAAGTTCAAAGTTGACATGTACAAGGCTCTTTCTTTTTTTCCAAAGTGGGGGACAGGATAGAGAAGTGGGGAGGCGAGAGTTGCCACTGCCGTTTCCTCCTCACCCTAGAAAATGTATGCTATCTGAGACCCCTGATGCAAATATACAACTCTTTCGGTGGCACCTGCGGCTAAGAAGCTAGGCCAGCCCAAGGAGAACACTTAATTCTGCAACTGTCTCTGTAATCTCAACCCTGGGCTTAGAGTTCTTTTGTGAGTTTGTGGCTGACAAAGGAGTTCAGCCAGTGAAAATAAGAATGGCATAGTTCTTCCCACCAATCCAAGCTTTCGGAAGAATTTGGTGAAAAGAAGCCCATGTAGTGTCTCGAGAGCAAGGGGTTGAATAGACTTGTGCAGGGGTTTCCCTCAGCTAAACAAGGACATTCCAAAGGGCAGGGTTCTGGGGCTGCCCAAGTCCAATTTATCCATGAGCACTCACCTGATTAAGTGAACCTTGGACGGGCCTTTTCCTCACTTAGTGTTATGTGGAGAACCCCAGAAACCAAAGCGGAGGACACATCTTTTCTAGCTCTGTCTTGCAAGAATAAATAGGGCAGGAAGCAGCCCACCTGGCACACTCAGACCCCATTCCGTCTTGATGATGAACAGTAGATTATTCCAGAGTGCAAGGAGATGGCTGAGTTAAGTGAAAGTCTGGATTACTGCAACAAAAAGGGGATAAGAAAAAAGAACTAAAATCCTTTCTTTACAATAAACCAAATGGGTCCATGGCGGCTGTACCGTTTAGAATGGCGGTAGATATGTACCATGTTTTAAACTAATCAGTTACTGAACAAGTATGTGTCCCCCAGATATGGTCAGGTAGTAATGGGTTCCTCCACGCACCAGAGGCACATCCTTTGCCCCCTCATCACTGGTCAAGACTGTTCAGGGCTGGGTGGCCACCCTCTATTTTCATCATGCTCCTCAGAACATAAGGTCCTCCCCCACCCCCAGGTCATCTGGCCCATGGCCACATAGGAAACCTTGCTTTAGTAGCCTTGGCCAGGTGTTTGTGCCAAGCATGTACACACTAACAGCTGAAAAAGCTTCTGTAGTCATACTGTCTCCTACCTGAAATTCTCATAGGTGAGAAACTCAGAAAACCACACCACTTACTCAAGAAAGGCACACTTCTCTTAGAGCCAAGACCCGTTCAGTTCACTGATATTCTAAATGGTCCTTTTCTGCATAACAGGCTTTTTGGTTAACTATTGTTCTTTGTTGTCCTGTTCCTGTCCTTAGCCCTGACTCCTCCTGAAAGTTCATACAAACCCCATGTTCACTGTGTTGTTCTGATTCCCTCTACATTTAAAAAAAATGATTTAAATACAACTAATTACCCCATCTAAAAGGCAGAGCTTTGGCCAGGGCCTGTGGCCATTAGAAAACTATAGCCACAATCTCAGTCTTTTTTTTTTTAACAGATTTTATGCTCAGTGAACCCTCAAAGAATCTTTATTAAAATGTCTGCCAAGTATAGTGGTGCCTGCCTTTAATTCCAACATTTGAGAGGCAGAAGCAGATGGATCTCGGTGAGTTCAAGGCCAGCCTAGTCTGCAAGTCCTAGGACAGTCAGGACTGTTACACAGAGAAACCTTGTCTTAGAAAACCAAACTAAATAAATAAGAAAGTAAGTAAATAAGTAAATAAATAAAATGTCTAGATTTTCTCTGGCCATATCTCAGTGGCTTATGTATGTGGAAGGAATGCGGGTGTGTATCTTAAGTCCTTGGCCTGACGAGGAGGCCAATTAAGGATAGAGAGGCTAAATGACTTCTTGAAGGTGGCAAGAACTGACTTCATGTCAGAATTAAGACTCAAAAGCACCTCTTTTATAAAGATACCCCTAGAAACTAGTACAAACTTTGTCAACTAGTGATTGTCTAGTCTGCTTTCTTTATTTCGTAAAAGCATCTACTACTTATTCCAAATCTGAAAATGTGTTCAACCCAACAAGTTTCCAGTATCACAAAGCTCTTTATTGCTGGAGAACACAAATCTTATCAATAGATATATAAATCAACTAATTAAAAACCAAGTTTAGGAGAGATGTCCATTTTAATTTAAAATTTAGCCCCTTGTTAATAATAGGAACGACAGCGTGTCTACATTTGATTTTTGCTCCTAATTAGAAGATAAACTGGACACCCTCAATGCATTTGTAAGATGAATTACTAGAACTGCCAAGGATAGAGAATTCAAGGGACGCTGATCCTGACTACCTAAGGGGTAGGTTGTCACTGAATTCGATGGAGGGTCTTCAACAAGAAGTCAGATCAGAGGCTCACCCACTCTGCTAATCTTACACTCAGCAGGTTCTGACTTACTAAACCCAACTGCATTAAATCAAAACACACTAGTTTGTATGACATTACTTGGTTATATTTTCATTTTCCATGAGATGCATAATGTGCAGCAAATTTCAATGGATGTGCTTAACTCAACTGAAAATGTATTTTGCTAACAACATTAAATAGTTAGGTGATAACCTCAATAATCACCTACTTATTCAAATAACCAGGTTCATCCTGACCCCACTTTGAAAACCTTGTGGATCCAGTTGAAGTTAATGCATTGTGGAAAAAAAATGACTATACTGTGTAACATGAGGGGCCTGCTTGTTGGGGTTTCTGTCCCGCCTGGTACCCCATGGCCAACAAGCCCCAAAGAAAATCACACACAGGTCTACATAGGTTATAAACTGATTGGCC
>LOEQ01000118.1:131274-149439 GCA_001685075.1 Bramus lutescens | reverse complement strand
CAGACAGACAGACAGACAGACAGACAGACAGACAGACAGACAGACAGACAGTTCGGGCTGGTAGGAACATTTGAAATAGAATGATCCTCCAGGTCCCCAATCTCTTAGGGGGTGACAAGATCAACAGTAGATAACTGAGTGTTACCCCAGGCCCAGAGATCCCAGCCCACAGGCCAGGTTCTGCTGTCTCTGTGTCTCTTTCATGTCCTGGTCATATATATCTACAGCGGATGCAAACTCATTTGCTGCTCACACGAGGCCAAGCAAGAAGGAGCTGGATCACTGGATTCCGGTGTCAGAATACTCAGGCCCAAATCACCAACTGTGTGGTTTTGGGTAAGCAAATGAGCTCTGTGCCTCAGTCTCCCCATTTGGAGAAATGAGAATAAAAGTAATGCATTCCTCTCAAAGGGATTCTGAAAATTAAGTTTATATATTAAATTTTCCACCATCCACCATGCTCAGAGCCTGGAATATAAAATGTACCCAATAAATGTCAACTTTTATCAATAGTAACATCATTATTAGACAGAAAAAAATGGAAGTTCCTTGGCTCCACTAACTGGGTTGTATGTGTGTGTATGTGTGTGTGTATGTGTGTCTGAAGTCATAAACATATTCCAATTTGAGACATTACCACCTGCCTAGCCTGCCGTCAACAGAACTCTAGCTCAGCTGAATGGAGCTCTTACTGATTTCAGTATATGGTTGTTCTTGCTTTCCTGCCCCTAACCTTTGAACACATTGCTGCCATTTTTCCTACATGTGGAGGGGGAAAGAGAAGCATATTTGTCCAAGATGAATGCTAACAGTAAGGGAGCCCAGCTCCTCCTTCAATGGACATGGTCTGCCAAACACTGTGTGCCCCTCCTTCACACAGCCAGCCCCCCCCATCCAGTTTATGCTTCCCAGTGGGACAGTAATTTTAACTTCAAGCCAAAAGGCTTTGTTTGAATGTGATGCCTATGTGGTAATAGAGTGGCTCGCAGGGGGTGTTTGCTCAAAGGGTCAACACTAAATTTCCTTTTAAAATAAACAGCTTTGTGTTCGTCTATCTTCCTAAAGCTGTGTGTGGGACTAAGAAAGATGCAAGATATTAGAATCTGAGAAAGGCCAAGAGGCCAAAAAGAGTTGGGGTACTGAAAGGAGGAGAAGACTCGGACCCAGTGTCCTCCAGGGGCAAACCAAGCCTGGGTCCTAGCTTTCAGGGTAGCGTCAGAAACAACCATGGAGAACGTCTGCTGCATACCAGCCAGTGTGCTGTGTTCCCCATGTGCCTCATTTTCAGAGAGCTGCAACAGTGCGCATCTTGCAGTGAGGACCAGACAAGTGGAGTAGCCTGCCCTACAGGGCACAGCTAGTGTGATTGTGGAGCTGGAGGAGAACCCAGTTTCTCTGATGAACTGGCCAGGCTCTGTCTGGTATCCTGATCAGTCACAGATCATATATGTCATACATGTGAATACATTATGTGATCAAACATTCCAAGCCAAGAATGGCTATAGAGCTCGGCACACAGTGTGACAAAGTCAGGCAGTGTTTTATATTGCACCTACCTTGACTGGGTGGGATTGTCCTGTGGGATAAGGCCAAGATAAGGGACCGTCAGTCTGGCAGGTAGGTAGCTCTATTCAGAATGGAGCTGGGAAGCAGGACACACTTTAGACTCCTGGGGATAGATGAGGATGATGATAACCCTATAGGTGGGAGTCTGGGATTCCAGATCACCATTCAAAGAGATCAAAGAAAGCCTTGGGCCTTGTTACATGCTGGACAGTGGCAACAGTGAGTCACAGGAGCCTTAGGGCCATAGGTTATCATAGCCACTGCCTATGTCCATGAGAAAGATTGGAGTTCTGTACATGAAGTCAACACCCTCAAGATCAAAATTAGGCACCTAGATCAAAACCACAGACTGCTTGACTGTGACTATCCATCCTGCTTTATGATGGGAGCATTCCCATCTGAAGGAAGTCAGGAGCAGCCCTGGGGTTTCTTCTTCAGAGAGAACAGAAGAATGATGCAGACATGGAAACTCCAGGCCTACTCCAGTGGTGTGGGCACCATGCTTCTGGCATTGGGATTGTCTAAGGACTTTAAAGCCAGTCCTTTGTCACACCGAGCCATTGATGTAGCTTGGGGCTCCTTGATCATTCATGACCTCACTCACCCCATGGAAATAATGAATGAGGAGTAAATATCCATTCACAAGGAGAGTAATGACTGCTGATTATGTGTTTGATGAGCAGCCCAAGGAATCTGAAGTCAACTCTTATTAAAGCATCATAGTCCATATTAATAGGACAGTGCAGAATTACTCTGAGGGAGCCATTAGGGTCCATTATGAAAATCATGTTCATTTGCAAAATGAGGAACATATCAAAATGCATGTTGTTATAGTTCTTTCAGCTAAATTGCACATTGAGCATGCAGATTTCCTCTCCTAACATTCTGAAATGGTTTAATATGCGTTCCGGCTGGCCAGAGCATGGATATCCTAAGACCACCCCACAGGTGAAGGCTGGAAAATTGAGCACCAATTTCCAAGGCAACATTCAGCCCTGCAGGAGGCGTGATGAGTGGCACTTGACTGCACTTTGGAACTTCTCCTGGGAGGACAGAGCTTGACACCGAGAAGCGAATCTGATTCCCAGGTGGCAGCCTCCAGGAAGACCTTTCTGCCTGCTTCCCTCCAGAGATGGGGGGGGGGAGAATTTGGTGATGAAGTACAGATGATGAAACTTTATATTGACCTTTTGAGCATTCATTCATACCCGTTCTTGGTAATAGGTTGCCTGAGTTTCTCTGGAACCATCCCTACCCTGTTCTTAGTCAGGCAACAACAGCTAAGCTAGTTCATGTGTAGCATTTGCCAGACATTGCTCTAAGCACTTCACATGCAGGAACTCATTCAGTCCTTACAGAGGCTCTATGACATGGGTGCTACCAAAATACCCTCTTGAGCGATGTCTCGGCTAGACTACATTCATTCTTTTAAATTAAAGACACAAGATTCCAACCTGCAACTATGGTTCTAACCACTAGCAACTGCAGTCACCCTGCCCTTGGCCCCAGCTCCAGGAATAAGCCAAGAACGAGGCCCAGCCTATCTAAAGATCACAGATACCATCTGCATCCATACTTGCCTCAGAGAGACATACCACTCAAGCTAGAACAAACTCGTACAAGCGATGCAAATCCAGGGATGTGTGCCGAACAACCAGAAATATCCTCTTGTCAGACTCTTCTGAGCTTGCACCTCAGACAAGGAAGTCTTCAGCTTTGAGAAGCAGCAATTAGAGAGAATCTAAGAGTGGAATCACTACAGATAAGATCAAAGCTGAAAGGATCTTGACAACACTCGAACCCCTGAAGTTGTCTCTTATAAACTAACCATTTCTCTGTCTCTGTAAACCAATTAGACCTGGGTTTTCCTTATTCGTCTTATAAACGATCTAAATGCAGAAACTAAGTGTTCATGTAAGAGTGATACTTTCCATTTAGGTGGCACTCTGCAATGGACAAAGCCTTCCATACAGTTGCTTTAACATTGTATCCATTCAATCAACAAATAAGCATTTGCTGTTCATCTAAATATGGGCATGGAAATAAACCAAGGACATCACTCTCCTCTTACCCCTTTTTTGAGCCTAGTTCCCCAATCTCATTTCTAACAGTCTTGCAGTGTACCTGTAATGATGGCATTTGCTTATATGTAATAGCAGACCATGGGCTCCTCTGAATTAGAGATTTATTTACCCCCAAATCCAGATATCTATGTATATGTTGATGATTAATCTTTAGAGTTAACTGGGAAGGACTTAAATTACCTAGGAGAATACTTCTGGGCATGTCTGTGAGGATGTTTCCTGGGTTATTAAGGAAAGACCCACTTTGATTGTGGGTGACATCATCCCTTAGGCTGGGGTTTCAGACTGAAGAAAGAGGAGACAGTGAGCTTGGCATGAGCATCATCTCTCTTCTTCCTGACTGCAGAAAGACTGGCTACCTTGTGCATCTGATGTAGCCGCTCTTGGCACCATCCTTTCACCAACATGATGGACAAGAGTCCATCCGACTCAAACAGGGGCCTGCACTGGCTGAGCTTAGTGCCCTGAATATCAGGAAGCAAACAATTGTTTGACTTCCTAGACATAGTGCTGAAAGGAGATGTGTGTGTCTTTGTGTGTGTGTCTCTGTGTGTGTGTGTGTGTGTGTGTGTGTGCGTGCGCACCTAGTCAGGATATATATGCCATGACTTTCCTAAAACTCACCCTGTTGCAGAGTCACTGAACATTTCTTAGTGTTCATGAAGTGACAATTGTCAACACTGAAAAACAAATGTTAAAATAAATTAAAGGGGGAAAAATAATATCAACATAGTCTTTCCCCTTACAAAGCTACGGGCTGGGAAAGGGGCATTATTTACTGGATAACCAAGGAAGAACTACCTATCCCACAGTCGTAAGGGACACAGTTAAGAAGATAGCATGTTCTTAAGCACTCTAAAATAGTGTGGCTTTCAGTCTCCAGAGCCATGTAACAAACAGTCCCTGGTGGTTGCAACAGACAACATGGCTCTGATTCTGACTTGGGTGACCAGTGGAGACAGAACTACCAACTACCACTGTCAGCTAAGGCTGGCTGTCATCCAGGCCTCTAGCAGGAGCATCCTAAGCCAGAGAAGACTTCTCAATTAATCTGAGATGATTAGTCCCCACGAGTAACCATGTCAAGAGACTCAGGTGGAAGACAAGCCGTTCAATTTTCACTTGGCCATCTTCCAGGGGTTATGATTTCATCAGAGGGAGAAGAGAACGGAGGCTGCTCCGCTGGGAGAAGCTTTGGGATTAAGCTATTGAAAAGCAGAAGCTGCTCCTCTGTGAGGGCCCAAGGAAGAAAGATTTCCAAGGGAAAAAAATCATTGGTCTAAGACCTGAGAGAGGAGAAGGAGTTAATAAAGAAGCCTGTTCCAGACTGTTCTGTGGGAGGTGTATGCCTGAATGCATGTTTGTGTATGCAGTTAGAAGTCAGAGGTCAATGCATGTGCAAAGGCCCTGGAAGAGCTAGGAGCATGGTATATTCAAATACAGAAAGGGAGCGCAGATCTCAGATGTGCAGAAACCAAGGAAAGCATGAAGAAAGAAATGAGGGCCTGGATAGGTACCATCTGAAAAATGTGCTACTGGCTATTTTTCTTTTCTTTATCTTAATAGAAATACTTTAAAGTGGCACTTGGGAAATATTTGAAGATTAAAGGACTGAGTGACTATGTTCAGTCATTCTACAAATACCGTTTGGAGACTGACATGCACCAGAAGTCACGAAGTGCTGTGATTCAAATCAGTGTGGTGGGAGAGCCTGGAGATGGGTGTAAGATGGCTCCGAGTGTGGCAACTTCGGGGGAAAGAGAAATCTCCCTAAAGGACCACAGTGAATGCAAAGGCCCTGCAGTGGAAGTAAACTTGCTGTGCTCTGGGAAGAGGGAAAAAGGAAGTCGGAACACCCTGAGCACCGTCGTCTTTGTAGGGAAGACTTTGGAACCAGCTTTTTATAAACAGCAGGCATGCCAGCAAGACTTTGCTATCAGGACAACACATCGCCAGGGCCACAGCTTCGACGACTCCGGAATGTCTCTCCTCAGGAGAATGCCCGGAATGCTCTCTCTCTCCAGCCTGGCTCTGCCTGTCCTCAGCAATGAGACTCGCCTGTCATCATGTACTTCCCAAAGCTCAACAAACCCCGAGGAAGCGATTTGGCAGAATGTTCAAAGAACCTTCAAGATGCCCGGGCCCTTTGATTTGGTGAATCCCCGTCGAGGGGTCCAGCCCAAGGTACTGATCACAGATATGGAAGAAGCTTTATCACATGACAGAGCTCGTACCAGCATGATCCACGAGGACAAGAAAGAGCTAATAAATTCAATATTCAGCCATACAGGCAAGATGCAATAAGTTAGAATGTGTCTCCTGGACATGGCACTAAAACTCAGTTCCTAGGGACGGAAATAGCGTCAGGAAATGCTTGCCTTATTGTGGTAAGATTAAAGGCCGAAGCTGCACAATAGTGTAGATGTGACTTCTGCAACCATTTTACAAAATGACATGCGGGGGAACACAGTAATCATTTTTAGAAAGAAATTGCAAGAGGCTTCTTTTCCCTTTTCCTCACGATCCTTCAACTTCCTATAACTAGCATTGTTACTTTTAAGATGGAAAGTATGTGGGGGTTTTTTCCCCAAAAAAAGTCTGATTATGTAGCCCTAGCTGTCCTGGAACCTGCTCTGTAGACCAACCTGGCTTGGAACTCATTGAGATCCACCTGCTTTCTGCTCCCTGAGACTAAAGGCATGTGCCACCATACCTAGCTGTGAAGAGTTTAGTCACCTGGGCATCTTACTCTTTTCAAAGAAAAATTAAGATGTATCAGCAGCACAGGTGCCTGCTTCCTGTAGGACAGACAGACAGATGTCTAGACAGGCACTCAAGACTTCCACAATCTGGCCACAGTATTTTCTACTTAACTTTCTTCGTGTGTGTGTGTGTGTGTGTATGCATGTGAGTGTGTGTGCATGCACACAAGTGTGCACATTTCTATGTGCATGCACATGTGTGTGCAGGGGCATCTGCACACGCAAGTGTGCCTGTGGAGGTTAAAGGTTAACATCTATGTCTTCCCCTCCCTCTTTCAGACAAGCTCTCTCACTGAGTCTGCCACCTGTGCATTAAAGTAGACTGGCTGGCTGGTGAGCCTACAGATTCCCTGTCTGTCTACTCTGTTCCCTGCAGCCACTGTACTGTCTTCTTCACATGGCTGCTGGGATCAAACACAGGTGTAGTGATAGGAGCGCTGGCTGGCCTGCTTTTTGTCCTGCCCAGCTCCCACACGGCTAGCTTAGCCCCGGAAATAATAACGTGGAAACTGTATTCATTTAAACATTGTCTGGCCCATTCTATCTAGCCTCTTCTTGGCTAACTCTCACATCTTGCTTAACCCATATCTAATAATCTGTGTATCATCACGGGGTCGTGGCTTANTAAGGGCTGGCCTATCAAAAGGCCAAGGCAGTTTCTTTATTGACCAATGAAAGTAACACATAGACAGATGACCCTCCTCCATCATTTCCTGACTAAGCCCCCCTCGGTTTTCTTTTTCTTCACTCTCAACAGCATCTTGAAGAGAATCCAATATCCCAAAGAACCCAGGACTCACAACCCTCCCCCAGTGACAATCTCACTTGACAGCAGATATTTGAGCATGCTCTCCTCTCTGTTCTTCTTCTCCAGGATGAAAGCAGTTCTAGAGAAGGAAGATGACCAGCCTCCCTCTGTCATCCCAATCCTACCCATCTTACCCTACCCTCCTCTGGTCACCCACAGATTGTGCTGGTCCCTACTTCCTCTCCTTCCCTCTCCATTCGAAGCAGCACCATGTCTGTCTGCATGACACATGTGGTATGCCAAACACAGCTGGCCTGACAGTGCTCTGCAGAATCAAGGTATGTGCCACCTCCCCCATGGGACACTTAGCTCCGAATGGAGTTTGTTTTTCCCAGACCATCACTCCTTGACCCCAGCCCCGCATCATCACGGTGATGTCATGCAACAAACTAGTGTACCATGAGTGAATGGATGGATGCATGGGTGGTAGATAGATAAATGGATGGATTGATGGATGAATATTTGGACAAGCTCAGAGGCAAAGCAGCAGCTGAGAGATGTATCTGTGTCTAGTTTGGCCCAGCTCTCCTTGGAAGGGCCTTTGCTCTAAAGGAGCACTTCCTCTCTTGGCTCCTCCCTGCCATCCCACCTATCCACATCAACCTTACCATCTCAGGAAGGGTTCCAAGCCAGACCAGGGCCACTCACTAAGGAACCCTGCACACACAATGGCCTACTCAAAAAGGACGCTTTTGTCTCCTTCTCATGGGGATCCCATAAATTACGAGCTCAGTCTGAGACTGAGGTTGGTATAGAGAGATCTCAGCTTACCTCACAAATGCTCTCTGCAGAAGCAGAGGTTGGCCCTGGGTTGCGTGTACACATGCCATGAGTTATGTGGCTGTTTTAGAAAATAACTGTGTCCCTGTCCAGAGACTACGGCATACCCGTCTACACTCCCCAGCACCTGCCTCCAGGGCTTCTTCTCTTTCTGATGGGTAACTCCCTCCTGGCGACAGAGCTGTTCCTTCTTTTGTCTGCTCAACACCAAGAACAGGATGAGCCCTGAATTGTATGCTTACTTAGATAGTGAATGACCCCCCCCCAAGATAAAAACACCTTCCCACACCCACGTCCTGCTAGCTTCCATGGTCAATTTCAAGACAATTCTGCCTTAAACCAGCTTCCAATGGCTAACGCAACAAATTGCCACAAACTCAGTGGCCTAAAACAATAGCCTTGCAGTTCTAGAGGCTAGGAGTCTAAAATGACAAAGATCTCCTACTTCTTCCAACTTGAGGGGTTTACAGACATTCCTTGGTTTGTGGCTACATCTCCCGCCCCATCTTCACATGGCATGTTCCTCTTCTCTGCATGCCTGTTACGAGGATGCTTACCATTGGATTTAGAACTCGCCAGAATAATCCAGAATGAGCTCTTCTTGAGATTCTTAGCTTGATTATATTTGCCAAAAAAAACCTTATTTTTCAAACAAAACAAACAGCTCCTATTCCCAGGTGCTGGGGATCAGAATGGGGAAAAGATGGCTGAGTTACAGTGTGTCCTAGTTTGCTTTCTATTGGTGTAATTAAAGACACCATGACCCAAAAGGAACACAGGGAGGTAATGGCTTATCTCTTCTTATACTTCTAGGTTACAGCTCATCACTAGGGAAGTCAGGGCAGAAATTCGAGGCAGGAACCCGGCAGCAAGAACGGAAACAGAAACCATGGAGGAATGTTCCTTAGTGGTTTGTGATTCGTGGATCAATCGGTTTCTTTATTAGACAACTCTGGACCACCTGCCCAGGAGTGGCATCCCACATCAATCACTAATTAAGAAACTACTCCACGGGCTTGCCAACAGGCTAATAAGATGGGGTCAATTTCTCAGTTGAAGTTTCTTTTCCCAGATGAGCCTAGCTTGTGTCAAAGCTAGTTCTTAAAAAGATTAGCCAGTGTACAATGAAACATAGTAATTACCCTTTTTATTATAGAAAGCACATCAGCACATCAGATTGTCTTGTAACCTAGCATCTAACATGGAACCCTGGTTATCTACAGGATGAGTGGACGGAGAGCTGTCCTGAGTCAGTCACTGGCCATCATCCTCAGCACAGTACCTGCTGACAAAACACCAGAGAACTATTTCATTGTTGCTTTATTTTATATGCATGAGTGTTTTGTTTGCATTGTGTATCTGTGCACCACATGCATGCCTGATACCTTCAGAAGTCAACAGTGGGCAGCAGAGCCCCCTGAAACTGGAGCTAGGGATGACTAAGAGTATCCTGTGCGTGCTGGGAATCTGGGTCCTCTGTAAGAACAAGTGCTGTGACCACTGAGCTGCCTCCTCAGCTCAGGGAACTATTTTTCACTCCAGCATTGCTGCCATCTCTGTCATAGTCTCCCACCCCCTAAGACCAGTGTCCCCAGAATCACATTCAGTACCTCCATCATTTTCCCGCTAGCTGTCTTTATCCCCGGGAAGCTGTCTGAAAAGAGAGCAGATTATTTTGTACAGCTACCTGACTGCATCAAATGCTTTCAGAGGTTTAATCAATGTGAGTTGAATGCAATCAAATCAGTTTAACTTGGTGCCAAAAACCTTGATTTTACACCTAAATCTCGCCTACATTTCACTGAATAAAATGTCCCCCTCTTAAACTGGACCTGATGGATCTGCCCTGAAATACGAGCTATTTTTGAGGCTGAGAAAGGATGATGGCAAGTTCAAAGCTAACCTTAGCAACTTACTGAGACCCTGTCATAGAAGAAATGTGAAGAATTTAAGGGCTGTGTCCAGCCATATTGACATACCACAAGCATGCCATCTATCATCCAGAAAGGTAAAGCTAGAGGAACAGGGAGTTCAAGACCAGCCTTGGGTACATAGCAAATTTGTGGCCAGCCTGGATTAGATAACACCCTGACTCACAAAAAGCTGAGAGTGGTGATGAGGGCTAGAATCAGCTACAGCTCAGTCATATAACTCAGAGCGCTTGTCTGCCATGGGCTAGCTCATTATGCCAGCACATAAATATAGATTCCTTCTCCTGGGCAAACAGCCTTCAGTCAGAAGCCCTATGCCTGTGTCTGTTACATCCTCAAAGGTTTGTAAAGCCAGCTGACAGCATAGTAATGTCTCCATGTCTGGTTTCCTGATTGTGCCCCCCCCCCAGGTGAACAGATGACATTCCTGGAAGACATTGAAAGCCAGACGTTCACTGGCGCCAAAGCACGGGAGGCGGTTTCAGAGGCTATGGAGGAGGGCAGAGGTGCACTGCAGTGTGGCTGGCTGTATTGGAGCAGGATCTCAGGTAACAAGCCCTGTGCAGAGCCCTAGGACTCAGGTGCACACAAAGCACATGCGCTATCGGCAAACGAGTAGGCAGTGAACACAGGCATCAGGCTGATATGCCTCACAAATGCATCTCTTTTGGACGCTGGAATCCCAGTGTCCATGGAAGACAGAACAAACTCAGGTCAACCCTGGTGGCTTCTTCAGGAAGAAGGCAGGCAGGCAGCTGCTGCTGCAAATCCCTCTCCCTGGGAACAATACACTTTATTTTTGGAATGAGGGTACGACAAAGGGGGAAAAAGCAATGCCGACAAATATGCATTTGCTTTTCTATTTATGCAAAGCCCCTACCCCTTCATCACCTCAGTTACCAGTTGTTGCTGGCAACCAGAGAACACATTTCTAAGTCCTCACCGGCCTGCATCCCCATAGAGAGCAGTGCAGGTCAGTCTCCAGCACTTCCTATAACGTAAAGAGCTACACAAATAAAAGCATGGGAGGCTGCTAGCCCACGTGGCCATAATTAATACTCCTGCGGAGTAGATAGGCTCTCAAGATCCTCCCCATGTGAGAGCCATCATTGATTAGAGAACTCTAATCAATACCGGTAAAGAAAAAAACATGGCCCAGAAGTACAGCCTCCCTGTTATTTTCTGTTCTCTGTTGGCTACTCTCGATATGATTTCAAATGTCCCTTTAGTCAGGCTATCTGAAGTTGGAGCTCAGTGGAAAGTCCACTAGCAAGAAAGGGAAAAGAAGGGGAGGAGAGAAGAGGGGAGGGGAGGGGCAAGGGAGAGAAGGGGACAGGAGAGAAGAGATGGAACAGGGAGGGGAGGGGAGGGGAAGCGAAGGGAATCAATCAAAGACAAAGAAAAAATGAAAACAGCATTAAAGGGCAACAATTCTGCCCTGTCTCCCTCATAATCTTCCTGACCTATCTGACCTAGTGATCCCACATACAGTTATTTAATGAGTAACTGGGCTGAATCTAAATTACCTAATGGGTGACCGGAACAGACGACTCAGCTGAAATGTCTGAGCATCGCCGTCTTCACCCTTTGCGCTGTCTGTTTAGCTACTCACTGATTTTGCTATTTTCACTCTCAGGGAAAGGACTGAAAATCCATCTCAATGTGTGGCTACCATGTGCTAACTCGTTATCTCACCCAAAGTTTCATGATGAGCCAGTTTGATAATACATATGAACTCTGTGTCTATATATATGCAATGCATATGGATTAAACACACACATACACACACGCAACTGCATATACATACATATATACATATACACATATGTGCTGAGAGAGGCTGAGTTACTATGTGCTTCTGGCGGCACATAGTAAGTACAGAAGTGGTCATTCAAACACAGGCCAGCCTGACTCCCAAGAAACAAACATCACCACTCTGCCCTGCTGATTCTCGGGAGGCTTCAGGAGAGGCCAGTCTCCTAAAAGGAAACTATGACCCTCCAAATTCACTCGAACTGGATTCTACTGTGACAAAACCAGAGGAATCATTGTGGGAATTATTCACAGTGACATCTTACATGGAATACATAACACCAAGGGACAGTTTTGTAAAAAGAGGCCAGCACTGTGTAACTTGCTCCTTTTGAGTTTTCTGAAGGAGACCTGGCCATTTTACCACTGGTGGCGTAGCTTTCCTCTCCTTTAGAGTGTGAGCAGTCGGGAGAAAGTGGTCATATTCGTTTTGCTCATATTCGTTATTCTAGTATTAAACCAACATATGGGTAGGATATGGTGGTGCCTATCTGTAATCCTAACACGCAAAAGGTGGAGGCAAGAAAGTCAGGAGTTCAAGGTCATCCTTGGGTACATAGCAAATTAGCAAGTCTGAGGTCAGACATGAACCCTGTTCCCACCAAAAAACACCAGGGTTCTGGGTATGTAGTTCAATCTGAAGAGTTTCTTAGCATGCATGAAACTCTGGGTTGGACCCCAGCATTGTATAAACCAGGTGAGCTGTGATCCCAACACTTAGGAAATCAAGGAAGGAAAATCAGAAGTTCAGGGTCATCCTAGACTACATAGCAAGTCAAGTACAGCCTGGGCTATACTAAGACCGTGTCTTAAAAACAAAACAAAACTATACCAAGTACTCAATGTCAACGAATGAAAGTAATGACAAAGGGGTCAGCATGTCAGGATCTGCATTAACAGGCAGACTGGGACACGAGGCCAGCCAGGACGATGTGTGTGACACCCAAGAGCCTTAGTGAATCAAAACCATGGTCTGGGGAAGAGCTGGAGAAAATGAATTCAGACATGGAGAATTGTTCTCTCCCACTCAGCTAGAGTTCACATTCTTCCCACGTGAAAGGCCCTGAATCAGATGGAAAGTAGCACTCACTCGGCATCCACGCCCTTTGTGACGTCTGGTGGCTCCACCAGTCAGCAGTAGGCTGCAAGAGAACCCTGATTCACCTTCAAGGGCTTACTCTTCAAAAGTTCAAAACTCTGAACCACAGCCAATGAGTTTACAGAAATGGAGGTAATCAGAGAAACTACCCTTCCTTCGGGACATAGCTTAGCCAGACCCAAGGAAGCTTGAAGTCCCTTCTCAGTTGTCACTGGACAACTGGCCTACTGTCAGCCCGCTCATTAGTAACAGAGACAAGATTCAGTGTTAGGTCTTCTGACATCCCCTAGCCTACCTCAGAGAAAGGTATCTAATACAGTATGCAGAAGGAAGTATGTGGCACTTGGTCACTATTCCCAAGAATATATAGTCACTGGGATGCTGAAATAAGTAAGGGACAAGGGAAAAACAGATACATGCTCACTGGATCCTGAGAGACTTCTCTCTAGTCTCACGGGCCAAGGAGGATAGAGATAGGCATGTACTGAATAGACTCATGAGGGACTTTCGTGAATGACTTGGAGGACAACATGTCAAAGAAGACATACTATAGACGTGAGAAAAAAGCTGGGAAGTGGCTGCCCAACACAGTACAGTCTGTCTCTCGCATTGGCAATGTTCAGGAAGGAGAAAAGGGAAAATGCACAGATTTGGAAGCAAGAGTGGATGCTTAGATTCCAGGCTAGGCACTGGCTAGTTCTATGAGATGCAGTAAGACCCACTCTGCGTCTCAGCTTCATCATCTATAAAATGTGGACAGCATGTCCCTCGCAAGGCTATTGCCATCATCAGATAAAATTGTATATACAGAACGCCTAGCAGAATTCTCACACAGTGTGTGGGTTTCATAAACCTTGTATTGGCATCCTCACACCTCCGTCAGTCTGAGAAACAGAAAGAATGGATTCACTCATATGAGAAATCCCAGGAGACAAGAGGCATGTAAGAACCGTATTTAATTCAGCATGATGTGGTAGAGAGCCAAATAAGACTTTTAAAATGTTGTTTTCAACAACAAATTCGTCTTTCTGTCTTAAGGGAAACCTTAGGCCCCAGGAGGAGGGGAAATCTTGGGTACCATAGGAGGCACTCTCTCCTTTTCCTTCCAGATGATTGGATTTCAGCTGGAGCCTAAATAAGAGACCCCAACCAGCCCTGAGCCAATTATATGTTTTCTCTTGAAAGTCTGAGCCATGAAGTATTAGGGGAGCACAGCATGAAGCAATAGTAAATGAAAAATCTTGAGACATAACAAAACCAGAGGGACCGTCATGAACAAGCTGAGTTGGAAGGGTCAGAAATGGTAATGTCCAAAAAAGCAGAGACTAAGACAGAGACTAAGAAAAGCCATCAGTAGGAAGATTTGGAAAATAGTATAGACCGTGCAGACATGGTGAGTCAGCAATTACAGAACTCTAGAACCAAGATCTCTACACTCCTAAGGCCATTGTTCCCAGGCACTCATAATTCCATCTGATGTGATGCTACAATTCCACTCTAGTCTCTGTGTGGCCCCATTCTTCCCAAGGCCAGCTGAATGGCTTTTCCCGAGTTCCCACGCATGTAATCTTATGACGCACCTATGAATAACACAGATGAACCTTTCACATCCAGATAAGGCTGATTAAGTCAATTTTTTACTATATTTAGTCTGGATTTCCTGGGATCAACCAATTCTATGATTTTTTCCCCTAGTTCTTCAAAGAGATTCAAACTCCAAAAGAGGAATATTTAGCTTTCACACTTCCCATGATTTTTTAATAGCAGTAGGAATGGCTTGGTTTATAGTTTGGGAATGGGATTATTGTAATGATGCATAGAACCATTGTTTAGTTTCTCTGAAATAAAAATGATGGGGCTGGAGGACATGGACCTAGACATTCTCCTTTCTTCCATTCATAAAAGCCCTGATTGACATCATTCAGCAGAAAACTACAAAAAAAATAATCAAGTGTAATGAATATGAATTCCATGAGGAGAGACAGTGTGTCCCATAGGTCCTATATCACCAGTACCTGCCACCAAGAATGGGACCTAAACTACTGTCCCAAAACAATAATGGTCCACATGTGGTACATACCTATAATCCCAGCCCACAGGGGGTTAGGCAGAAGGATCCTAAGCTCATAATGACACTCTGTTTAGCAACAAGCCTGAAAGAAAGGGAGAAAGGGTAAGAGGAAGAGATGGATGGGAGGATGGGAGNAGGATGGGAGGGAGGGAGGGAGGGAGGGGGAAAGTATGGAGAAAGATGAAAGCCTATCAATGTGCCTCTCAGATCTCCAGTCATTATGTGACTAATGACTGCAGCTGCCTAGTTCCGGGTGTGCCTCTGAGACCCACATCCCACCCTTGCCAAAGAAACACACAGTTCCGGCAAAGGGTGTTGTTCATCTAGTGTGGACTTTGGTACAAGAACTTCCTGATGACCTGACCTAAAGATTTTAGAATCGTACTGTAGTCTGAGACTCTGCCTGCCCAACCTTCCTTCCTCTCTAACCGGTGTCAAACCTGCATCCATAGCTCTCTCAATAACCCTCATCTATCCTCCCCGACCTTTTCTTTTACTCTTTACAGTCATTTCTCACAAAGCTGTCTTCATGAGGCTAGAGAGATAGTTAAGTGGTTAAAAGAACACATTGCTCTTTCAGAAGACCTGGGTTCAATACCACAGCCCCCACAAGTTTACAAACATCTACAGTAGCAGTTCCAAGGGATCTTGGTGTCCTCTTCTGACCTTCAAGGCACAAAGAATGCACATGGTACACATACATACATATACACACAAAACAGACACACACATTTAAAATAAAATGAACACATGTAAATCTAAAATTAAATTTGGAAATTAAAGTCGTCTTCCTGTCCATGTTTTGGAGAACTTAGCTACTACGAGGGAAGAAGATTCAAGTGATGGAGGGGACAGCCTGCCTCCAAGTCCTTAGGCTTAGGGAGTTGGAAGGCTCTTCAGTTCTATCCCGGCTCTAAGACTACAGCCAGGATCACACATGCACGCATGCACATGCTCACTCACACACACACTGACAAATGCTCCTCCTTCCTCTGCCCTGCTATAGGCTGTATCTTCTGGGCTCTGTCTGGCTTCAGGAAGGGATTTAGAAATAATAAGGCAGCATCTAAAGGCTGGAGACCAAGGGGTGATGGCCAGCAGGTTACTTCTTTATTGCTCATCCCTTTGTTAGCACTGTCTCCAATGGTTGTGCTCTACCGTGTATAACTCCAACCAGACGGCTGCCTGTCTACTCTTCCAACTGTGATTCTAGTAACCATCTCACAGAAGAGAACACCAACATGGAGAAGAAATGGTGGCTGAATGCCATCCATAAATAGGACATCTCTATTACCCATTCCAAGGCCCAGGGAACATGTGGAAGATAAGGAGAAAGTGTAGGGCCTGAAGGAAGGCAGGGGCAGGAGAGAGACCAGTGTGGAACCGTTTCTTCACAGGACACAGCTATTGTATTCCTGAACTCACAGCAGCTGCACAGATCTACACAAGATCGGTCCCTTCAGCATCCGTCATGAAAGGGAGAGAGGCTCATGGGGTCGATCCTTTTTGAGAATTTGACTCAGCTAATGATTCACGGGAGAAGGTGGCACTTATTTTTTCAGTAGTATAGCCACAGCAAGGTGCCCATGCTTTCGTAAACAAACCCTCACTCATGCTCTTAAAAGCAACCCTAATCAAGTTCACTGGGTCACCAAAAACTAAAATAAAAATACATGAAAGTAGAAAGGGCCTGGTTGGGAATAGAAGAGGCGTTGGTGGAAGGAGAAGGGGGACAGTAGGGACAGGGTTGAGGGGGAGATGAATGTAATTGAAATAAGTTATGATTGTGTAAATATGTGAATGTCTCGTAATAAAACTCATGATGTTTAATTAATATGTGCCAATAAAAACATTTATTAAAAAGAGCGAGCTGAGCTTATTGTTTGGGTGATAGTATTAGTGTCACCCCCTTTAGTCACCTTTCTCTTGTACCTTCACAGTCCCCTATCACTCAGATTCTGGCCTTGCTATTGGATTTTCTTCAGCCAATGAGAAAGTCAGGAATGATGAGCCATAGGAAAGGAGACAACTTGAAGAAAAAACAAGCAAAACCCTCGAATATTCTTCTATACAGCCGTGATATGGCGAGACCCTCACAGCTCGACAAGGACAGTCTTCTGGATGGTTGTAAGGGGAGTCTAGTCTCCCAACCAAGGCATCTTGCACCAGTAACCAGCCAACCGACTCATGGCAATCCTCAACCAAAACCAGTGGAGCGACCTACCAGAACTTCACCGGGCTACAGAGTACAAGTGAGCTGGCCGAGGCTGTAAAATCTATCTGGTAAAGCGTTGATTTGCGAGCTACACAAAGATTTGTTAGGTCACTGAGTTTGGAGGGGAGGGGCTTGTTGCTAACGACAGTGGCTGTGCCCATTTTCATCTCGGGAGGAAGTAAATTCACAGGCTGGCACTGTAGTAAAGAAGATGGTCCCTGAGGGAGGAGGTAAAGACAAGGACTCCCACTGCATTGAGGGACTGAGGGACCAATGCCACTCCCTTGTGAAGACCTAGCAATCCAAAGACTTTTTATGCTGCCTGAATTTCCGTGGCCCAACCTAGGCCTATGTCAAGCATTAGGAGCCTGAAATGGTCACCCTCAAAGGAAAAATACAACTTCTAGGTTGCTAGGCCAAAGATAGATGGAAGGTCAAATTGCAGTGAGCTTGTACTGAGCATCCCAGTGATAAAAGATCAAGCTCCAGAGAGACTACCTCACAGAGAGCATCTCAAACCTTCCCACATGCTTAGCAAGCAATAACTGGGCATCTCTAGGCAGACTGGATCCAGAGAAAAGGCTACAACTCAAATCTAACCTTAGACATGGAAAAGACAGAAATGGCCATGTCTCTCTAGGGAGCTGAGAAGGTCTGGGGGTTTTGCAGAGCATGCTGGCACATACCTGTAATCCCAGTGTACCAGGCTTTTTTAGAGAGGGGACCACCAATCAGCTCCCAAATCACAACATGGAGACTTCTTATTAGTTACAAATGCTCGGCCTAGCTTAGGCTCCTTTCTGGACAGCTCTTTTAACTTAAATTAACCGGTTTCTCTTTATCTACTTTTTGCCTTGGGGCATTTTACCTTTTCTTTCTGTATGTTCTGGCTTCTTCCACATCTGGCTGCCTGGTGGTTGCCTGGGAGGACACAGAAGTCTCTCTTCTTTCTCTCATTCTTTTTTGAGCCTAGATTTCGCCTCCTTTTTAGTCCCTCCGCCCTCCAGCCCCACCTATCCATCTTCTGCCTAGCTATT
>LOEQ01000118.1:99211-129280 GCA_001685075.1 Bramus lutescens | reverse complement strand
TCAACCCTCTCCCAAGGTCTCCATGCTCCCAATTTACTCAGGAGATCTTGTCTTTTTCTACTTCCCTATTCTAGTATTTCTGTTTTCAGATCATGTGCCACTTTTATTTTAGTTATTTTCAGGCTGAAGGGATGACTCAGCAGATAAGAGCACTGGCTGCTCTTCCAGAGGACCTGGGTTCAATTCCCAGGCCCCACACGGCAGCTCACAGCTGTCTGTAACTCCAGTTCCAAAGACCTAATACCCTCTTCTGACCTCCATGAACATCAGGCATGCACATAGTGAACATAAATACATGCAGGCAAAACATCCATATACATAAAAAGAATAAATAGCAAAAAATAGTTATTTTCATCTCAATCACCAAACTAAATACATCTTCCAAAGGGAAGGGTGCTTTTCCATAGTTAAGATTTAACATTCCAAAGAAAGCACAGAACAAGCTCCATGACACAAGGAGACATTAGCATGGCAAGGCCTGTTTACTTCCTCTTCAAATAAATGGATTACACTTTATGCTGTTTAATGCTGATGTTGATACTCTCACTCTCTCTCGGTCTATTTATTTGTCAGATGTAACCAAACCCAAACAAGTCTCATGGTGTGCTGGGAGCTACACCTCCCAGCAGACAGTTGGCAAAGATACCCACTGTGTTTCACTTGCTTTCAGAGCACTTCTGCATATCACAGCCTATCTGTAAATTAAGTTATTATAACTCTCTGACTTCAGAATTCAACTTCACAAAAAAGGATGAATGGCTTTTAAAAGAATTCTCGCCAACCAAGTGTGGATGGGTAACGATATAGATTCTGCAAACGCAGGTGACGAAAAGAGAGGAGAAAATGGAGCCTTGCCTTGCCTCCTTCTAGTAAGTTCTCCAGGGGCTACAACATAAGGAAACTGTTCAAAATTCAAAGTGCTAAGAAAACTGTTTGAGAGTAGAGTGTAGCAACACATACCTGTAATCATTAATCACAAAAACTCAGGAGGTAGGAAGAAGGATCAGGAGCTCAAGGTCATCCTTGGCTACATAGTGAGTTCAAGGCCAGCCTGAGCCACCTGAAACGGCCTGAAGAGGAGGAGGAGGAGGAGGAGGGTAATGGGGTACTGATGTTCCTCTAGGGAATCACCGAGCTCATTCCTTACGAAGAACAAAGAATGTTTCGAAAAGACAGAAGAACCTCAGAGAAAGTCCTCCCCTTTCCCTGTTGGTCCTGTTTAGGTAACCTCTCCATCCAAATTCTCTCCACCTCTCTAGAAATGTCTCTAAGAGCAAGAACCCCACCCTTGCTTTCCTAGTCTACCTACGTCCCTCTGTCCTTCAGGGGAGGAAGAGGAAGAGACAAATGTGTGTAAGTCTGCCTTTACTCAGGCCAACCTCATCCTCAAGCCAGGCCCAATGTGTATTTAGCTAGTCAGTTACTGGGTCATTTAAAACATTTCATCTTTCTCTCATCCATTTACAGGTTTTGCTTTTGGAATATTTGACATGCACAATGCATTTTGCAGCAGTTATTGCATACATAATTTATAAATATATAAATAAGCATTACAATGCCTCATTGAAATTATATTGCCAATAATAGACATGATTTAAAAAATATATTTGAAAACCACTATTAAAAACTCAGACACATAACAAAGATGGTGGCCCAAAGGAATAGAGAGAAGACAGGGGGAGAAAGGGGGAGCAGAGCAGGCAATGATGGCAGCCTGGGGGGATTATTTTCTGACTGGAATATGTAAGTGTCCACAGCTCCTGGTGGGTCAGTCATTCATGGCCCCAATGCCTCATCACCCAGCTGTGTGTTAGCATGACTCTTTGCTGGTCCCCTTCTGTCTTAGTGACATTTCTCATTGCTAGGACCAAATAATTGACCAGAAGCAACTTACAGGGGGAATGGTTTATTTTGGCTCACAGTGCAAGAGGGCAATGCCCAGCACAGAAGGAAGGAATGCCTGGGTTCATGTCAGTGGGTACATGTCGCTGAGATTCCTTGTGAATCAGTAAACAAAGCAGAGAAATCTGTTGCTCTTTGTTTCCCCTTTTCCAGTCAGTACAGGAGCCTAACTCACAGGATGCTGCAGCCAGCATTCAGGACAGGTCTCCACCCCTGGAAATGCCCTCGCAAACATATCTAAAAGTGGTACCTCAGTAAGCCCAGAGGTGTTTCTAAATCCAGTCGTCGTGTCCTTAATCCCTTTCTAGCTCCAGGTTCAGAATGAGAGGCTCAACCAGGGACTGGCCACTGTTCGTCTCTGTGACCTCAGCACCATTGGCAGAGCTCTTTCCAGCAAAGATGCTCGACCCCTTACCCAGTTCAAGAGCTTCTTCTCAAACATAAGATTTCTAAAATCAAGTAAAGTTTTAAATGCTAAATCCATCAAACAATCAATAACCCAAGTTGAGACCCCAGTTTTGTGTCTCTGAAATTGCATATTGCCACAACGTTGATGCCGCCTTCCTGGAGGGTGTCAGGGCAGTAATGTCAGCGTGGAAATAATCCAGACTGTTGGTTCTTCTTAGGAATTTGTCCCCTGAAAAAGAGAATGATACACAGGAGGTAACACAGATTCTGTCTTGCAAACATTTGACCTATGGTCATTTAGTGGCCTCTGATTGCAATAGGCATCATTTTAAGCAGTGTGTGTGATTCCTAAACTCTTCTACCCTGTGAGCCTAAGCCAGAGAAAGCTGGCTGTGAAGGTGTCAATCTTCTGACCTCTCAAAGTGACCTCAGCTCAACAGCATTCCCTGAAGTGGGGTACTTCCACTCAAGAAAACATTAAATGGCCACTAAAATATATTATTTGTTGAAATGTAAAGAGTAACACAAAATATCATAAAGTGATTTTACAAAACCAGACTCAATTGACATGTACTTAGAATGGTCTCATTGTTCTGATACATGTAACTACAAATATATATGTATGTATATACTTATTATGAAAAGATATATATCCCACACAGGAATAGCCTTTAGAATGCCTACAATATTGAAGTTTACCAAAATGTTATTAGTAGAAGACTATAGGTAACAATATCTAGAATAATTTGGAGTCTGTGTCCCACCCACCACTCAAAATAAGTACTTTAAAGACACAGTTAACTATTTCTAAAACACAATCTATGTCATTTCAACTCTTTATGTGTTGGGGTAACGTAAGCATGTATGCACATGTGTGCAGGTATGTTCACACTTGCAGAGGCCAGAGGTTGATGTCAGGGTGAAGTGTTAATAACAAGCCTGAGCTATTGGTCAAACACTTATAATTAGTATAAGCCTCTGTGTGCTTATTTGTGACCAGGCAGTCAGGACAGGAAAACTCTGCCTACGTCAGGGTGTCTTCCTCAATCATTTCTCCACCTTGTTGTTTAAGACAGGTCTCTCAATGAGCCTGAGGCTCCTTACTTTGCCTGGACTGATTGGCCAGAGAGACCTTGAAAGATGCAGTCTCCTCTGCCAGTTCTGGGATGATCACAGAAGCACACCACCGCATCTAGCTTTTAAGCAGATGCTGGGGATCTAAACTCAGGTGCTCCTGTTGCCCAGCAAGCATGTTGCTCACTAAGCCATCTCCCCAGCCACTGACTTCTACTCTTAAAGAAGCATGAGGCTCCCTGCCTTCATGCCCAGTGACCCTTGTTTAATCGCTGCCTAGGTCTTGTCATTCAGCCACTTGAGAACACACCAAAGATGGTCTAAAAAGATGATCTAAAAAAAAAAAACCACAATGCATATTAGGTGAGTTTAACACTAGACCTATAGGCTCATTTGGTTTCCCTCTTTTCTAAGTCTGCCTGCTGGAGAATTTTCTCTTGGAGAGGGACTAAAATTCTTTCTCCTATATCTTGTGCATCTCAGTACAGCATCCATCAGCTCCTCTCTGGTGCTCCATATGATACTCGCGTATTTGCTTGTAGTGGAGAGTTGTCAAACACAGCCCCATCTACACCATACCTCAGGGACCATTGCCTCTTAGGACCCAGCTAAGCTCCTGCCTCTTCTCAGAAGTCTGGGATTTTCCATTGCTCCTGAGTGAGCTGGCTTTGTCCATGTTTCCAGGGCGCCAGTCCTGTCATAGAATTGCATCTAATCCTAATCTTCAATTATAATATCATGTATCATCATTGTCCCCCACTGTGTGTGTGTGTGTGTTTGTGTGTGTGTGTGTGTGTGTGGTGTACAGTAAGTCAGAGGACAATCTTAAATGTTGTCTCTTAACCTTTTGCTTGAGGCATAGTTTCTTGTTTGCCTAGGATTTCAACAAGCAGGCTAGATTAGCTGTCCAGTGAACTCCAGGAATCTGCCGTCTCTGCCTCCAATCTCTAGTCTCCAGAACTGCAAGCACAAAGCACTCTGCCTGCCTTTGAAAGTGAGTTCTGGGGCTCCAAATTCAGGGCCTCATGCTTGCAAGGCCAGGCCTTACTAACCAAGCTGTCTCCCCAAGCCTCCATTCGTCTGTTTTTCAAACTAGACTTAGAACTTCTTGGGGCAGAGATTTCAGCTTATTCATTTTCATGGCTTTAGCCTGCTATAGACTAGACATTTAACACACACACACACACACACACACCCCACAGCACTGTATAAAGGTGGGACCACAGAAGGCTTCATGCATGATTTTCCTATGCTGACTTCCATAATCTCCTTCCCAAGGCCTCCTTTCTCCCCCTCATTAATATGTTTTCTATGATTTGGCCAAGACTCAGCCACACCTGTATGGAAAATCCTTTCTGTCTACATTATCTACATTCACAGATTGAACCAAGCAACCAAAGAAAATATTTGGAAAAACAAATGCATGTGTTCTGAACACACTCTGGCTTTTCCCTTTGCCATTATTCCCTAAACAACACAGTACAGCAAATATTTGCATAGCATTTGCATTGTCTTGCGTGACACATGTCATCTAGAGTTAACTTAAAGTGCATGACAGGACTGTGTGGTTTAAAAGCAGATGCTATGCCATTTTGCAAAAGGGACTTGAGCATTCTTGGATCTAGGAATCTGCAAAGATCATGAAAACTGAGGAACTACCTTTGTTCAAGACAGGACTCTTTCAGTGACTAGCTCAAACTAGTCACACTAGGGTTAAAAAAGAAAAGAAGAGAGGAGGCCTGGTGTAGTGGTGCACACCTTTAATTCAAGCACTCAGGAGGCAGAGGCAGGTGGATCTTTGGAGTTCAAGGCCAACCTGGTCTACATAGTGGGTTCTAGGATGATCAGAGCTATCTCAGGGGAGGATAAGGGTAGCAAGGGCTATCCACCCAGAAGACCTAAGGATAATCCATGCCCTGCCATGCTTCAAGCTTGATCCTGTGGCCTTTTCTCACTTTTTCCCAACATTTCCTGTTAGCTTCCTTCTTTCCAGTTTTGCAAATAGACCTTTCCATAAACAATTACAAAAAAAAGACAGTTACCTGTTAACTCCCAATTATATTCTTTGAGCTCTTTAACCTACTTTCTCCTCTAAATCCAAAGTTTCAAGGCAGGTGGGGGGAGGGGTAAAAGTCTCAGGGCTGAGTTCTGATAGACCCACCTGGGAGTCAAAAGCAGAATGCACTACTGTGATTGGTAGATCAAGAGCAAGTCCCACCCCCTGCTGCCAGAGTCATAAGCGATCAAGACTAGGTATATCAGAAGTCACATGATTGGAAAAGAAGCCAATTTTTTATTGTATTATTTTTCTACTTTTTAAGATTATAATACAATTACATCATTTTCCCCCTCCCTTTCCTTCCTCCAACCCCTCCCATGTACCCCCTTCACCACTCTCAAATTCATGGCCTCTTTTCTTTAATAGTTGTTATATACATATATATATGCATATATATACACATATATATGTTGTTATATGTATATGTGTATAACAACACTATGCATCCCGCTCGTGTGTACACGTTCCTGTTCTCAGCATTCCTTAGTTGGTAAGCCAATATTTTAAAACAGAAGTTGTGGGTTACTATTAATACTGGTAATAATAACTAATAGTAATAACTGTCTTATTCAAAACACTGGAAAGGTAGCCCACACTGGCATCTGTGTGCTGATTAGAAAAAGTCAGGTCTGGTACTTAAGGCGAAGGAATAAGGAACGCCTTGTGACAAACCAGCGTCCTCCTTCATCTCCCTCTGGCTCCCTGTACTTCAAAGGATGTTTTGGTGAAGCATGATGGCCCAAGCCTGCCCAAGCCTGTAATGCCAGAGCCTGGGACCTGGAAAAACTGTGAGTTCAAGAACAACCTGAGCTAGAAAACAAAAACCCTGTCTAATTTTTTTTAATTTTAAATAAATAATTTCTAATTTAAAAATAAAGTGTTTTCTCGCATTCACGTCCCTAGCAACAGGACGCTGGGTAGTCAGACTCTCAAGCCCCTCAGAGCCTACAGACAGGTTCTTTGAGAAGCCAGTCGGACCCCACCCCTCCCTGAAGCCTCATTCCATTGGGTTTTCACTGGTTCATGCCAGCCTCAATTAAACCGGGGCCTGAGGGCCAGTCCTGAGGCCAGCAGCGTGCTGTTCCAGGGCTACCTCTTGCCAAAGTGTTATCGTCAGGCCTCAGCGCCCAGATGAAGACTGTTGCGTCTTGTCTTAGCCTGGCTCTGACACCCAGGGCCCCTGGCCTGCCTGGGGGCTTCTGATCAACGGCACTTTGTCAGCTCCTGCACACCTTTAAGAAGACTGAATGGAGATGTCTGCAGAAATCCTGGCCTGGGCAGGCCCTCTGTGTGTTTGGCTACAGAAATATGCAGGCTGAGCTGTGGTCATGGCCGCCTGAGCCTCTGAGCTGCAATCAACATCAACCCCACAAGGACACAATATTTTCTCCCGATTTACAACACGTTCATTTATTTTGGAATTTCTGTGCCAGCTGAGGCTACAGGGCGGTGACAGTGGAAAAGTTGTCCTGAGGCCAAGCAAAAGAGTGTTGTAACTGTGCCCCTGTTCTGCAAAGGGAGTTCGAAAGCAGTAAAGCCCCAGCAGGGCTAAGAGGATGGCCGGCCACACTCAGCAGCCTGCGGGCCATTAGGGGCCAGCAAGGGAAACAACTCATTTGGAGGTCCGCTCTTGCTTCTGTAACCATCTGCAGGTAGGCCACTGGAACCCTGGCCTCCAAGAAGTTTCCCTGTTACTAGAAGATCTGTTTTGTTTCTCAAAATTCCCTGGGGAGTCAGAGCACATGAGACACACACACACACCCTCCCACCACCCAAAAACAACTTTTACTCAAAATTACTGCGGAGATGTAAAAATGATGCTTTACAGAATGAGAAAATTTCAAAATTTTCACACAACTTTTGACTTGCAGAGTGACCACTGGCAAAAGTCTTACCTCTATGTCCTTTTATTTTATTTGATTTGATTTTACTTTTTTAAATTGTGTGTGTGTGCATGTGTGTGCATGCATGTATGTATGTATGTGTGTGCATGCGTGCGTGCGTGCGTGTGTGTGTGTGTAGATATGCATCTGTAGTGAGACCAGAAGACTCCCGGGTAGTGTCCTGCTCTGTCATTCTTGGCGTTATTCCCTTGAGGTGGGCTTCCTCGCTGAACGTGGTGGGAGGGGCAGGACGCTGGGAATGGGAACGCAGGTTCTCATGTTTGGGCGGCAGTGTTCTTGCCCAGTGAGCCATCTCCCCTGCCTCTATTTCCATGTCATGTATTGTCATTGTTGTGGTTTCAAGTGTGCATTACTACACCTGGCTCTACAATTGCTTTTCAACAGAGACAGTAGCTAACTGGCAAAGCCGGCATTAGAAATGGATGACTGATAATACAGCACCCAACTCTCTTTGGTACTTAATATGGGAGAGCTCCAATTCCTCTGTCTTCCTGGTTTTCTTATTGGTTCACATAGTTCCCGTGAGGATGTCAGGTATGCCTGAAAAACAGCGCTAGGTGTTTCCCCGGGTGGTGATACTACCAGAGAGGGACTCGGGGTGCCCCTGGGACACAATGTCCAGATTCTTCGTGTCTGAGCAAGAACCAGAACAACAGCAATGACACTGTGGCTTTGCTAACTGTGAAAAGAAGACCATGGGCTACCCTCTCTGGGTGGAAATGGGCTCCAGCAAAAAGCAGGGCTCAAAAGCCATCCTGCCCCCTGCTCCTGGGTCTTCTCTTATAAAAAGAAAGGAAGGGCACCTGAAAGGGTGATTGTATCATTGCCCGTTGTAAGTGATAGATTTTGTTCACTGGAAGGAGGCTGCACAATTGGTGGTGGAGAAGCTGCCCAAGAGACAATCTTTCCACATTGCTGGGGCCCAGAGTTCATCAGAGTCACTGGTGTTTGACCCTAACTTCTTCCTCAGGAGGTCTAGTCATTGGGTTCCTCGAGGCTGAGAACGTCTCCAGTTGGAAGGGTGTTCCGTGAAGGAAAACAAGGAGTCGAGAGGGAAGGAAGGCCGCCATCAAGAAGATCACAAGCAGACCCATGGAGAGGCCAGCCCAGTCCAGACACAAGAAGACAACTGCAAGTACAATCCACAGTTGGTCTCCACTGCCACCTAGAGCTTATTCCCCCAAGAAGGACACCTCAACTTGGGCAAATGAGAAGGAACCCCAGGGTATATCCTTCCCATCCTGCTGAGCAGAGGGCAGGCAGCTGCCCGGGGGAAAGGGTAACTCAAGGTTACAGCTGCTGAGAAGCAAGGTAGGTTAAGAACCGAGTCTGGTTGACTGCTGTCTGTTGCCTTATAGAACAGTGGTTTTAGCAAGGGGGGCTAATCATCAAATTCTCATTTTACATTCTGTAAAGCTTCCTGCATATGCAGATATTAAGCCATCTGATCTACAGTAAGTACAGTGTCTGGTTTGGTCACATTTCCATTATCCTATCCAACCACAATGTACCTGATGTTTCTGTTTAAAGAAACCAATATAAGTGAATTTATAAGTCAATCTGACTAAGCCAGAAAATGCCCATTGGTAGATCACTTTTTCTCGCTAGAACTATACAGCTTTTTCTGGAAAAGATTAGCATTTGAATTAGTAGACTAAGTAACAAGCTCTGCTCTAAATATTGTAGGTGGGAATTGTTCAATCCATTGAGGATATAAGCCTAAGACCCACCCATAAAAGTAAGGCAGAGAAACGTCAGATTTGTTCTCTTTGCTTGAACTGAGATGTCCATTTTCTCTGGCCTTGGTCACAAGCACATTTGATTCACAAACTTTCAGACTGAGACTTATGTCGTTATGCACTCCCTAGTTCTCAAGCCTTTGGACTCGGGATGAACAGCACCATCATATTTCTAGTTTCTGCATCTTGCAGATGATAAATTTCAGGACTTCTTGGTCTCTGTAACTACACAAGCCAGGTCATATTACATACAAATACATAATCCATATTGATTCTGCTTCTCGGGAATACCTTGACTAATATAAGAGTTAGTATACAGAACAACACATTTACACTTTCTGAATTAGTTCTGGGTTCCTGGAATTGCCTTTCCACTATGGTCATAGTTAAAGATGTTAATGCCGTATTGCCAATAGTGAAATGGCCAGTGATGATCCACAGGCAGAACTACTTGTAGATACAAAGAAGTATTACACTAGATGTTCCTAGTAGTTCCCACCAGCCGTTTATAAGAAGCAAGGCTCTAAATCAGTGGTTCTCAACCTTGCTAATACTGCAACCCTTTAATACAGTTTGCCGTGTTGTGGGGGACCCCCCTCAAACCGTAAAATGATTTTTGTTGCTACTGCATAACTGTAATTTTGCTCCCATTAGAAATCACAATGTAAATATTTTTAGAGATAGAGGTTTGCCAAAGGGGTCAAGTCCTACATGATTCTATATTATGATTCTATATTATGACCATTTTGACTTGTTTCAGACAACTCAGAAATACAACATACCAACTGGTCCCTTAATGTTATTGGGCAAAGAGGTAAAAGAAAAACATGAACTTAGGGGTCCAGATTCCAAGCATTTGTAAGACCGTACAAATGACTTAAAGGTGTTAGGTACGCCCTGAGAGAAAGCCTTGCTTCTGATAAGCCAAATGTCTGGGCAGTTACATTGCACCTGAGCACCCAGCATTGGGACAGTGTCTATTGTTAAGGGCACTAAGGGCATCGACTGGGGAAGATTGGTCTTTTCAGTTTGGAAACTGAAAAGGGAGGGGGGGCACTTGGCTCATAAATTCTGATGGGTCTTTTTGGTCTATATGGATAGTTCCTTGTGCTCCTGGGGCCATCCACATTTCCATCCAGAGTAGGCCTTTCCCACTACTATCTGAGGAATTAACTCTGCTTTCCTACCATGTCCTACCATGAGGAATTAACTCTGCTTTCCTACCAGCTACCAGGCAAGACAATGCTGACCCTCTTCAGACTCCCTTCCCCCTCCCCCCAAGCCCTCTTTCTTCTGGACCTATAAATTCACCCAAGTCTCACAAATGGTGGCCCATAAGGGGCACTCCACTCCAAAAGAACTATTTGAGTTGTCTAAACTTTTCTTTCTGAAACAAGGTCTCCAACCTAATGTGTAGCCAAGGATGCATTTGAGTTTCTGATCCTTCTGCCTTCATGTCCCAAGAGCTGGGATTACAGGCATACACCAGCACCATACCTGGTTTTCATGGCACAAGGGATGTTACCCAGGGCCTCAAACATGCTAGGCAAGCATTTTACCAACTGAGCTACATCCCTGGTCCTGAGTTTTCTGGTTTACGAAGTAGAAACTTTGGGAGAATGTTCAAGAGTGTGTCTTGGTTACCATTCTATTGCTGTGAAGAGACACGATGACCAAGGCAACTTAGAAAAGAAAGCATTTAATTGGAAGCTTGTTTACAGTTTCAGAGGGCCTGTGATCATCATGACAGAAAGCATGGTGGCAGACAGGCAGGCATGGAGCTGGAGTAGCAGCTGAGAGTGTCCCTCTGAGACACAAGCACACAGCAGAGAAAGAGCAAGACTGGGCCAGGCATTGGCTTTTGAAAACTCAAAGTCCATCCCCAGTGACACACCTCCTCCAACAAGACCACACCTCCTAATCCTTCCTAAACTGTCCACCAACTGGGAACCATTCAAATATCTGAGCCTATGTGGCATTCTCATTCAAACCAGTACAGAGTAATTAGCACGTGTGACAATTGTAAAGGGAATATAAAGCTGGATGGGTTGAATTTATTAATTTATTACTATGAATATACTAAGCAAAGTTATAGAGGGTTCTAATGGTTTGATGGTCTGGCACGTCAAAATCTAGAACAAAAGACGGGCCACTGCCATGACTAAACATGAGATGTTTATCTCTCACCCCCTTTGCTTAATGTGGAAGAAAAGAGTTGAAGGCTGGGGAAGGAAGACTCAGAGCACATTTGTCATTTAAGACCTACTTACCCACACTAGGAGGGTCCAGAAGATCTTTCACCAATACTTTGAGAGGTACATTTGTGAAAGGAAAGGCAGCATCCTGCAAGAGCTCTGGGGTCATTCTTCTCTGCCAGAGGACCCTACAATGGGAATTGTAGCCACTCAGTTGGAAAATCTAACTACATTGGGAGTAGGCAGATCCCAGAGTGGCAGAGGCCAAGTAACCTCTCTGCTGACAGCAAGATATTTCTTTAATAGACCACAGAATCCAAGTAGCACTCCAAAGAGGATGGCTCATGCAAACTATCTGTGTGACCTGGTTAATACCAATACTTTTAGAAGCTCATTAAATTCCCACTAGTTCTGTGTACAGAGAATTCTAAGTCAAGCCTAACTCATCCCATAAAATAGAAACTCAAACTAACTGTGATGGCACATACCTGTATTCCCAGAATTTCCAGAGGTAGAGGCAGAAATTATTCAAGGCTAGCTTCTGCTACATGGTGAGTTTGAGTCTGGCTTGGGCTACATGAGACCCTGTCTTAAACAACAACAAAACAAAAACAAAAAAATTCAGAACATCATAATCCCTCAATTTCCAAACTTGAACCAGTTTATACCTTAGAATTCCTTGAATAAAGGAGAGACCAGAACCCTTCAAAAGAGGACCCTGGTATACTGTTGAAATTTGGTTTTCTTAATTTTCCTTTCAGTCCTTAACAAAGGTCCTCTCATCAAGGTAATCATTCATTGAGGTCAAGAAATAAGCAGATCTATGAGAGAGCTACTAGACACTGGCTCTAAACTGACCCTGGGTCTAGAAAGTTGAACCTTCCAGTCAGAGCTGGATCTTACAGAGTTAAAGGGGTTAGTGGAGATTTACAGATCCATGTTACAAGCCCTCCCTGTAGTTTCTTTTTCAGGTTCTAAAAAGCATAATTGAAATAGTCACGCTTTAGCTAGAGTAATTGTTCGGTGGTTAAGAGCACTGGCTACTCTTCCAGAGAACCCTGGTTCCACCCCCAGCACCCACATGGCAGCTCACAACTGTCTGTAACTCTAGTCCCAGAGGATTTGGCACCCTCACACATGTATACATGCTGGCAAAACACTAATGCACATAAAAAAATAAATAAATCTTTTTTTTTAAAGAAAAAGAAATAGTCACACTTAGCTGCCAACACAATATCTAAATTCATTCCCTGACCTGTGATGGATGAGGGCTATTAAGGTAGAACTGGCCAATGGAAGCCATTAAAGCTGCCTCTGCTTAAGAAAATGGTTCATGAAAAGCAATTTTACCTTCCAGAAGGATGGCAGGTGTTAGGACCATTACCAAGGGCTTGGAAGAGTCCAGTTGATGATTTCTATCACATTCTCATCCAACGCTTACACAGCTCATGAAGAAGACAGATGGGTCATTAGAAAATGGCAGTGGATTGTTGTAAACATAGTCACATGGTAGCCCGATTGCTTCTGGTATTTCAGATGTGGTATTATAAGTTGAGCAAATTAACACATCGCATAGGACCTCAAACGCAGCTGGGAGTCTGACAAGTACATGTTAATCCATCCCTGTTCAAAAGCCTGCTGATTGAGTTCGGTTGGCAAGCGAAACAGTACACCTTCACGGTTCTAGTCTCAGAGTGAATCAGTCCACCAGACCTGTGCTATGAGTTAGTTCTCAGAGATTTTGATATCCTTTTCCTAATACAAGACATCACACTGGTCTTTTGCATCGATTACACTCTACTGACTAGACCTTGTGAACAAGAAGTAGAAACTATTCTAGCCTTATTGCTAAAACCCTTGTGCATTAGGAAATGGGAAATAAAAGCTGGGGAGACAGTTCAGTCCCTGAGTTTGGATTCTCCAGAACCAACATAAAAGCCACATGTGCTGATACATGCCTATAACCCTAGCACTGGGGAAATATGGAGACAGGAAGATTCTTGGGGCTGGCTCACCAACCTTTTTAACCAAAATAGCAAGTTCTGGGCTCATTTCCCTGTCTCAGAAAAGTAAGATGGAGATCAGTAAAGAAAGTCAGTTGGTGCCAGTCTCAGGCTTCATACATGCAGGCACAGGTATGTACACGTGGGTACACATGCACATGCACACACACACACACACACACACACACACTCATACAGGCACACATGAGGCCCTGTCTCCTAAAAGTTCCAATCCTAACCAGTGGTGTCACAGGCTGACAATCAAGCCTTTAACACACAGCCTTCAGGAGATACTTCAGATCAAAACTCTAACACAGGAGTCCAGTCACTAAGAGGTGAGACTGAAGACTGTTCCACACCTGACTGCACCTAGTAACCCAATGTCAAAGCCATGGCCATGGCTTTGTGCTCCGACATCGCATTGGCCTCCAGAGCTTAGCCCCAGAGAGAGGAACATTACACAAGAGACACAATAGAGATTCTGTTGAACTAGAAGTTAAGGATGCCGCCAACCAGACACTTTGGGTTCCTCATACCTGCCAGTCAACAGGAAAACAAAAAAGAGGGGGGCAAGGAGTGGCTATGGTGTTTTGCCTAGGGTTGCTGACCAGGATTAGAGAGAAGAAAACACACTATTATTACACAATAGAGTTTAAAAAATATTTGTGGAATATACAAGAACCCTTTCAGCTGGAAATTTTGTGTTAGGGTGCCCTATGGGGGAAAATCAATGGGAAACAACAGCCCATCTATAGAAACCAAGATTTGGGTTACCTTTGTGAATTAAAACTATGTCCACCCGAGTTGCTTGCTGAGCATAAAGGCAGCACAGGTGGGACAATAGTAAAACATCCCAACTTCCAAAAGCATGCCCCGCTACAGAAATGAGAACTTTAACCATTCTGCAGATTCTCTCATTTTGCTAGTCATACATTTTTGTGTATATACCCATAAACAAACATATCTGTTTGCTTTCATTTTTTATCCCACTGCCACATAACATAGCATGTGATGGCTTTCTCCCATCTGCCAAGTAATTCATTTGAGCATTATTAATCTCATAGCATACTGTGTAAGCTATAGGCTATCAGAAGAGAAGCAAATGTCACTCAAGGACTACACGCCCTTCTGGGGAAGGGATTGGTACATTTTTTGTGGTATGAGGATAGATGTCAAATGGGAATATGACCCTGTTGTCTGTAATGAGAGATTACGGGTTAAGGATCTGTGTCTTAGTGGTGTATTGACAGAAAGTGAACTGTTCATATTTAACTATGTGTGTCAACGTCACTAAGCTGAGAAACACCCAGGTTTCCAGTAAAACATCAGTGGCAGGTGTGTTAGAGGGGATTTCCAGGACAGATTAGTGCTTTGCTGCTTGTTTGTTTCTACTTTTTTTTGCAAGTTTTACTGACGTATAACTAACAAACAGAAAACATATGACTTATTGACAGTGTGCAGGGTGTTACTTTCATCTCTGTAGACATCCTGAGATGATCCCCACAATTGGCAGGAGTGACTAAATTGATAAGCCTAGGTGATGAACACAATCACTTTGCAGGCTGGGATCATTCAATCCATTGGGAGCCAGAAGAGGACACAGCCTTGAAGAAGGGTAAACTTGATTGCTTTCTTGAACTAACATCCAACATTCCTTGGTCTCGGTCACCAACCCTATTGGCCTTGGCCTTTGTAATTCATACCTAGGTTTACTCTGACTCTGAGAATTCTCGGGCCTTTAAATTCATTGAATCCTAATATTGGCTTTTTTTTTTCTTTCGGTCTCCATCTTTTAGACATCAGATCACAGGACTTCTTAACGTCAACAAGTGCAAGAGCCAGCTCCCATAATAAATCTCTTCACTTGTGTTATGTATTTTTAAGTGATCTATAATAACTGTATGTATTTATGGGGTACATTGTGATATTTCAACATATGTAGATGACATCTTATTCACTATGCTGTTAATTCATGATTTTATTATTGTCGCACTCATGGTTAAGACCATTACAACTCATCAAAGCTCATCTAACATATGCATTTTCTCTGTGAGCATGTCACAGCATGCTTACAATTGGGAGCATTAGACAGCACTGTCTGCGGAGCCCATTGTAAATAGTAAAACCACCATCAAAGACACAAATGCAAAAGGGGGGGTACTGCACAGACCGTGAAAAGAATGCCTGTTTACAGTGCAAGAGCTGAGAGAAGAAAGTAGAGTTCCCAGGCTTGACTTCTACTGAAATGCACCTGATGAGCAAGTGAAAGCCACACTTGGAATGACCAGGAGAATAGTAAGTAGGAGAGTTCACTGGGGCTTACATATGAGCTTAGCAATGGCAAGCTCATAAACAGGGAACCTGTAAATAATGAAAATGAATGTATTATCCATACCAACAGTCTATCTCTCTGTCTATCATCTATCTATCTATCTATCTATCATCTATCTATCTATCATCTATCTATCTATCATCTATCTATCTATCTATCATCTATCTATCTATCTCTTCTCTCCCTCATCCCTGTGAGATGAGGTCTCAAGTAGCTCAAGTGGCCTTGAATTCTTTGTGCATGTAAGAATAACTTTGAACTTCTGGATCCTCCTGCCTTACCTTTCAAGTTCTAGAACTTCAGACATGGATCACTATACCAGGTTATGTGGTTCTAGGGCTCAAACCCAGAACTTTGTGCATGCTAGGCAAGCATTCTGTTAACTTAGCTACATCACCAGCCCCACACCAGGACTCTTTTTTAAAAAGTATTACGTGTGTGCATCTGTGTGTGTATGTGTGTATGTGTGTGTATGGATATGCAAATAGCATAACATAGATGTGAAGGTCAGAGGACAGCTTACAGGAACTGTTTTCTTGATAGGAGATGGAGGCCCCAGGGATCAAACTCTGGCCATCTGTCTTGGAGGCAATGGTCTTTACCCACTGAGTCACCTCACCAGCCCCCGAGACTTTTATGAGTAAAAAGAGTTGCTATTGGTAATACCAAGGCAACTGGTGGTGCAAATTTGGACTGTCTCACATACACCCAGATACGTGATCACTCAAATTTTAGCCTTTGAGATCCCTTTGATGAAAACCATAGCATGCACATTTTTCACAGACAATCTCAAAGAATTCATAGACCCTAGGGTTCCTCAGATTACACATGTTAGCCTGAAAGAGCAATTCAAAAGAATAATATACAAACTACAGCATGATAAAAGTATGACTAAAACTCAAGGCCAGTGCAGTAACCGGCTGAGTTTACACAGAAAACCCTCCAGTGGGACCCGTGGCATTCGCAGCAAGGTCACTAGCAGCACACGTTTGTCTACTGCAGCTACTCTGACTTTGTCTTAGACACAAATTCATGCTAAAATTGAATTCATGCACTAAGAAGCTGGCCAGAAAGGGGGAGGTGAAAACAGACTGTAGGGGGATCTTGAAAGTTTGGCATGGGTGTGTTCAAAGCCAACTCCACTGACCTCTGCCGGGTGCCCTGTCCCCTATATTCCTGTCACTAGACAGCTAAGAAGAGCATCGGCTACAGAAGAGGGGCTAGACAGAAACTCATTTGACTCAGTAGAGAGTACAAGACTGCTCCCCACAGCCTGAAACAAAGCACTAAAGCTCCCTGGAAGGTTAACTGTCTTGAGGGCTCATGAGATGACTCAGTGGGTAAAGACACTTGCCTTAAAGACTAATTGCCAGAGTTTGATCCCTGGCACCCACATGGTGGCAGTACCCCTACCTTCACCTTCAAAGAGGAAAATGAAAAGACCCTACCGTCGTTCAAGGAAGTACCTCTGAGTACTTACAAACACAGTGTGATGGGTTCAGTTTGAGAGTTTGAGTACACTGATAGGACCCCAAGAACATATATCTTTAATCTCTTGCCACACTTCTGGCCCTCCCTACTGCTCACCTCCTCACTTGGAAGAGCACAGCTGCCCAGATGTGTGTTTTCCATTAACTCTACTGGCTCTAGTCTACGTTAAGGAAGACATTTTCATGCCAAATTAAAAACGACTTGGAAATGTGCATTGTGTTGGGAGAATTGGCCTTTGGAAAGGGGTATAAAAACTCTGATTCCATCCCCTGCCTGCAGACAGGCCATCAAAGCATCCTGCCCCTGTGAAGCAGGCAGGCCACCTCTGCTCCTTCCCCTTTACAGACTGTGTTAGCATCTCCATTATTTACCCCCAGGGTGGGATAAAGACACAGTGCAAAGGCTAAGATCTTTAAACTGCCTTGAGTGCCCATTAAGACATTAATAACATCCACAGTGAGACTTACCAATATAATTTCCGACTTCAAGCCGGGCGTGAAAAAAAAAAAAAGGAAGTTAGCTGAGTTTATCAACCAAGGAGACTACCTTAAATTAGAGGAGATTACGTGGTGATGGGGAGAGGAGAGAATTAGCCTGAAAGACTTCAGAAGACCCTCAAGCCATTATTTGGTTAGTATTGCCCCCTCCCCTCCCCCCACATCACTTGAAGGAGTGGGCAGAGCCCATGTGACCTCAGGAGCCCCTCAGTGATGCTGAGGCTGCAGTTTGCTCCGGGAGGGCAGGGTCCTCACACTCCAAGCCTTCACAGAGGGATCAATTCTAACAGAATGGGAGTGAACTAGAAAATGTGTCTTGGGTTTGTGTGGTTATTGTTGCTCACTCGGTTAAATGAGTGTGTGTGTGTGTGTGTGTGTGTGTGTGTGTGTGTGTGTGTGTGTGTGTGTGTGTGTGTATGTGTGTGTGTGTGTGTGTTGGATGGCAGGGGTGGAGTTAGAGGAAGGAGGTTGTTTGAAATAATAAAAGCTACCACTTCCTGAAGGGTTTGGTTCCAGGCAATTCACATGTCTTAGAGGAGGATGCATTTNTTAGACAGACTTTCACTCTGTAGCCACAGCTAACCTGAAACTCACTAGGTGGTTTAGGACAGCCTGAAACTCATGGCGCTTCTCCAGTCTCAGCCCCCGGAATGCTGAGATTATAGACATGAGCCACTGTAGCCAGCTAAATATGCGTTTTTCAAGCATTTTGTTTGTTTATTTATTTTTCTTAGGTTTTTGAGACAAGTAGCCCAGGCTGGCCCTAGACTCCCTACGTAGCCAAGGATGGCCTTGAACTCCTGATCCTCCTGTTTACACTTCTCAAGTGCTGGGGTTTCAGGTGTGCACCACCACCACCACACAGGTCTATGATTTACACTTCTGACCTCAGTGTCTCTTCACACTCTTTCAAACCTTAGTGACCAGTTTTCAAAGATGAGAAAACTGAAGCTTAGGAAGGCTGAGAGGCTTGCCCTCAGGCCCAGAACTCGTTAGAGTGGAGAGTTAAGAACTTCTGGCTGCTAAGACATGTGCTCTGGAGCTCTGTCCCAGCCAACCAGTGTTGCCTGAGCATGCGTGGGAAAGTATGTGCATGGGAAGGAGGGGGGGGGTTGGAGCAAGAACTGTTTATTTACTGGTTTGGAACAGAAGACAAGTTAGAAAAACTGATCTGAGGCTTAGGCCCGGGGCCTCGGAGCTGTGTGGGGTCAGAGGAGGGCCTAGCTGGCTGCCTCCTCCCCTCCTCTGGCAGCCCAAAGCCACAGGACCCAGCCTGCCAGTCTCCTCTCTTGCCTTCCTCATTAGCTGGGATTGGGACCAATTTGTGGATGCCTTTGGTGCCCTGAGGCTGTGTTTGAGTCATCTTCCCTGATGCTAAAGAGAAAAGAAAGGAGGAGACCATCATCCGCAGGAGACTGGAGACACTGGGGGAGAGAGGGGTGATGGATGGAGGTCAGGAGGGAGAGGCCAGGGTGGCGAGGTCATTCCCAGTCTGGCTCTCTTTACCCTCCCTCTTCTCTGGAGACCTGCTCCCCCATGAGATCACCTCCCACCACAGACTTCAAAAAGAGAAGCTCACTCTGAGACCAGCCCTTGCTCTTTTGAGAATGGTTAACGTAAGGGACCCACACTTCCAGTCCCCCCACCCCAGGCTTCCTCACTCCAAGGAAGGACACAGGTGGAACTCAGCAGAGTGGAGACCAGCAGGGAAATGGGTCTTCTGTACCACCTCAGGTGATACGTTTCAGCTCCTCCAGAAATTGGCAAGTATTCAGGGGCCTCTAGAGCAGGAACAGGAGCCAAGGCTGGAAAGCAAGATGACTTAGACTTGAGGACTCAGGCTGGTACAGAGATGTAGCTCATCTCTTTGAGTGACAGGGTGTTGGGGAAGACCCTCCACCTTTCGGAGACACAATTCCATTATGTCTTCTAAGAATGGAACTAGAGAAAGTAGTTGCCAGGGCTTATAAGCCATCCCATACCAAATTGATGTTTGTTGATGCCATCAACTTGATGGGGACTGGAGAGAGGGCTTAGTGGTTAGGAGCACTGGCTGTTCTTCCAGAGGACCTGGGTTTGGCTCACAACAGCACATAGAAGCACCCAACCACCTGTAACTCCACTCCCAAGGGATTCAAGGCTCTCTTCTGACCCTCCATGGGCACCAGGTACATACATGTGGTATACATATATATTTGGAGGCAAATTACTCATGTACATAAAAATAATAAAAATAAAGCAAACAAATAAAAACTCATCGTGTCGGGACATCAACCCAGGAGTAGCATCCCGTACTGTCATTTCACCGAAACCTCAAGAGAAATCCACAGCAGTCCACAGACAGGTAGGCAGGGGCTATGCTAATTTTTTTAAGAACATAAAACAAAGCAAATAAAAAGGTTGAAATTAGAACACCGTGTGCACAACTGTTCCCTAAGCCAGGAAAGAAGAAAAGAAAGAAAACCACTGAGGATGGACATAGGAAGCAGTTATGAAGTGTGCTGTAAGGAGAGACGGGGGACTACAGAAAATGAGGGTGCACTGACAGCCACTCCCATAAGCCAGGGACAGTGTGAGGCATCACTGTGCACTGCTGTTGTTCAGAAAATAGCAAAGGATGGTGTGCTCCAGGTCGGAAGACATTGACCCTGCTGATCTGTATGCTCCTAAGTACCTTCCATGTGCCAGCTCTAAGAGATACAAAACTGGACCTCAGGTTTCGGGATACGTCCTCTAAATTGTCCTTCTCCCCTAACTGCGGCACAGGCCTACAGAAGTGTGCCTATTAGTACTGTACTCCTCAGCATGTTTCTCAGCGCTTTATCTGAAAGCCAGCTTGGATTGGTCTCCAATACCTGGGTAACAGGTGTCTTTGGGTTGCTGTGTGATAGCCGCTCATAGCATCCCACACCAACCCACACCATTCCCGCTGCTCCCTTTCTCTGTATCCAAGCAGTGTCCTCCTACCAAAGAACCATTGGATCTGCAGGGACCAAAACTGCCTATCTAGCTTGAAGTGTAGCTCAGTCAGCAAAATGCTTGGTTAGCTTACACAAGGCCCGGAGTTTGATCCCCAGCATTCAATAAGCCAGGTATGACGGTGCATGTGTAATCTCAGCAGCAAGGTAAGGGGAGTTGGAGCTAGGAGGCCATCCTCAGCTACATAGCCAGACTGATGCCATCTCCATAGTCAATATGAGACCCTGTCTCAATAACAATAGCAGACAGGTTCTGTGGGGGATGAAGGAAGAAAGGGTTTCCTGTAGTCCAAGCTGACCTTCAGCTCGATGACTTGATATGTAGCCAAAGATAAACCTTGAACTTTTGCTCCTTCTGCCTCCACCTCCAATGTGCTAAGGATTACAGGCATGAACCAAAATACCCAGCTTTAAGATGTGGCTTTCACAAAAACCCTTTCTTAGCCTCGTAGGGCAGAGAAGCGTTTTTACTTTCATAGCAAGCCCAGAATGTCTGAAGATTATATTACACAAGCCTCTTCCACAGGTAAGAAAACTGGGGTTCTTGGACTTCTACATAGTGACACACTGAGGGTGGCCCAGCAGAGAATGGCCATGCTTGGGGGACAGCTATTCTTCTAATCCACCCTCCTTGGTACAGACCCCTTTGCCATTAAGCAGGCTACAAATTAAAGGCCAATACGTAGCTTTTAAAGCACCTCTTTTTAAAAATACGTTGTGTTCATTGTATGTTTGCACACATGCCCCAGCATGTGTATGGGGGTCAGAGGACAACTTGCCAGAGTTGGTTCTCTCTTTCCATTCCACCCTGTGAACCCCGGGAATCAACCTCAGGTAGCCGTACTTGATGGCAAGTACCCTTACCTACTGTACCACCTCATTGACCCTTGAAGCAGCTCTTTAAGGGTTAGAAATTGTTCTGGGCAACCTTTTTGTGTCAGCCCTGCTTCTACTGGCCATGACTATGGCAAAGGAAACCGAATGGAATTGGTATTCTCAGAGAGGCCCTGTCTTTCCCATGACTGGCAGATCCAGCACTGACTAGACACTGCTGATCTACTGGAGCGAGCTTAAAGAGTATAAACTTCCCATACTAATATTAGTTAGTAAAACCCTTGCTGATTATTGGTATGCAATTTGGAACACCTTAGAAAGAAAATCGGTAGCAGGAAATCTATCAATGCACAGACTCTTGGATTCAACAATACTTCTGAGGTTCTGTTTTCAATAAATAAATAGTAAACAGAAGACACATGTCAAAGTTGGCCCACTGAAACTTTATTAGGAGGAAAATAGAAAGAGACAAAGTGGGGGCTGGAAAGATCACTCAGGGGTTACACGCACTTTACTGTACTGCAGGCAGGAGTTCAGTTCCCAACACCCACATTTCAGGGCTGACTGGAATAGCAGTTCTAGGGGATCTGGTCTTTTCCGGCCTCCATGGACACTGCACACATGCATACATGCAGTCAAATGTAGTAAAACTTTCTTGTTGGACTATCTTTGGACTACCAGCCCACAAATAATGACACAGAATCGTATTATTAATTATGAAAACTTGGTCTTAGCTTCGGCTTTTTTCCCAACCAGCTCGTATAACTTAATTAAGCTATTTCTATTAATCTATATTCTGTCACATGGCTCAGTTACCCCTTTTGAGTATGGCACATCTGACCTGTTCTGAGTCTGCTGGTAAAATCATGAGCCTAGATTCCTCCTCCCTGTTTCTCTCTCTCTCTCTCTCTCTCTCTCTCTCCCCCCAGAAGCTCCGCCTATATCTCCTGCCTAGCTATTGACCGTTCAGCTTATTCTACAATCCCAACAATACATCTTGACAAAGTGTACAAATATCCCACAACAGGCAAGCACTCACATACCCAAAATAAATAAATCTTTTAAAAGGATCAAAAATGCTTATTATCAATAAAACTACTTTAAAAAAATGGTGAGGCTGCCATGATATGGAAGAGTTTGCAGCCAACAAAGAGGGGTGCCATCCTTGAATCTTCTTTGGGGGAAATACTAAAATTCAATTTTAAAATCTCTGTGATGACCCCAAGAGGCATATGAAAAATGTCACTAACACAGACCCAGGAGGAACTTGATTATCCTGGTGGCCACACCAACCAAGCAACCCAACCCTGTGCCTTCAAGGGAGAGCCCTGCCCTATATACTTGTTAATATGTTATATGACAGCTACATAGACATACCACAGGAGAAGAAACATATAACATCTAACCATGAACCCTGGCTGTTCTAGGGAGGGTAAACATCCTGGCTTTCATATTTCTTTATTGCTTTATGTTTTAATGCTGTACTGTGTTATTCTTTTTAAGTTAGCAAATTTTAAAAGGTAAGAAATATCCACTTATGCATAATAGAAGAGACTAATTTTTAAAAACTAACAAGAAGTTATAAAGCTTTGCAAACTAGACCTCTATCTTTCTAATCCTCATAATCAAACCGAACCCCTATTCTATGCAATTATACATAATAATAGAATGGCATATCTGGATTGGTCAGATGACTCAGCTATTATTAAAGAGTACTGGCTATTCTTTCAGAGGATCTAGGTTCAATTCCCAGCACCTATATGGCAGCTTACTGCCACCTGGAACTACAATTCCAGGGGACCCAATAGGTTCATCTGGCCTCGGCCAACATGAGGAACACACATGGCTGACATACATGTAAGCAAAACACTAATACACATGACATGAAAATAAACACTAAACACTAAAAACCATTTTTTAAGGATAGCATTTTTATAGGTTACCAAGCAGAGCTGTGGAGAGAGAAGTTGACTGTTCACCTGCTGTGTTTAGAACTAGGAACAGAGGTTTAGTTACTTGCCTGGTCTCAGACAGGAGTAATTTAAGAGATGAAGGACTTCGTGGGCTCAGGATTTGAGAGTGAACAGTCCTTGGTTGTAGGACAGGCACATTAACTCACAGTTTGAAGGTGAACAGCCCATGGTTGTAGGGCAGGTACGTTGGCTCACAGTTTAAGGGTTAACAGTCCATGGTTGTAGAACAGGCACTCAGCTGGAACTCTTCACATCTCTACAGACCAGAAAACAGAAAAGATGTGGACTGAAAACAGGGCAGGGTGAAACCCACAAGGGGTCTGCCCCCATCCCCAGCAATCCACCTCCACTGGCCCCTCCTTCTAGTGTTTCCACAGCTACCACACACAGCATGGATAATCAGGAACCAAGCACTCCAATGTGTGAGTCAGGGGGTACATTCTATATCCAAGCCATAGCACCATGCCTGGCCTCTATCAAGATCTCTGTCTGACATGACTGGGTGTATATGTGTGGAAAGAGCCTCGGATATACAAAGAAATGTCCGTTTGCTTGATTTAGAGCAGCTGAGATTAGGAGAGCGGCTGCACTGTGGTTGAAGAGCAACATCCCTAAGAGGAAGTAACACTGCTCAGTCATTAGCGCCTGAAAGCTTTTCCTGTTTCCAGCACTCCTAGATTGCTTTTATACATACCCTTAACTACTTGCTGCTACAGCCCCTAGAATCAACCCTTGCCCTTAAACAAGACGCTGCAGTCAAACCAAGCAAGCAGACCTATAGGCCACTCTTTGCAGAAACAGTCCCAGGCAGACTTCATCCGCCTAACTGACTATGTGACCTTTGACCTCTCACCTCGCTGCACTGTCAAAATGGCAGGTTGAGCCAGATTGTCTGAAATATCTAAACTCATTATGGTCCTAAGAATAGGTTCTCAAAAACCTAGGCTCTCTTAGGCCTACCAGAGAAACCCTCCATGGAGCCTTGCTGGAAGGGCCCTGGGGCGGCCCTCAGCATGGTGAACTTTGTCCTGATGATAGTAACAGTATCTGAGGACTATCAAGTCCCCTTCACCGAAGGCTTCAAGGCTCAGCCGCATCCAAGTGAACACTGATCCCAAACTGAGGTTTCCTGGGGTTTACATCGTCCCTAGGAGGAGTATAGTGCAAGCCTCACACTTAGACCTAACTCTAGGCCCAGCCCCACCACTCATCAGACAGATTGTCTTGAGAAGAGACTTAAACCATCTCAGCCTCAGTTTCTACTTATATGGCGTAGGCATGGTAACAGTGCCTACTGTATACCCCTGCCTGGAAATCCCCAACACAGGGTCAGTACCCTAGGTGTTGCCAGGGGAATAAAAGACAAGAGCTGGAGTCACAGGGTGGGAATCTGAAAACTGAGGCCACAAGGAAACATCCTTAGCCTTCCTTCTTGGGCTGGGATGGGTTGGGATGGCATGCTGGGAAGTATGGATGCTATGGCCTCCCCAGCTTTCCCTCTCCCTCTGTTAATGTTCCATCCCCTCCTGTCTCCTACTCAGCACTGGGCTTGCTTGCTTTTGTTTGTTTTTTTTTCTTTGTTTGTTTTTCAAAACAGGGTTTCTCTGTGTAGCCCTGGCTGTCCTGGAACTTGTTCTGTAGACCAGGTTGGCCTAGGAGATCCACCTGCCTCCACCTTCTGAGTGCTGGAATTAAAAGCATGCCTGGCAGCACTGGGCTTTCTTAAATCCACTCCTCCAGACTGAGATGTTACAAGGAACCAAAATTCAGCAGGAGCTAAGCAGGTGCGGTGACAATACCTGTAATCTCAGTGCTCAGAAGGTTGAAGCAGGAGAATTACAAACTCTAGCTAGCCTCAGCTACTTGGCTAGATCCCGTCTCAAACAAAGAAATAAAATCAAAGGAAGGGGGAGGGGAGAACAGGGGGCAATAATAAGAGTTTGGACTACCAATTCCAGCATAAGAGTCTCAGACCCTCCCAGTCCCAACCCAAAGTCTGTCAATAAAGGAGGTCACCTAGGATACATTCCCTAAAGTTTGTTTTCCAAGACTTTGATAACCTGGCTTGAGGGCCTCCCTGGCCTAAGCACAGAACCAAGAGATGTGAAAAGACCAAGTGGTCATCCCCAAGCTCTGGGAGCCTCAAACTTGATCTCTGGCTGTCACAGCCCTACTCCTGTCCCCTGCACACCCTCGTGTCCCTGCTCTGCAGCTAACTTATCAGACACAGAAATGGGCAGAGCAGAAGGCAGCCAGTCCAGACTGTCCGTGAAGACGGCAGCCTTTGTGCTCTCGGGTGGTTTGAATTTTCCCAGGCCACTCAGATCTAACGTGAAAAGTGTAATAAAGAGAGAGTATCAGTGTTCACTGGAAATAGAACTTCAGACGGGAAAAAGAAATCCACACAGCCAGTTGTAGAGACTGGCCCTCCTCAAAAATGCAGCTGTCACAAAAAATACATTTGAAATAAGAGAGAGAGAGAGAGAGAGAGAGAGAGAGAGACCTCCCACCCCCTTCCTTCCTTCTTCCAGTTCTCCTCAGTCTAGCCATTTCACTTTAATTACCCCGTCAGCTCTAAAGGCTGCTAATTGACGCCTTTTATTCCGGGTTAAAACTCCTCAGGAAGACAGGAGCTCCCTGGGCCCCCAGAGCTGCCGGCTCTGCTGATTTGGCACGGTTGTCTCCCTGAGAATTGAAGCTGGGTGCTGCTAGTGCTGGGGGCAGGCGTGGGGGAGTCTTGGAGGCGGGGAGGGGGGCTGGGCAGGGGTTGGGGCATCTATTTTTAGTGAGGGTTTTATAGAGTGGATCCCTGTGGCTTGGCTCCACACTGAAATATTGTCCTCGTCTCAATGACATAAACACAGGGCAACTTGGAGATCTTGGCGCCAGCCCTGTCCGGAGCCTGTGAATGGGCAGAATGCTGGAGATGGGAGCAAGGACTCTACTGTAATTACAAATAAATCCACCACCGGGGCTCAGCCCCACCCCCACCTCCCCGGCTCCTCTGGCTCACTTAACATGGCAAAAAAGCCACTGCTTTTGTGCAAATACAATGAACTCAAGTTATCAAGAAGGATCTACCAAGAGGCAAGTAATGGAATCACAATTTCGGTAGGCTCTCAAGAAGTAATTAAAAGAGGAGGCATTCAAGAAGTAATTAAAAGCCACTGTCCTTGGTGACAGGCCGGCATGGAGGGAAAGCTGTGGCATCTTTGACTCCTGGAATAAAATTCGGCCTGTGGCTTAGCTCAGAAATCGTGGAGCCCTCAGCCTGGTCCTGGTATAGGCGAAATTGGAACTGATAAATTGGAACCAATTAATGCAACATCTCAATATGATTCTTAGGAATGTCACAGGCCAGGCTGGATGAAGCTGTCTCCCTGGCTTCAGACATGCAGCCACACTTTCCAAAGCATATTTAAATATAGCCTTGCTTCCCTAGAAATGTAATCCCTACCTTCATTTTTATCCTTGGGAGCTGGGGGCCCAGGCATGATGAGAGGAGGAGGAGGGGGGATTTTCATCACCCTCATCCCTGACTCCACAAACCTGTAAATAAATAGAAGATTGCACCGAATTCCAATTGAAGCTGTCAGCCCTGGAATGGAACTTCTATCCCATTATGAATGTCATGAGTGAGACCAGTGAGACATTGAGAGTGGCTAGCACCTCCATTGAAAGGCCCTAATTGCAGTTGTAGGCCTGGCTGTTTGCAGACACCACACTGTACACAGGGTTGCATTCCTGGGAAGAAAGAGCACCCTATGAGGACCAACCCAAGGCCTCCCCTCAAGTCAGGATGATTGTCAAGGTGTCACTGAAGTTTTAAACCAAAGTTGCCCTATCGAAGGGCCAGGGACTAATTTAGGATCCTGAGGTCCGGCCCAATTTGCCTTGGCTGACAGGGATGTTACTATACCCAGGGGGCTGGCGGGAGTCACCCTCGAGCTATCAGGAAAGGAGGCGCTCCATCCTAACTGGATCCTTGAAGGACTGCTTTTGTTTTCAAATGAACTTCCTTCCACCCTGAGAGTGTCCGGCACTTGGTCCAACCATGGCAGGCAGAACAGAGAAATTCAATTTCCCTCGGCTACCAGGGCCACCTGAGACAAGTGAAGCTGCCTACTGAGAGTCCCAAGGGCAAGCGATATCTGCCCCAGCCCTAAGCCTAATGTCTCCAGATACGATGGGGAGGGACCATGGACGATGCGGCTCTGGCCCTCCCTCACTGACCAGCCCAGTTCTGTGTTTTCACCGTAGTAAGATACGTGTAGCATAAGCCATTTCGGTCATCTGCAAGGGTGTGGGCCAGTGGCATTGCACACATTCCCATAGTGCAAGTCATACCATCCATCTATCGAACTTTCCCAGCATCCTACACTGAAGCCACACCTGTGAGACTCCCCATTCTCTCATCCCTCCAGCCCCTGGCATTCTCTCTCTACACCTCGTATGAGTGAACCCTCATGGTTTGTACAGTTAAGTACCTTCAAGGTGTATCATACTGGAGACCATGGAAGAGTTTTTTCCTTTGTTTTTTTTTAAAGTATGCATATGTTGTATGTGTATGATGTGTGCTTGCAAGTTTATGAGTGTGTATGTGTGTGTGAGATATGTGTGTTTGCAAGTTTATGAGTGTGTATGTGTGTGTGATGTGTGTTTGCAAGTTTATGAGTGTGTATGTGTGTGTGATGTGTGCTTGCAAGTTTATGAGTGTGTATGTGTATGTGTGTGTGTATGTGTGTGTGTGTGTGTGTGTGTGTGTGTGTGTGTGTGTGTGTGTGTGTGTGTGTGGTCTTTGCAAGTGTGGAGGCTAGAGGACCATCTCCAAATTCCCAAAATGATGCTATGGGCCTTCCATCTTGCCTTGGGCATGTTATTACATCCTCTGAGGATCCAAAGTCTGGCCCTCATGCCTGTGCAATAAGCCCTTCATCCGCTGTGCCTTCTTGTCAGCCCCTCTTCTTTTTCTAAAAATGAATAATTCTACTGTGTGTCTGAACCACTTCTTCATCAGCTCCTCTCTCAGATAACAAGTGAGTTACCTCTACCTTTGGGCAACGGTGATAAACAAAGCTGTGCAAATCTGTTTGGCTGTGTTTGGGACACTTGCTCAGAAGTACAGCATCTAACTAAGATGCTAATTCTAGTTTTAATGTGGGGGGAGGTGTTCCATTCAGTAGTGACTGGGTTGGTTTACATTCCCACCACAATGTGTACATCTTCCCATTTCTCCACATTCTCCACGTGACACCTTCTCTTTGTCCTTTGTTTTTCCTTTTTTGTTTTGTTTTTTGTTTGTTTGTTTTGTTTTGCTTTAAGATGACAACCACCGTAATCATTCTGGTATCTCACCGTGAACTCCAAAGATTTTAATGTGTCTGCTTCCCCTGGCCCACTGTGTCAAATAATAGCCAAGCACCACAGTTCAGGCCTATAATTCCAGCCCTTGAGAGGTTAAAGCAGGAAATGCAAGAGTTCAAGGTTAATCTGGGCTACAAGACAAGGTCCTTTCAAAGAAGAAAGGAAGGGGGAAAAGAGGGGAGGGAGGGATATCAGGAGTGAAAAAGGAAAGAAAGCAAAGGAAAGAATACATAGCCACGTCTCCCAAGAGTTTTATCTTTCTCCGTTCCCCAACAGTTACCACAGTCCCCAAGTTGATATAATCCCCACATCTGCATAGAAACATTTGTTCATGGTATAGAGAGATGGCTCAGGGGTTAAGACCACTTGCTGTTACTGTCCCAGAAGTCCTGGGTTTGATTCCCTGCACCCACATGGCAGCTATAACTGTCTGTAACTCCTGTTCCGGGGATCTGACGCCCTCATCTGGCCTCTGTAGGCATCAGGCACGCACATGGTGCACAGACATACATGCAGACCAAACACCCATACCCATTAAGTAAATCATCTTAAAAGGAGACTTCCATGTGCTAAGCTACTATTTTGTGGGTCACATTGGAGTCCACTTGCATGCCCTCCCCTACTCCTACCCCCACCCTCGCCCCACTTCCCCAAGTGAGAGAAGGCGCAAAAAGAAGCTGCATGGAATGGTCCCTGGCTTCAAAGTTAGAAAGAGTTAAACGGCTGCTGCACCCTTCCTAGTTAGGTGACCTTCGTCAGGTCACAACTTCTGGGAGTTTCTGTGTCCTCATGTAGAAACTGGAAGACGAGATGAAATAAAAAGAATGACTTGCGCTACCGCACACAGTAAGAACTCAGTAACGTGGAAACGAAGGAAGAAGGAAGAGGGTTTGTCATTCCTGTAATGGCTGGGCTAACGCAGTTTACGCATGCGCTCTCCAACCATTCTGGTCTGCAGCTCCACTTTGCTCTGACGCAAGATGATGGGCGCAAGTACAAGAGCAGCTGCCCCATTTGCTTTTTACTGAAATGTGCATATGTCCTAGGGAGCGACCTATGAGCATATGTCCCCTCTTTCCTCAGACTGAGAAGACAAGTAGAAGAGTGAGCGAAGCCTGAGCCACTCTGCCAAGTCACCCTTCTTGGGGAAGGACATTCAGCTCAGGCTAGAGCCTGGCCACAGAGACTGTAACTCAATACCTTAATCTATTTCTTCTTCAAAGCACTGCCCTTTGTGCCAGGTGGACAGGGCCCGAGTGACAGGGAGCTGCCCTGAGAAGCTCTTGCATTGGACTTCGTCATTCAGGCTGAGAAAA
>LOEQ01000118.1:88196-99206 GCA_001685075.1 Bramus lutescens | reverse complement strand
AAAACGCCAAGGGGGCACCTTTGACCTGGTTATCTGGACAATTGTGACGGAGAACTGACAGCTTAGAGTACCTGAGGGATGTTTAAAGAATAGCACCTAGCCGGTGTTGACAGTGAACCCAGCCATTGATCCAGCCACCCTAGAGCATGCAGCCGGTGCCAGATGGTGCACAAGGCTCTTTGGCCATACAAAGAGGAATCGGACACCAAAGAGAGCGGTCTTGGAGATTAGTATTGCCTGTCCTTTTGGAAGTAGCCTCTGTGGCCACCTCCCCAAGAAGACAGGAGAGACTAGGGACGGGGGAGCAATGCGAGGAAAACAGCCCCCAGAGAGCTCCAGCTCCTGAGGTTTCAAGGGTGGGGAAGGGGACAGGACTAGCTCCTTTCTGAAGGCATGGGATGAATTTACCCTCCCCTGTCAGAGCGGACACTGCTTCTTCAGAATGAGCTAGGATTAGTCAACTACTCCCTGCCCCACCTCCTTCGACCCCGTGCTGCGGTCTTCTGGGAAAGAGCCAGCCATCCCTGGTCCTGCCCTGCCCTGCCTGACTCTGCCACCAAAGTCAGCTGCCCTCAAATAGCTGCTAATTCCTGAGGACTCAGGTTGTCAGGGGTTAGAGCAGCCATCAAGTCTTCTCAGCCCAGCATAGGCAAGACATTGGTGTGTATTATTAGCTGAAGAGTGAATCACCTATTTGAGTCAGATTGATCTTTTTCTTTTGTAGATACCTGTGGGGAATCTGGTTTATGAGAGAGCAGATATCAGTAAGCAATCTCTACCTGGATTGGCTACATTTATTAAGAAATAGGAACAGTTTTGTTTGTTTTTGTTTTTGTTTTTTTACCATACTTCTTCCCAGGACCCATTCTGGTCACCAAAACCAAGTCAACAAGTTCAAAGACTCATTCCAATACAAGATGGCTACAGAATAGCAAACCCATGCTAGGCACCGGGAATATGGAGAGGATTTTGTTCTTCTGAGGAACTTCTTCAGAAGTCACGATTGACAGCAGCTTGTAGTGTGGTCAGTAAGGGATGAGCAGCGGGAAGGAGCCGGTGGGAGATGAGGGGGTGATTAACTCCACCCAGATCGAATCAAGGAGGGAGCAGGCCATGTTTAAGCAAGACCTAGAGGTTGCAAATGATGTTGCCAAAGGGAGACAGTGACTAGATGGAATGTATAACAGTGAGGAAGAGCAGGCTGTGGGTACAGACCTCCCAGGAGGGCTGCCAGGCTCCCCAGAGCTCAAGGGGAGCGGTGCAAAGAGGTGAAAAGGAAAGGCAGGCTGTGGTCAAATTAGGAAAGTCACGGGACATCGTAACTTTATCTTCGGAGTAAACAAGGAACGCTTCAGACCCTTTTGAACTATCATAAGCCATTCATTTTTCTATAAATTGATTTGTTTTTAGCCCATTTCTCCTTCAGAAACAGTAAGCTCTTTCAAGAAATGGGAGGATTCTCATGGACAGGCCAAGATTATATACGAACCTTACTTCTCGTTGGTTGTGAACTTTGGAGAGAGCTGTGAACCTTACCTTTACACCTCATACCTGTGAGATGAAGAACAGCAAACAGGAACCCTCAGAGATCTCACCAGACACCCGCCAGACCTGAAGTCCCTAAAAAGGGACAAGTGCCCCACAACTTGCTTTGCTGTCAAAATATTTAGAAGAAGCATATTTAAATCACAGATGGAACAATGGGACTAGCTCAGAAGTAAACGATCAGGCTGCCGAAAAAGGCCAAACCATAAACATTTAGTCTAAACTGTAGCTGCCTCTCCTTTGGGGCCAAGAGGGCTTGAAAGAAAAGCAGAGTTCTATAAAATGTGATACGCCTGGATTTTCTTACACCCGTGGCATGGTAATTAAGACACCACTTATTAGACTTTTTAAAAGCCCATCCCTGGAAGAGGCGAGGGAGGCTCTTGGCGTTTTGCTCAATGCACTTTGCCGGGTAAATGTAGTACATGATTTCTGAAAGAAGAAAGGAAAAGGAGGTGGAGCCCCTCGCTCTTGCCTCATCACTCGGTCGACCCCCTCCCCACTTCCTCCAGGCACTTCAAGGGCCTTTTGCTTAGCTTTTGGGGGATTATCTGTGTGGGTTTAATCAAGCTCTACTTAACTAGTTGACATGGTTAAGCCTTCATGGGAAGAAAGGAATTGAGGTGTTCCTGATTGAGCTTGTAGGGAGAGGAAAAAAAAGCCTATGCTCTTCAATTCTTTCTGAAATGTAAGAAGGATTTGATTTCTAACTTATAAGTACATGCTGATCAGAAACTTTCTCTGACTATAAAAAAATGATTCCTATTTTTTTTCTAAAATTCCTATGACTAAAGTTGAGTCTTTCCTTAGAAAATGCCATTGAAATGAGCACATGTCCATGAACCACGATAGTGAAGGGGTAAACAATAATTTATTTATAAGTGCTGATAAATTAATTAATAAATATTTCTGTGGCTTAGATTTTTATTATCAGTGAGGGTGTGTGGGTGGGCAGGTGTGTAGTGAGAGTGTGGGCTTGCTCATACAATAGTGTAAGTGTAGAAGACTTGCGACCCTTCCACGTCATTTCTCTCCTTCCACAGAGGGATCTGGGACTCAACGCAGGTCACCAAGTTTGGGCAGCAAGCGTTTCTACATACAGAGCCATCTCAGTGGTCCTGTTTATGATACCTCTGTGATGCCAAAGAATCAACTGGATGATCTTTACCTGAATGGATTAGGGAGAAGGCAGGAAGCCATTGCTTAGGGATGCTCTGTAATAACTTGAGAACGCTTCCATTTTCAACAGGTGTAGTTCATGAATTCAAATAAACCCAGTACTTTTTTTCATTGCAGATGTTTTTAATAAAGTTGGGTTAAAACAGAAGGGGACAAAAAGCTATTAAAAAAAAAGGTATAGGTTTTAGAGACACAATGTCTTAAGCAAGATGAAGGGTCAAAAGTTTCATCGCATTGTACTTGAATTCAATACAATTCCGGAGATGGGGATGTTGTTTGGGGAGATGACATGAGCCCGCCATTATACTGATCAGCTGCTACATGTTGCTTATCCACAAAGAAACCTCTGGGCTTGCAGAGGACTGAGGACCCCTAAAGCCAATGTCACTCAATGTCAGAAAGCAGAGACAGAACGCCCCTGAGTTCCCGCACAGGTTACATAACTCTGAGCTAAAAACCTCTACTCCCACCCCACTCTTCCCACATGGTCCCAGAATGTTGACTATGTCTTTAAGAAGCCCTCTTTATCTCTTGGGTCCTCAACATCTCCGCCTATAAAATAGGGAGGTGATTGTACCCCCTCCTTCTCCTCCAGAAGACTCCAGGAAGACCCTGTCTACAAGGCAGGTGGTAAAATTCAATCTGAGTACACACTGGATCTATTTTCTGACACCTGAAACCCTTTGACAGCCCTGTCCTTCAGACCATCCACTTTGGTCACTTATTTCCAGTCCCCAGCCTTCATCTCAAACTCATTCCAGAACAAAGAGTTGTGACCAAGCATGAGATTGGTTCAGGCTGCCTCTACATTTTGTTTTGCTTTGTTTCTCAACCCAGTGGTGGGTTTTGACGTGGGTATCATTTTATGTCAAAAGCCATCTCACTGCTCTGTAGACGTCTGAGACAGGAGATTAAAGCCTCGTGAAACGGCATCTGTCACATATTCATACACACGCACACATGTACACACCCCCTGCACTCAGGGGCTCCTCAAATGTGCATGTCCCTCACGTTTCCACCGTGCTTGAGCAATGAACCATTTAACCAAACCGGAAACAAAGCCTGCTGGCTGGCTTCAGAAATCTTTTCAACACCATTGCCAGCTTTATTAATGCTCTGTAGTTACTTTGGGGGAAGTTATTTCTTCGGAATTCACTGATGTAAATCTTGTATTGATTTTCTCCTGGAGTACAAAAGCATCGATTGCTCTCTCTTTTAGTTTTAGAGGAGACTTACATAAAGAAAACATAAAGCTACAAAGTGAGACTCATTCTTTCCTTGCCCCAAGAATCCTATTCTTTAAGAATAACCATCACCACAAATGACTTCTCATTGTGGTTGGAGGAATTGCCCAGAAGTTCTTCATTGCTCACGAAATTATCCCTACATAGAGAAATAAAGCAGGGGCCTTGGGTCTGATAGCCTAGACCTCTATCTTGATGTAACCTAGAGTCAAGCTCTGATTTCGCCACCCTGGAGTCTTTCTTCTCTGATGTGTGGTGTGTGCAGTATGGGGGTGGTGGTGTGTGTGTAGTGTGTGATGTGTGTATGTGTGGTATGTGTGTAGTGTGTGTGTATGGTGTGTGTGTGTGTGTGATGTGTATATGTGTGGTGTGTGTATGGTATGTGTGTGATATGTGTGTGTGGTGTGTGTGTATGGTGTGTGTGGTGTGTGTGTGTGGTGTGTGTGTGTGGTGTGTGTATGGTGTGTGTGTGGTATGTATGTGTGCGGTGTGTGTATGGTGTGTGTGTGGTATGTGTGTGTGTGGTGTGTGTGTGGTATGTGTGGTGTGTGTGTGTGCAGTATGGTATGTGTGTGGTGTGTGCAGTATTGTGTGTGTATGTGGTGTGTGTGTAGTGTATATATATGTATGTGTAGTATGGTATACGTGTGTGTGCAGTGTGTGTATGGGGCGGGGGGGTGTCTGTGTGTTGGTGTGTGTATACATGCGTGTGACCATGCCTGTGGAGACCAAATTGACATCAAGTGTCTTTCTCAGTGGCTTTCTACACATTTTTGAGACAAGTGTATCTCACTGAACTTGGTATTTGTTGATTCAGTTTAACTGACTGGCTGGTAAGCTCCAGGGATCCTCATTCCACCAATCCCCAGGGCTGAAGTTATCCATGCACGACACTGCACATGGCTATTTCAAGGATGCTAAGGATCCTACCCCAGGTCTCCACATTGATACACCAAGCACTTTACTGATCCAACCATCTCCCCAGCCCCCTGCTAGTCTTGAGAACCTAAAGTCACCATACTATAGAGCTTTCAAGATTTGCTTGTTTTGTTTGCTGTTTTGTCTTTCAGTGTATTTAGAATCTCCTTGTCTTCTAGCATCTAGTCCTCAAATGCCAACTCACTTCCGGCCTTTCAGGCATGTTCTGCCATTTCTTCCACAGCCCAAAATGTCACCAAGCCAGGGAGCAGTCCTCATTCGCCTGGTTTGTGACCTCCTAATGACCTTTCAGCTCTTTCATCTCGAGCACTGAATCTTCTGGGGAGCTCTTTTGGACCCCCATACCAATATACATCATCATGGTGTTGACACATGAATTATAGTCTTCTGTTTACTTTTCCAGTTTCTCCTACGGGTCTCCTCAGAAGGGATTCAGTCTTATTCTTCATCAAGCAATGTATCTGCCAGCAGGTCACCTGCCAGGTGAACAGAAGGGTGAGTGACAATGAGTGGTCACAAAGTTCCTTCTCAAAGTTGACCTGGGGCTTTGGATGGTCATGAGTCCAAAGGAGGGGGAAACTCAGAGAGATAAAGATAAAATGCAGGGTTGGGTGGATTCGGTAGCTGGAACCCATGAATCACTACGCCCACCTGAAGTGGGGTCAGTTTCCAGCTGATGTCTCACTGCTGAGCTCCCGTCTCCTTGTTATCTTGAGCTCTGAGAGGATAAGAAAGACTAGACATTATCACAATAAACATCCATCCAAGGCAACAGGAGGAGAGTGCTGCTGGGGTGGCTAGGGGGGAACGGAGGGGGGTAGTGAGCCCAGGTTGAGGTACGTATCTGTGTGCCTATCTGTGTACCTGTTTCAAGAAGAAGATGTGTGGGACCTCCTAGGGCAGCTCACGCCAGGAGCTGTTTTTTGAAGCCTGAAGATCCTGGGTTGGGAAGGAGGGCAGAAGGACAGCAGTGTGCATTCATGCATGTGTGTCTGGAAAGAGGTTTCCTACAGTGTGTGCTTGTGTCTATACACATGATACAGGTGTTTGCTCTAACGTGTTCGCATTTATTATTGTCATATGCATTGGGATATCCTATTGCCCTGCAGTGTATGTACATCTCCGGGAGTATGTACTGTGGAAATCCACAGGGGTCTTCAGTGGGGAGTGGAACGTAAGTCCTAAAGCATTTGGAGTTTCAGTCTATATTAATTTGATAACAGCTGTCTTTCACAGACTACTTGCTGGCCTAGCAATAAGGGCCATAGCATTACATCCATTTTCCTTTTAAAATACTAAGTCACATATGATAAAAATCCAGAGCTTAGAACCAAATACTGCTTGTTTTTAAAAGTATATGATGGGTTGCTGGGTTTCCTTCCCACAGAAAAACTTCGAGTTTCTCCTGACTTTAGACATCAGCATAAGAAATCTAAGGCCAAGCCTGCCCACCCAGGAGAGCTAGCGCAAAGCTCAGAGGCAGCAAAGCGAAGGGCAGAGACATGCCTGCCAGCATCACCCCCACCCACCAACCTCCAGGCCCCCCACATCAGGGCAGGCTAAACATGCAGAGGCTCCTGTCTCCGGGGTGGAGAGAGGCGCCCTCGTTAAAACTCAGATAAACAGTTTATCAGGAGATGAATGAGCCACCGGGCTCCAGAGACGTCTCCCCTTCACCAGCGTGGAGCCAGATGAGGAGGGGGGCCAGTGACTGAGGGAGCCAAGGGGCTGTCGGGCTGGAGCGAGCCAGTCAATGCTCCTCTCCTCCTTTGGTCTTAAACATTTTCTCTATTTTGGGAAGTGTATCTCAACTGTATGTGCCTGCTGTCTCAGCCCAGCCCACATCTCGAAGTCATCCCCTCCTTTGGCTCCTCTTTCTCTCCTACTTTCTCCTGCTTTGCAACTTCGCTCCTCCAACCAGACCCATCTGCAGTCGGACACACATGATTATAATGTCCCGAGAAGTTAAGCGACATCCCTCAGCCTTCACTGGAGGTGGGGAGCTGACACACATGTAGCCAGGACTGGCCCTGCTCCCAGAAGACCACAGGAACACACTGCTCTATCTGCATGGGCAGAAAGAGGTGGGTTATGTTATCTGTACCTTCGTCTCCTCCTATCAATCAAGAGAAGAAAAAGACAAGCATCTTAGCCCTCTAACCCTCTCTCTCTCTGTGAAAATGGGTCAGATGCTACACTTAGTGGGGCAGAATCCAAAGGTGATGATTGTCATAGACCTGGGATGGTGCTAGACATAAAAGGTGGCTGTCTCCATGCCTTCTTCTCTATAGAGTCTCCTGGTCCTCTCATTTTTTGATGTCATAGATTGCGGCAGAGAAGTTAAGTGATTGACCAAAGGTCACATAGCAGATTTTCAGACATCAAATCCTATGTCCTTAGTGCATCTTCCACAGCTGCCTCAGGCCTTCTCTTTCAGGACCAAATGGAAATAAGGAAATAGGCATACAATTCCCCCAGGCTCCTCTTTCTGTGACATGGACCTGTCTGAGCAATGGTTTGAAAGAATCCTTCAGTTCTTTGTCAGGACATACACCTGTCATGGGGACTGTCGAGGCAGACCCGTACTGTAGCTGTTGATTGGACTTCCTATAAAAGCTACTGAGCCCCACAACCTCAGCCAGCACTAAGGATCAAGCACAATGACAGCCTGGCCAGGAGCTCAGCTGACAGCCCCTCCTCCCTGAGCATACACCCTACACCATAGCTCCCTTTCAGAGAAATACCTCTCCCTTTCTATGGGCTGGTCAAGCTCCATCTTCAAGCACCACAGAATCAACTAAATGGATCAACTATGGGGCACCCCAAGAAATTCTATTGCCTTTACTCCTGAAGGTTGGCAGCCATGAAGGGACAGCTCAGCCATACGCACTCAGAGTGTCTATGTTGGCATTAGCCTTCCTATCCCTTCAGGCCTCTCTTGTTCCAATTAGAAGTGACTGGTTATTGAGGGCAGCAGGACTCTCAAATGAACATTCATTGAAACACTACTCAGTATACACCCAGCCCTAAGCACCACGTTTATTGAGAGATTCTTTACCTCCTTTAGAGAGTACCATTCTGACAGAGGTGCAGTATCCTCACCCCACAGATGAGAAAGAAGCTGCCCAGGGTAAAGGTCACACTACTGATGAGTGGCAGGGCCAGGATTCCAACCGCGCTCCACTCGCTGCAGATGTTACTTTGTGTTGAACCTCCACAGACCAGAGCAGCCATTCTTCCTCTACTCAACATGTCCCAAGATGTTTCAGCTGTCCCTCATCTAATGTGGTTCCTTTTTTCTTTTAGACTCGTGCCCTATGTCTGAAGCATCCTCTTCTCCTTTGCCAGATGGATACATCGCTATCTTTCATCAAGATGAGCTAAAGTTCACGTCTACCATTAAGATATTTGGTCATACTAGTCTCTGAGAGCAATGACCCTGAGTTAGTTGGTACCTGAGTATATGGCTGCTCTCCAGTGTACTTCAGAGCAGGGCTGCAGCCTCCCCAAATGTGGCATTTCCCAACTCCGCAAGTGTAGTTTGAGAACCCAATAGCTCATATGATAATTGCTCTGATACTTTTTTAGTCCCTCATAATGCATTGTGAAATTCCAGACAACTCTTAAAAAGGATCAGGAATTGTTACACTTATCCAAAGAAAGCATGGGCCAAAGAAACAGGTGTGCAATACTAGTTGGCAATTTCATGGTGATCTATGGATCTTTCCAATGTCCTTTAAGTCCTTTCTTCCTGTGTTTTCATCTCTCCCTTCTGGGGACTTCTGCAGTCCCCAGAGTCTTGGCTGCAGGGTGGAGTCACTTCTGAATTATCTCACATTTGCCTCTCCTTCTGATCTTCATGCCGTGTGTTTCCCATTATATAAGCAAGTATGTTTGGGTTCCCACTCCTTTCTCTACTGTTCTGTCAAATCGATTCAGCCCAAATAAAGGACAGAAGCCTCCTGGTTGATTTTTAAACAAAAACAAGTGATTTGTGGCTGCAAAGATGGGTGAGTGGTTAAGGGGACATGGGTTCAATTCCCCGCATCCACCTGCTGGCTCACAACTGTCTGTACTTCAAATTCCAGGGGACCCAATGCCCTTTTCTGGCTTCTGTGGGCACACATGGTATACAGACATGCATGCAGGCAAAACTCTCACACATGCAAAGTAGAATAATAACAAATTTAAAAACACAGGTGATTTAACATATTTTTAAAACATAGGTAATTTGAAGGAGAAAACAGCACAGTAAGTTGTCGCTAGTGGGAACTTAGCCTGTCTCAGGAGGGCTGGACTGGAGTTTTTCATCTCAAGTCTTTACTGGAAAATTCTTTTCTTAGTTAATTCACAGCAGTGATAAAATTGCTCTGGAACATTTAATCTTCAACAGACAGCAAACTAATGCCAAAGCACCAGAAAACATATCAAAAAGTCAAGTCTGAGAGACAGCCACATAATATTTGCAAACTGGACCATTCCTTTTAATTATTTAAAAATTAGATTTACTCACTTAATTTTATGAATATTTTCCTTGCATATACGTCTGTGCACCACATGCATGTTTGGTGGTCTCAGAGGTCAAAAAAGGGTGTCAGATGCCCTGGAACTGGAGTTAGGGATGTCTGTGAGCCACCTTGTGGGTGCTGGGAACAGAACTGGGGTCCTCTGCAAAATTAGTCAGTGCTCTTAGTCACAGAGCCATCTCTCCAACCCTAAGAACTGGACCACTTTTGGAAAACCAATGGCTGTTCATCAGTACTGTTGGTTTTAGAGATAGGTTGGCCCAGAACTCACTGTGTAGTCCTGGCTAGCCTCAAACTCATGATCCTCTTTCCTCATTCTTGACTCCCCCCCCCCACACACACACACAAAAGTGCTGGGATCACACCCATCCCAATAGGTCATTTTTGTTTCCAGCCCTCATCAAAGCAAGACTTCATTGTGGACACAACCCAGGGAGTCTAGTTCCACTAGACCAGACTTCACAATTGAGGGAAGTGTTTGCACCTGGAGCTGGCCTTGCCTCTCTACTGCTGACGCCTCGCACAAAGGTCATACAACAAAGGGCTTCTCTCCTGAGAGGACTCAAAGGAAAACTGTATCTTTGGGGTGTTTGAGGCGTGATGCTGAGACCTCCTAATTCCCACTCCTGCTGAATTCCCGAGCCATTTACTCCCAGTCTCCCTTCCAGGCTCCAGCCACACCACCCTACAGGAATTGAGTTGGCTCTAGAACCAGCTCTTCATCCAAAGGAAAATGTGTGGGAGAGGTGTCACTTCAGCTCCCATCTCTCATCAAAGAGAGAGTACCTTCTTTTCGATAGGCAGTGTCCCTTTGATGGGAAAGAGGAGGTGAATCTGGAGTAGTGACCTAACTCAGTGTCTTAGAACTCCACGATGGGAGAGCTCAAAAAGGCAAGCTTCTAAGTCACTAACCGAAAACTAGAATCTACAGTCCGTCCACACAAGTGACTAGCCCAAGGTCAGCATAAATGGACCAGGGTAGACGGCATCCAGAACTGGGGTCCCTTGCTTCTAGGACACCCTGCTTTTCTAGTCGCCTCTCTGCCCAATGAGGCCATTGACCCCAGCCAGATGATGCAAACCTATGTTCTTGTGAAACCTGAGTCCCTTGGAGAAAAATCTCAGGACGTTTGTTTACACTAAAGGCCTGGAGACTTTCAAGAAAACACCCAGAAGCATAAAATGCCGGCCCATACACACAAAAATGGCACAGACGCAGAATTTGAAATTGAGGCAGGCAGAGTGGGCAGCCTACAAACCCACCCAGCCTACACACTACCCCCATACCAGCCCCAGGTGCAGGAATCACAAATGACCAGCAGAGGGCGCGCCGCCCCCAGGGAGGCGAGAACTAGTTTACCCAGCCGTGAGGGGTAGGTAGGGGAGCAGCATGCTAGGAGGATGCACCCCTATCTCTCTGCCACTCGCCGTGAGGACCGGGCCAAGGAGAAGAGGGAGGGCGAGAAGACCACCGCCCCCCCCCACGTGGGCCTGAGGAGCAGAGGAGCAGGAATGCTGCCTAGAAATCGTATCACACTGCGCAACGTTGAGGCGTGTGTGTGTGTGTGTGTGTGTGT
>LOEQ01000118.1:69994-84668 GCA_001685075.1 Bramus lutescens | reverse complement strand
CGTCAGTCGTGGGACAGACGTTAGGGTATTCATTAACTGGGAGCCGAGGAATAACGGCATTATTCCCCCCAGAGAGGGCACCCTGCCCCCGCGACTATCTGAGGCTTCATTGTAAAAGGATTAAAAGTTAAAGACCTCCATCTTATGATTCTTTCATTTAATCTTTCTGGCGCCTGGGAGACATGCTCGATGGATGATGGCTTTTAAAATATTCCTAATGTCGGCTACCTTAAGACTCCAAGCCGGGCAAACAAACGTAATTTATTTCCAGAAGAAAGAGGATATTGAGATGTTTAAGTTTATGAACCGCCTTCCCCATGTATATTTGTTAAGTTCTGACAAATGCCCAAATAACGTTAAAAATCAGCCATTCATCACTTATGAATTTATGCAAAACTTTCTGTGCCCCGGGCCAATATTTTTGTAGACAGAGTTTCACTTGCGAGGGGCGGAGGAGGTGGGGAGGAGGGACGAGGAGGGGGCTTGGGTGTGGGGGGGCCCAAAGCAAGAATTTTCATGCCTGGTAAACACGCGAATTATGCGAAGAGAGTTATTCCCAGCTGGGCGGGCAGCCAAAACTCGGAGAGCGCGCAGAGGCCAGCGCCCCCACCCCCACGTTGGTAATGTCATTGGATTACAATGCGAGGTCTTCCCTCCGCGAAGCCCCCTCCNAGCCGGCGAGCTTCTCGGCTTTCAGAGCCCAGGAGCCAGGGTGAGCTGGGAGGACCCTCGCTGCAGACGTGACGGACCACAGACCACCGCACTGACAGACCCGAAGGGCTGGCTCAGGGAGGCTCTGCTCTCACACAGAGAACCCTACAGGCCGCCGGCGGTCCCAGAAGAAGAAGGCAGGAGGCGCTGGTCCTGGAAAGAATACGTGTGCCTGATGATGCATGGCCCTGGCCACTCTCTCCTCCTATTATGATTAGTATGGATACTATAATACTAAGGGAAAGAGCTGTAAGCAAAGAGGCAATGTCCCTGCAGTCACCTACTGCCTGTCTCCTAGGAGGAGGAAAACTGATCTAGGAGTCCTCTCTGAACTGATGCAGACAGTGCATCCCCCATGGAGGGACAGTGTCTTCCCCCATGGAGATTTATAACTATTACAGACACATCGTCTCTGACAAACCCAGCACCCACAAACGTGCAAATGGTGGTCGGAATAACCCGGCACTCCCATCAGTGTGAGGGTTCCCTCTCTTTTTCAATTTCTTCCCTTATTTCCTGCCACCCTTTCAACACCTAGCCACCATTTACACTCAAGGAAACTGAGGTCAAACGTCCACGGAAGGCCCCACGGCCCCCAGAGTCTGGGAACGGGATCTGGCTCCCTGTTGAGACAGAGAAGCCGGAGGTCCATTATCAGTCTTGCTTGAGACTCCTGGGAAAGGGGGTTGAAGCTTGGTGGCAGCTGCAGAAGGAAGCTGGCTGTGTAGTAAGAGCTCTTAGCCCTCCTAGAAGGGGACAGCAGGGGGAGGGCCCAGCCCATATTGGGATTTTGAAGGGGGTGATTCATCCTTTTTCTTTAATGCTCTTGGAATGTTAGGGCTGGAGGGGAGCTTAGATTCCAGGGCCCACCGTTCAATTTGCTGATGAGCAGAGTCCTCTGCAGCCGCTTTCCTCAGCAGCCGCTTGCTGACATCACATAGACTAATACCCTTGGCTTTGACCAGTCTCTCTCTCTCTCTCTCTCTCTCTCTCTCTCTCTCTCTATCTCTCTCTATCTCTCTCTCTCCTTTCTTTTTCCTTGTCCTTTTAGAAAAAGTATTTGTGGGAAAGAGTTCCCAGCTGACACCATCCCAGAGGCTCCTCAAGCTGACAGGATGATCTGTTGTCCCCATTCAGCAGTCACACACTAACAGCTTTTTTTTGTACCAAACAACTGAGCTAGACCCTTTGGGCCTGTTCTCACCTGAACCCAATCATTTCCAAATAAGGAACGTGAAGCTCAGAGAGTTTAAACATCTTGCCCAAAGCCGCACAGTGATACATTTATAGTTCAAAACCCAAGCCACTACCAAAGTCCATGCCTCTCCTCAAGAGTTCTTTCTTCCCAGGACTTGAACACCTGTCTTGGGACACAGTGTGTGCACTTCCACACACAGGTCAGCCTCAGTGCGGGCAGTTTGTGTGTCCATTTGCACATCAGTACCTCCCCATTTTCCCACCCCACACAAGGAGATGACCAGGCAATCGGGGATGAGAAGTGAGTGAGATTCAATGTAGTGGGAGAGGATTTAGACCATCAAGTGGAAAGACCAGAGAAAGGAAGGTTCACAGCTGCCTGGACAGCCAGGGAAGGTGTTTGGCTAAAGTCTCAGGAAGCCAGTGGAAAGTCAACCCTCTGCACAGGGTTGGGAGAGAAAAGGGCATTTGGACTGAGAGAAAAGAATACGTAAGTAAAGGAATAGTGTTGGAGAAGTATCTGTGTGTTTGAGAAATAGCTCAAACTTTAGCATAGGCTGGATTCCTGCTGAGAAAGCAAGCAATAAAGTCAGAAAAGCAGGCTGGAGCCAGATGAGGGAGGATTGCGAATGCCAGCTACAAGCCCCAAGCCTTATTTCTCAAGCAATAGGGAGAGCCCTTGAATAGGGCAGAGAGACCACTTGGGCCCCAGAGCAAGAGGAATCATTTATTCATTAATCAACATTTGAGGGACACTATTCTGGCTATATATTAGTATATACAACAAACAACGTCAAAATTGAAGTCTTAACCATTTAGCTGTGCTCGTGATTCTATAGGAGAGTTCACCCATTGTACACACGTTGTCAACTGAGCACTGACAGACTGACTCGCACACGGCTGTGAGCCAGCTCCACCAGCATGCTAAGCAGACCCCCACATTGGCTTCTCCATGTGCTTTGGGTTTTCTCACAGCATAATGGCTTCAGGACAGCTGGACACACTTGGCAGCTCATGGCTCTGAGAGAAAGTGTCTCCAGAGGATCAGATGGTGACTGCAAGGCATCCTCTGACAGTCTTGAAAGTCTTATGACACCACTTCAGCTTTGTCTACTGGTTAGGCAAGTCTCTCGGGCCAGCCCAGACGCTAAGGGAAGGACACCAACCAACTGGTACCTCTCCACGGAGGAGCAGGGACAAATTGTGGTTGTGGTAAGCCACTCTCGTTAAACACTGCCCTAGGCAAGAGCTGTTGAGTTTCCCCAGACCCAAACACAAAAAGAGTCATTTCTAATTGAAGTCTGGCACCGTGTACCAAGAGGGATAGGAGACGGCGACAGTGGCTGCTGGAAGACTGGCTACCGAGGACCTTGCAGAAGCCCATGCTTGAGGAGCATCAGGGCCAACGAATCCAGACCTTGTTGGTCAGAAGGCTGGAGAGGACTTAGTGACTGATGGCTGAAGACCTGATGACCATGTCTAGGTGGTTGCTGATGGTCCAGCCTGCAAGGGACCAGGCACAAGAGGGGATCTCAGAGGCTTGCACTCTGGTCCTCATCTACCCGGTTCCACTCTGTGAACAATGCATGGCACTGAGAAGTTGGTCAGTTAACACTAGGCAGAAGGAAATGAATAGTGGTCCGTAGGATGTCGTGGTGGAGTTGTTCAGCCAGGGATGAGGTAGGAAGCATCTTTTGGATTCACACTTGCAGAAAACAAAGGAAGAGGTAAAAGTGATAAATGGAAGACAGAGGGTCAGCCCTGTGACTAGGAGGAAGAGTGCTCTCAAAGGTCCTCGTCCAATCCAAGATGTGAGGATAGCACGGCCGCCAAGTAGACTATGAATACAACCCAATAGGAAATGGTAAAGGTACTTAGCATATTGGGTCCTGTTTGGAATGGTGGTGGTACATAGTTCTCAAGCACAGACTTTATGCACGACAACATTGTATCATAGTATATGAAGGTTAGCCACCCGGGAAAGGGAAGCAGAACCCTACATTTTTGATAAAGTAATGATTTTCTGGCATTGGGAGCAAATCGTCTCCTTTAAATAGTGCAATGCTCTTTGGCTACAGAGCCCACCTCTCCCTGTTGGATGTGTCAATCATTTTAATGTCTACTGAGACTATTGTAAGCATTTACAGTTGGGGCCTTTTTATTAAAGGGGACTGAAATTGAAAAGTATTTTGATTCTTTTGAAATGAGGCGAGGGGAAGGAAACCATACATAGGAGTTGGAAAGGGGATCCAGGTTTTGAGGGAAACATTATAGAATTACAGCAATAGCATCAGCTTTCTTTAATTAATTCTTAAATGTACGTTGATGTGCATGTGCCATAAGATTGCAGTGCCTGAAGAGGCCAATAGGAGGCATCAGATCCCCTGGAACTCCAGTTCCAGGCAATGGCGAGAAGTCTGAAGCAGGTGCTGGGAACCAAACCGTTCTGCGGCAAGAGCAGCCAGTGCTCTAGCTCACCAAGCCAGCTCTACAGCCTCACGGTGTTAGCATTTCAAATTTTCAAAATTATTCTCGGCGGAATGAGATAGAAGAACTCCAGAGGACAGGAAACGAGTCTGCCTCAGCTCAGAGCTTGACCCACAGCAGCAAACATGAACTGGGGTGACAATGCAAAGTATGGATTCATAGGAACCAGAGTGGCTGCCAGGGAGGTTGGGCAGCAGACAGGGCACTTACTATAAACTCTTCTCTGAGTGATGGAGGCGGTTGAGCTTGTATCCTCTGTTCTGGAATTATCTAGGTGCTGCTATGCCCTATAGCCAAGGTACGGAAGGCAGCCCTCCATCAGCAGACACTCGGCAAATCTGTGCAAGGTGAATAAGAAAGAGTGGGCATAGACCCCTGCTTGCAGCAAAGACCCTGTAGTCACTGGCTTTGACCACTGCTTCCAGTCTGTGTTGCAAAGGACTCCCTACTACTGTGGAATGTATTCAGTGAAGGAAACAAAATTAGTCAGGCAAGGGAAATAGCCTTCCCCCTTTTACAGATTTCAAAACCTAGGGCAATGGGAAGCCGAAGAGACTCCCCAGATCCGGCTGCCAGTTGAGGGTGAAGGCAGGAGTCCAGAGGGGCAAGGGCTCAGAGCTGGAGAGGCAGGGGCTCAGAGCTCCCTGAGTTTATAATTCTAACTGTGCTCTCTCCTTCCAGAGTCACCCCAGCTCCAATCCATTCTCCACGCTAGAGCCTGGGTGACCTTAAGACACGCATGTGGTCTTGTCACTCCCTGCTTGAAACCTCTCAGAGGCTTCCCATTGCTGTAGGATAAAGGGCAGATTTCTTCCCAGACTGAGCCCTCTCCTCCCTGGCTCCGGGTTCAATCTATACAGGAGGCTCCCTAGCCCCATGGCTTCTAGGGCCTTTGCACATGTCATAGCCCCTTTCTGGGATGCCTTCCTATGCCACCGGTGTCCCTAAGTGCCACTATCCTTCAGACTTCATTCTTGGAAGGGTGCAAATCAGGTCCCCTCTACTCTACACTGTCTCAACTGTCTGTTTTTTCTTCAAAGGACACACCAGACTCTGTAGCCGGTACTGTCACATATTGTTAAATGGGACATGTTATGAGAACTGCTCTCTTATGTGATTTTTTTCACTATTGTGTTACCATCATAGAATGTACTTACATAAATCCAGGTTCAGCTGTATACACAGTCCTTTGACATTATATGTAGCCTTATACAAAGTTCATAATCAAGAATTATACAGCCAAAAGAGAAAGTTGTGGAGCTGGGAGGAGCTGGAGGTGTAACTAACTTTGTAAAGTGTTTGCCTAGCATGTAAGAAGTCCAGAGTCCCATAAATCATGCATAGCGGTACATTCCTGCAATTCCAGCACTTGGGAGGTAGGAGGATCAAAAGTTCAAAGTTGGGGGCAGAAGAGATGGCTCAGAAGTTAAGAATAGGTGTTGCTCTTGCTGAGGACCAGGGTGCAATTCTCAGCACCCACATGGCGACTAGCAACAGTCTCTAACTAGGATTTGAGGAGATTCAACACCCTCATGAAGGTTTCCATAGGTACTGCATGCGTGTGGTCAATAGATACAGATGCAGGCCAAACACCCACACACAAAAAAATAAAAGTAAATAAATCTTTAAACAAATTCAAGGTAATCCTTGGCTACATACAAAGGCTGAAGCCAGCCTGAGATACATAAGACCCTGCTCTAAAAGGAGGAGGAGGAAGAGGAGGAAGAAGAACAGGAAAAGGAGGTGGAAGAACATAATTGAGTTACAAAATATTCTCGTAATTTTTAAAATCAATTTGTGATTTTTGCGTTGAGCTTTGCTGACAGCTATCCTGGAACACATGTGGCCCACAGACTGCCTGTTGGGCACACCTGTTAGGTCAATCACTCCACATAGCCCCTTGATACTGTTGAGGGAAATGGTAAATACAAAATGGGCTAGTCTGTTACAGAGTAGTGTGTGTGTGCGCGTGCGTGCGTGCGTGCGTGCGTGTGTGTGTGTGTGTGTGTTGCAGAAGTCAGAAAGGGCATCAAATCTCCTCAGAACTGGATTCACAGACTGTGTAAGGGACCTGAGGTGGATGCTAGGACCTGAACTCAGGTCCTCTGCTAGAGCGGAGCCAACACTCTTAACTGCTGAGCCAAACAAGGCATGTAGTCATTTATGCCCTCTCTCAAGCATCACACACTGGCTCTGACTGCATGCTCTGCTAGCAGCACAGTGTATGTGCTGCCACCAGCATCCCCACAAACACACGAGGGACACTTGTCACTGGCACGGTCAGGACTATGACATCACAGGAGATAGAAATGTTTATGCTGCATCATAATCATATAAGACCACTACCATACATGCAATTTATTGTGAACTAAAACATTTCTAAGCAGCACACAACTCTATTTCTAATTAAATTATCTGTTTCAATCATCACAATATCCCTGGCTGCTAGTGAAGTTTTTAGCTCTTATAGACATTCATTCTGTATTCACAGGACTGAATACACTGAAGAAAAAAAAATAACATTTTTATATCCCCTTCTTGGTGTAAGCCAGATTCCAGATGGGCCTCTGAGCACACCAGGAGCTCAGAGCTCAGCCCAATTAAACAGTGATGGGGGAAAATTGAAGAACATACTGAAATGTGTAATACAGGGCAGGGAGCAGATGACCCTAGGGTGACCCTATCAGTACAGGAGATAATAGTGGCTCCTGGATTACCAAATCTGAAAGTCCTGTCTGACAGAGTAAGGGAGGGAACGATAACCCCTTCCAACAAATGATGGGCCTCTTGGTCAATGGGAGATCGCGCTGCCTGGAGATTGTGCCCTATCAGAAGATGCTCAAAGCGCCGAGTGATTTATGGGGAGAATTCAGAGACAATTTGCAGGGGCAGGCAGAAGAATCTGCTTTCCCCACATCTGAAACCCGAAAAGATGGGAGAGATTACCTTATCTGCCACACGGTTGAAGCCTAACCTTTCATGCCCAGGGCATAATAAAACGAAGCCAGGACTAACTCGTGTCTATTGCTTTTCCGTTTACAAGGCTGCGATCATAGCCATTATCTCCTTCAAATCCACAGGACAGCTCACGGCCAGAACTTGATAATCATTTTAAAGATAAGGGGACTGCCGCTAAAAAGCCGCTTGACCTGGAGGAGTTGGATCTGGGATCCATGGCTGTCTTTCAGCTGTGGGCCTTGGTGAAGACACACTGATTCCCCAAAAATGGTGGGATGGTCCAATGGGCTGTATTTTTTAGCCTCTCCCCAACATCAGGGCTACATTGTCCCTCTTTTGATCAGGACAGAAGCTGAGTGTCCCACTTCAACAGGCAGTAACCAGCTGTATACATGGGTGTTCATTACCTAAGGTCTACTGCTGGTGGCTACACCCAGTGGCTTCTTCCTCTCCTTGGCAGACACAAAGACTTGGGGTTTAATGCCAGTTTTTACTATTGTTTCTCTGTTGGTGACGTTGGTGATTTTAAATCATAAGACAAGGCCAGGGGTGTTGCTAAGTTGGTCAAAGGTTTGCCTACCATGCATAAAACTCTGGTTTTGATCCCCAGAAATACATTTTAAAAAAAAAAAACAGGCATGGGGCACACCTGCAATCCCATCTCTCAGGAGGTAGGGGAGACCCCAGAGTCTGAAGTCTAAGGTCATCTTAAGCTCCATAGGGAAATTCAAGGCCAGTCTGTGCTACATGAGATCCTACCTCAAAAAAAAAATAAGAATAAAAATAAAAATTATAAGCTGAAAGGTGATTGAAGGTAGAAAATCAATGACCAAAGACAAAGCTGAGACAGGGAAAAGGTTTAATCAGGATTCAGGAAACTGAAAAACCAATATATTTGTCTCACATGAACCAAGGAACAAATTCAGTCCAAGCATCTAGCTCTGATTGGTTTGCATTTTAGAAATTCCCCTTTTCTGCTTATTGGCCCTTGACCAGCGATGGTAGTTAGTGGACTCACCCAAAGTGACTATCAGGCAGTTACAAAGGAGTCATAGCCAGGTATGGACAAGGTCTCAACAATCACCCTAAAAATGACATCTGTCTACTTACAACCCCTACAAAAAAAAAAAAAAAGAAAAAGAAAAAGAAAAAAATGGGGCCCAGAAAGGGAAAATGCCCTGATCATGTCTAACCTCTATAGCTGGAATCTTTAATGAACCCTTAAGGCCCTACATTCAAGGGACTTCCCAGAAGGAGAAACTCTACCAGACAGAAGACTAAGGGAACTGGGGGGCTCTGGCACTGTTTCTTTCTCAAGCCTCAGGTACGAGGCTTTGCTCCATGTAGACTCCCTGATATGATACTCTGCTTCACCAGGGGCCCAAAGAAACCAAAGGCCCAAAGCAATGGGATCCTCTAAAATTGTGAGTCGAGTAACTCATTTTTTTCTCTCCAAATTGATGATCTTTATTATTTGCTACAATAACAGAGTGACACAGGACTTGCCTTAGAAATGAGGCCATGGAGGCACTTCAATGGGGACCAGCGACTGCTGACAAATAACTCATGTGTGGACCTGAGTATCCCACACTCTCCAGGTTGGACAAGCTTTGGAAACGTCACATTTCAAGACCGGTTGTCCAAGGGCCTGGGACTCTGCTGCTGTCTCACTCCTTCCTGACCTAGAAAAGCAAATACTGTAGATGAGCTTCTGCTGGATGCTGGAGCCCAGAGGCAGCTTTGAACATGCTCAGTACTGGTCCCCTTTCTCACTGGCTGCAGATAGATACTCCTCAAAGTTATGAGTCCACCATAGAGGGAACTGTCATCTTGGGATTCCTAGCACCCAAATCTCTGCCTCAGTCCAGACATGATTTCTGAGTTTCACACTGCGAAACCAACTGCCTTGAGAACTTTACATCAGCTACATGTCCAAAGTTGAAATCTGACCTTGTTCTATTTGCTAGCTTGCTTGTTGAGACAGGATCTCACTTTGTAGCCTTGAACTCCGTATGGACTTAGAACCTCAAATGCATGGTGATCCTCCTGCTTCAGCCTCCTGAGTGCTGGGCCCAGGCATGCACCACTGCATCTCTTCCTAAACCTCCTAATGTGGCTAGTTTTAGATTTTTTTCTCTCTTTTTTGGATTAATGGCTCTTCCATGAACACAGGTAAATAGTTCAAATATCTGGTCTACCCCTCACTAGCATTGCTTCCTTACAAAGTATCCTCCAACACCTCCTGAATCTCCCCCAATTTGTTTTTTCAGCCCTATCTTACTATGTAACTACAGCCTTTGTCATCTCTGACCTTCATCTTCACCATGGCCTGATAGCCCAGTTCTTCACCTTCAACACTGTCAACAGAATTGCCACTTTCCAGCACACCCTACAACAACTTACAGGATGCCCCCTTTACTGTAGAACTGTCACTGAATGTCTTAGCATGGTACCCAAGTCTTTGGAATTTCCAACCCCAATTCACCTTCCACTGTAATCCACCATCATTTTCTACTCTGCCCAGCCTCATCAGCAGCTTCCCAAATTGCCAACCCTTTGGTAGTTCTGAGGTTTATTTACACAATTTGCTTCTCCCATATTGCCCATTGCCCAGCTGTAACCTTAAAACCCTAAGCCAAGGAGGACTTTAAGGCCAAGTTCACATGGTACCTCCTCAGCCCTTGGCCAGGCTGGAATCAAATTGACCTCATTTCTTTGTAGCTCTAAGTACAAAGTGAGAACCTGCTTTGAATAAACAAATGACTAGAAAAATATAGTTAGACAACCGTGTTGATGATTGATGATGATGATGATGATGATGATGATGATGATGATGATGATAGCTATTACTTGCCCATCTGTGCTAAACACTGTCCAGGTACTTTATCTGCATCCTATTATTTAAACTTCATCAGGAATCCTGTGTGATATTACTATTACTGTGAGCTAGTTCACAGCAACTGGGTAACTTATCCAAGCACTTCTAAATATCAGCAAAATCAACTCAAAACTAGCCTTTGAAACCAGTGTTCAGTCAGTCCATGGCTGTCCACTGCTTCTCACCAGTATTTACCAAACTACCAAAGAAATTTGGATCATTGTATTAGAGTTCTCTAAACAAACAGGGATAATAGAAAATGTGTCTGTCATGGTCCTACATGCCAGTCCCCTCTGGAAGTACCATCTCCCTTGACAGACACACAGGGAAGTGTTTATCCATCCTAGGCATCTTTTAACCCAGTCAGGTCGGCAACCAACACCAACTATCAACAAGCTGTACGTGTCTGGCTGCCTCTGTCTCAAAGTCTTTTGAGACTATCTGCTATGTTTGATTCTAATTTTTAGCCAGATATCCGAACTCATGTTTAACATATAGTAGGCATTCAATAAACACGTGATGAAAGAGTAATTGAGTGACTAACTATGAAAGGGAGCTGGGTTTTTTCTCCTCACATCAAACCCAAATACCATTCGCTGGGTTGTTTAATGAACACTGGTTAATCCCAATTTCAACCTAAGGAGACCTTTTGAAGACATAGGTACCATGGAGCTGTTAAATACATAGACTTTGAAGTCAGGACTAGCTTTGTTCTGCCTCTCCCCAGCTGTGTGACTGAGTGATAATATTAATGACATCCTAAGCTCCAAAACCCTGAGCAAACACGAATCTGTTATTAATAATATGTGCTTCTCTGAAGAGCACTCAGGCTGTCCCCGCCCAGATGGAGAGGAAATGAGAACTACAACCCAGAGATCCCTGGAGCATCTTTTGGGAGGCCTGTGGGTACAGGCAAGGAGGCTCTTCCAGGAGACACTCCTAAGAGGAGCAGGTCTCATGACGAGCACAACCCTCAGGAATCACGCACATTTATCGTAAGAAGACTTAGAGAAGAGTTGAAGGTCATTAGAGCCATTTGTTTCAGTCACTGATTTCATGAGAGGTGAAGAACCCAAGATCTAGACAAGGGTAAAACAAACTGGCGAGCATGAAAGCTAGAGCTAGGTTCTAGCAACATTCAGGACCACTGACATCCCAACAGTACAATCACTTCTTTTGTTATTTTGTAGGGAGGGTTGTAATTTGACATAGCGTTTTGCTGTGCAGCCCAAGCTGGCCTTGAACTCATGATCCTCCTGCCTCATCCACCTACCTAACTGCTGGGTGGCAGACATTTGCCATCATGCTTCCCTAAAATCACTTTTTTAATAAAAAGCATGAGATGCGGGCAGAGGAGAGAAATTACTTGGTAAAATGCTTGCCGTGCAAGCCCAAGGACCTGAGTTCGAGCTTTAGCAGTCACGCAAAAAGGCCAGGTGTGGTGATGCTTGTTTGTAACATGAGAACTGTAGGAGATACTGGAGGGTCCCTGGAGCTCACTGGCCAGCCAACCTGACTGAATAACCAAGTTCCAGGTCCCAGTGGGAGACCCTGTCTCCAAATAACAAAATGAATGGTATCCTGAAGAATAGGATCTAGAGTTGGCCTTTGGCCCACACATATGTGTATGCACATGTATAAGGGCACTTGTATCCATATACATACAAACACATAATACATAACAGTAAATAAGTAGTGTGATATGCTTATCTTCTTCCTTTGTCCCCAAGTACAATATTTCTTCAACTATGGTGCCCATCAGACCCCACTATCCTACAAGTGCCAGAGAGACCCTTCTGTGGTCTTAGACACTACAAGAGAGACATGAAAAACACCTGTGATATTGTACAACACAACCTCTTTCATGCCCGCAGACTCAGCTACCTCCTCCTTGCCAGGACAGAATGTAAGCTGGCTCTCCAGGACTTGCTGCCTTGCTTAGTTAGACACTTTGAGATGTGGGCTTCCTAAGGCTAAGAGGCCAGCCCCATATCTGAATCAGGCCAACACAGAAGGCAGAATGAACCGAAGTATGAAATAAGAGAGGCAGTCCATTTGGAAAATAACTACAATCTCATGGGTCCTTCCATCCCAACAGTGGCGGGACCCATGACATGCCACCTCATCATCAGCCAAACCCTTACACCAAGGCAGGACATACATACTGTCCAAAATGAAAAAATTATTTCTCTCCCAGCTGTTTTCACAGACAAACTCAATGATAGCGCCGTCATTAGCTTGGCAGGTACCATGCATGAATCACTAAACATACTTCAACTCAACCCTCATAAGGCAAGGAAAAGGTGCTACACCGACAGATGAGGAAGCCAAGACACACGACAGAGACCGAATGGAGCACAGTGAGAAGAGGGCAGATGTCTGATTCTCCTGGGTATTCTAGCCTCACAGTCAGGAACCTCCCTGCCCTCTCATCCTGGCAATGGGGGTTATCTTGTCTCCTTCCATAGGGTTATCACATGAACAAAGACAGGTAAGACATGGAAGAGCCTGATGCAATGTCTGGGACATATGGACAGGAAAACAATGGATTTCCTGTCATCTATGAGGGCTGAGAAGACAGACAAGTAATAAATAATGCGACAGGGCCAGGCTTCAGGATTTATTCTGATCAAGTGTCCTCAAGTCATTGAAGACCATGCATAAAAGTTATTTGTCCACCTATAACAATGTCCCTCTGATTGTTAAAACGCCAGGCCTTCCCCTTTTCTCTAGATGTCATGCATTAGTGTACATAGACACATGCACATATAAACACACATATACATACACATACATAAATATACAAACACTATTGCTTTTGTTCTATTACCTCTGCATTTGGTATTCATATCAAAAACTAAAAGATAATATGGTTTCAGTCTCTTCCCACACCCTATCTTTATGGTCAAGGTCAATTACCTCATTTGAAAGTATTTACAAGTTTCCAAGTAGCCCAAACTTATCATTACAAGAAAATCAGTCAGTGATCACAAGTCATATACTATACCATGTTGTGAGAGAGTAAAATTATTCTAGGAAAATTGATACAGAAACTGTCATTTGAGATCATGGAATGCATTTCTTCATTATTTACCCATTGATAGCAGAAAACACTAAGCCTATACTCACTGAAGTCCAAAATTGGGAAGTGTTAAGTGTAAACCACAGCTAGCAAGAGTATAGAATTAAAACTCCCATCTCAACTTCTAGAAGTCTAATTCAACATCTGACTACTAAGGATCAATTAAGACCAGTGTTGCATCTGTAAAGATGAACATTGAGCATGTCTTTGTGAGCTCTTGGTCCATCTCAAGAGCCTTACCAGTGGAAAGGATCAATAATAATTAGTCAAGGAAGATATAGAGAAAGAGAGATAAAGTCTTGCCTGGTATGGAGGATGACGTGGCTATAAGTTGGAAAAACTGAAATAGTTTGATGTGGACTGGGAAAGCCACATGATTTAAGGCATAACAAAGATCATGAGTCTTGGAATGATAAGAAAATAAAAACTATAGTACAAGGAAATGGCATACACCGGAGGGTGTTTTGGCCCATGCTTAAGAACTAGATTCTACCTCCAAGACCACTGGGAATCATTAGGATGTTCATGTAGACGGCTCTTACATAAACCATCAGATAATAGATGTAAATTCATGGGAAGTTCTGTAAGTCATATGAGGAATATGTTGGTATTAATAAAACTCTTCAAAGTCTGGTACTCAAACTGGGGGACCCCTTCAATAACGGAATGATTGGAGATGGGGATGGAAATAAAGGGACTTCTCAAGAGTAAAACTGATGAGATTTGGTGATTGTCAGGGATGGTAAATGGAAGGGAACCTTATCAAGGAAAATCTCTGAGCTCTCCCTGTTAATAACCTTAATTATCGTCATGTATTTATATCCCAATACAAATTTATGTGCATATTCATCATGCTGAGGATTCCTGAAGACCTCAGACTTGGGCAGAAAGAACATCCATGGACCAATCAAAGGGCTACATCCAGTCCTGCTTCCAATAGACAAGGTTCCTTCAGTATATTCATTTAATTTTTGACCTTGGCTACTCCTCTGAGGTTGAGAGTGTCTGGGATCATTCTCCAGTGTCTTCTAGCTTTACCTGTCTTCTTCAAACAATTTTTATGAAAGTAAAATTTACTAATTAATTCATTTACTCATACATAATTATCCACTGAACACCTTCCCTACGCCTAAGCCTGGGAATCCAAAGGTGAAAAAGAGCCACCCCCAGCTCTCAAGGAGAAAGAATGGGATGCAAACATACACATAAATAACAGGCCACCGTAACGTGAGCTGTGAGATCGTCAGACATTCAAGAGGACTCTTTGGCCCAGGTTGGCAATGGAGTAGATCAGGAATTATTTCATTAAGAATGAGATAGATAGATAGATAGATAGATAGATAGATAGATAGATAGATAGA
>LOEQ01000118.1:55165-69943 GCA_001685075.1 Bramus lutescens | reverse complement strand
AGATAGATAGATAGATAGATAGATAGATAGATAGATAGACAGACAGTCAGATAGTCAGATATCAAAGGGCATAGTTAGTCGGGGGGGGCAAGATATTCTATGCTGCCATCACAACACTGAGCAAAATTCAAAAACCAAGAGACAGGATCAACTTGGGGAACTGAAAACAAGAACATGCATACAGTTTAAATGAAATGTTCCCATCTGGGCTGACAATGCCACCCACCCCAAGAGCCATAGACTTTCACAAACAAACAAAAACGCAAGAGAAACTCTCTTGCCTTTTGGAGAAGCTCCATTTTGGTTAGGGCTGTCCAAGAGACACCACAAATATTAAAGGCTACTGCTGTTTCCTTTGGTTGCCTCCCAGAGAGGAAAGGCAAGTCCCTATTGCCAAGGACTCCATGCACTTAGGACACCCAACCCAGAGAACTGAGCTGTTTCTGACCTAAAAGCCTCCTCTCTAGCTCCCACAGCACCAGAAGACACCATGCAAGCTTCCACGGGAGGGAAGCAAACAGTCCTCTCCAGCTATAAACCACAACAGCAATCAGTGTGCCACTATAACCCTAAGTGTGTAACAGTTGTGCACAGACTTTGATGGTAACCAGCAGCTCTTTAATGGACTGAAGACCAGCTCAACAAGGAAGAAACCATTCCTAGTATTGAAACCTAGTCAGGGACCCAGAGCTGGTGAAGTTATGTATCTTGGAGGGGAATCTACAAATATCGCTTTCTTAAACCAGCACAATTCCTAACTACATTCTAAATATGAACCCTTAAATCCATAGGTAAGTCTATTTCTTGCCATCATCTGAGAAACTTCTGTTTGCAATAGAGACCATTACAGAAAACCACAACTGACCAAAAAACCGAGAATAAGAAATCTTGAAGTGCCCAGTTTCAATTGGTATATCTATAGCACAATTCCCATACCCAGGGCTCAGGGATCACTGAGGGAAGAAGAGGCAGAAAGACTGTGAGAGCCTGAGGAACAGAGAGGGTGCTGTGAGCTTGTGTCTCCTAGAAATATCAGAGAGGCTGCATCCATGAATTCGGAACAACATGGCCGCCTAAACAAGATCTGAACAGCAATATGCTAATATGAAAAGGGAAAGCCTGTGAGACTTCAACCCTAGACAAAGAACTATGGGTAACTAGAGATTGCTGAGATGGGGGAGAAATGGTCTTCCCCAGAGGAGAGCTCTTCAACTCGTTATCCAGTACCAAGTGGGCATCCATGAGATGGTAAAGATACAGGTAATACTATATAGTCCGAGCCGGTCATATGTTTGTATTTAGAAATACTGTACATACATATACACACATACCCACAAACATAAATGTTGGAAGTTCTTTTAAGGTGTGTTGGTTTTGTTTATGTTGTATTTGTTTAATTCTATAAAGTTATGGTTCTTTGCCTGTCTAAAACACCTGATGGTCTAATAAAGAGCCGAATGGCCAATAGCAAGGCAGGAGCAAAGATAGGTGAGGCAGGACGGGCAGGCAGAGAGTATAAATAGAAGGAGAAACAAGGAAGAAGAGCAAGAGAACAAGGAGAGGAGGACATCAGGGGTCAGCCACCCAGCTACACAACAAGTCATGGAGAAAAAAGTAAAGAACGGCATACAGAAAGAGAGAAAGAGACAAGTCCAGAGGCAAAAGGTAGTCGGGATAATTTAAGTTAGAAAAAGTTGGTAAGAAACAAGTCAAGCTAAAGTTGGACATTCATAACTAAGAATAAGCTCCTGTGAGAGATGTATTTGGGAGTTGGGTGGTACCCCCCCAAAAAATCAAAAGAGTAAAATATTACACAGCACATATATGTAACAACAATTAAAGAAAAAGAATTCATGAATTTGAGAAAGAGCAAAAGGGGGTACATAGAATGAGTGGGAAGGAAAGGGAAAAATAATGTAATTATATTATCACTTCAAAGATTAAAATGATTATATATAAAGCATGTGGGGATGTGTTGTAAACGCCACAGTACATGTTTTTTATTATTGCCATGGTGATCATAAGGCGCAACCTGGCAAGTTACGCCCTGAGCAAGGCACACTGCCTATTCTTAACGGCCACATTGCTTGAGCTGTTGGATTCTGCAGTTCTCTACTCTGGTTTGATGGAGACACAGAACTGTTTTCACCCCTTGCTTTTCTTTTTACCCTTCAAGACTTTTCCTTAAGAAAAGACTATCAGAGTGTATACAACTCAGCTGAATCATTCGTTATGACTTTTGTGTCTCAACCAATTACGTTCAGCAAGAGCAACAGAAAAGGCGTCATGACCCTCATTTTCTGGATAAAGATAATGAAACAAAATGACTGACTGGCAGGAAGAAAACAAAAATAATATTTAAGTCCCTTCCCTCTGGCTCCAGGCCATTTCCTCTTTTCCAGACTCATGTAGACCTGTGGCTGCAGGTATCGTAGGACCACATACACCTTTCTCGTGGACTCTAGGACCACTCTTTCCACAGTAAGAAGTGCTTTCCATGGATTGTCTTGTAACCTCAAGTCTCATTATTTAAGCCATCTAAGCCATTATTTAAGCCATTGCAACCACTTTGACCAGAGGATAGGATTAGTCTGTGTTGGGGAGGGAGGTATTTGTCCTATATGCAGAAAAATCTTACCCGAAATGAGCAGATTGCCCAAATTTAATCAAGGAAGTGAGTGTCCTGCCCCTGATGTTGTGAATACTTTTTTTTCCTGCCTTTGCCAATGCTGGCTTAGATTCCAGAATCCAACTTGTTTAAAGACCTAATCTATGTGGTAAGGTAAAGGGGAGCAGGATTAGGACTCAGAAGACTGGAACTGGAGTCTTTCCTGGTTTCACCTTCCACCACCTCAGAGACAACCCTTTTCCATGGGTGTGTCTGGAAGGCTTTATACCTTGTTTAAATTGCAGTGGGGCTCATCATAGCCCCTAGGACTGTTTGCAAAGTCATGTAGTTTCTCTAAGCAATTCCTTATCAAAAAAAAAAAAGAAAGAAAAGAAAAGAGTAGCTTCTCATCCCCCCACCAGCGTGATGCTGCTTACCTACCTGGTATTAGCTGGGAAAACACCAGCTCACCTAAATCTAGTAGAGGCTTACACTTACATTTGGCTAATAGGAGACTAATTATTGAATCCATGAAGGAGTTTTGAGAGTATTTCCTAACCCTTCCCTTCTTCCTCCACACCTCCTTTCTCGTCTGTAGGTTGGAGATAAAAGTCTCTCCCTTGTGTTCTTCATGGAGTGTTCTGCTGTGTTTGCAGAAGTTCTTGTGATGGTCACAAGTCTAAGATGACCTAAGGTAAACTTATCACTATCAAAGGAACCACACGCCCTTTCTCAGTCTCCCAAGTGTCCTACAGGGAGGGTATCTCCATCATTTCCGGTTCCAGATAAGAGAAACCAGAGCTAAAGAGGTTAAGTGCCTTTTCCAGATTTGTAAGAGAGTCTGAGCTAGAGCAAGGATTAGAAGCCAGGTTGGTCTAACTCCAAATCCCATATTCTTTCCACTCTGGTAACTGAGTCCTGACTCTGGAAGTTACAACCCCAACTTCTAGAGCCAAGATACCTGTGTCTCATTCACTTACTAACTTCCGGCATGTTACTAGGTGAGACTTAAGGATCTTTCTGTTCCTTGGTTCCTTTGCCTGTGAGAAGCAAACCGGTGTTTGTTCATGCTTTATAAGATTCTTTGCCTCACTCACTCCCAATTCCTCCAACTCAAAACATAGAAGAATTAAGCCAGGCATGATAGCACATGCATATAATCTCAGCACCCAAGAGGATTATGGCAAGTTCAAGGCCAAATCTAGGCTACACAGAAGTTACTGGACTAGCCAAAGTTACATAGCAAGACCCTATCTCAAAAGGAAGGAGGCAGTATCACTGGCGCCAAGTGTAGAGCTTGATTGTGATGCTAGCAGAGATCTAAGGTCCCCTTCAGACTCTTGTCTCACCTCCAATGGGGAGCTCTCCAAGGTCTTTAACATCAGATGCTTTGAGTCTTTGACAGGCATGAGGGCAAAGTTAATACTTGTTTTTTTTTGCTGTTGAACCAAGAGGGTGTTGTGTATCCCAGGCTGGCTTTGAACTCAGTATATAGTTGATGGTGTTAAACCACTGATCCTCTGGCCTCCACCTCCCCAGTTCTGGGTTCACAGGGACCTGCCACCCCATCCAGTTTCATTCAGTGTGAGGAATCAAATCAGGGTATCAGGCATGCTGGACAAGCACTTACCTGAGCTACTTGTTCATCCATGAATCAATGTAGTTAAACCTTTTGCACCTTGGCTGCTACTATGAGATCTACAGCTCATTAGAATCCAATAACAACAGCCATCAACCATCATTTCTTGAATACTACCACATGCCTGAAACTAGACACTTAACCCCATAAGCATGATTTATCATTTGTTTATAGAAGAGAAAGCCAAGACCCATAGATGGTATTTTGCCAGATATCACACAGCTCTTTGCATAGAAAATACTTGAAATGTGTATGGGGTGGAGTTTTGGAGGGGCAAGTGGGCATAAGATGGGTAAATGAATAGAGTATGTTCACAAACCTGTCAATGAAATTGAGAGCCAAGTTTCTGGCTTTATGCCCTTCCCCCAAGGCATCTAGAATGAAATCCGCTGCATAATAAAGTCCAACTCAAACTTGGTGAAAGCTATGGCCAAGGCATCAGATAACTTTCCAGAGGTCTCTGTCCAATGGACACATCCTTAGTAAGAAGGGAGCGAGCACACCAGGGCAGCTTTGAATCTTGCTATTTCCAAGTGTTGGGACCAAATGCTAACATTTCAGTGAGTTCTGGGTGTGCCAAGTGGCAGCTTGAAGTTTCATCTCTTTAGAGACATTTGATCCTTTGCTAATCTCAGGAGCAAGCAAAGAAGTCATTCTCAAGTTGAAACCTTACCATTAGCTGCTAATACTCATGAAAACCAGCTTCTCAGAGACCCATTGCCCTTGACACCCACAATCTTGTTTTCCATAAGCCCTTTTATGGAAATTATTCGAAAATCGAAAAATTGAATCCTCACTGTTCAAAGGCTCTCCACAAAGCTTTTGCCTTTCCTGACAGTTGGCACCCCAACATGGTGTTGATCTGACAAATGGAAAGAGCAAAGGGCGAGGCTAGGCAGTAAGTCTTAGTTTACCCAAGCGCCCCTCAGCATTTAAGGAAAGTCCTCCAGGTGAGGTCAGAGCCATTATCCCACTTTCTGGAAGGGAACTACAGACTCAAGAGGCTTGTCAAGATGATTAAGAAAGGCCCCTCCCTTCAAGGAGCCTATAATTCAACAGAGGTGACAGACACAAAGGTGATGACGGACCGATAGCCCAGACAGGGAGTACAAAGTCTCAAGGTGTATAGAGGAAGTACAATTGTCTCTAAAAGGTTGCTCTCCACTGGGGAAGGTGTCTGCAGAGGCTGGAACTCAGCCCTACAATGGCTTCTTTTCTCACTTCCCTACTTCTGGGGCTTTGCTCTTGCCAGGCAAATGCCTACCACTGAGCCCCACCCAACTCTTTTGTATGTTTTATTTTGAGAAGGGGGTCTCCCTCAGTTACACAAGCTGATCTGAATCGTGCTCTGGATCCGAAGCAGGCTCTGAGTTTGCAATCCTCCTGTTTCCACTTCCCAAGAAGCTAAGATGACAGGCCTGAGCCACCAGGCCTGGCTTCAACCACAGCTTTTGACTTTGGCTTGAATCAGTTGCTTCGCAGTACCAGAATTTGTACCAATTCCTTTACCATGCATGTGAAGAGGCCCAGGGTCCCGAGCTCTGCTCTGATTCCAGACAGTCTGCTTCATATTTTTAGCCTCAGTTATTTTATCAGCAGAAGAGAAGCGCACAGTCCTGGTTCTTATTGGGATTATTGTAATCACTGTTATCACCGTGGCTCTGCTCACAAAAGTGCTGTGGGACACTAACAATGTCCCAGTCATCCCAAAGTTCTGTCAGCAACAATATATTGTTTGCTTTTTCATTAATATTGTGTGTGTGTGCATGCGTATCATGTGTATGTGCACGTATGTTTGGGGGGGGTGTTTGTACACGCGCACACACATGCTATAGCATGCATGTGGAGGACCAACAGAAACTTTCAGGAGTCAATTCTCTCTTTGCACCATGTGGATCCCAGGGATTGAACTCAGGTCACCATCAGGCTCAGCACCAAGCACCTTCACCCTCTGAGCCATTCTACAGGCCCTGTGCCTATTTGTAAAGTATAACATTATTGATGCTATAGCTGCTGTTGAAGATGTCTCCTGAATCACCAAAAACTTGGTGTGACTCCTTAACAAACCAAACCCCATCCCTGGCACAGATCCATCCAGAGGTTCTCCCCAAACCCTCAAGGCTTGTTTCTGAAACTTACTGTGATTGGAACGCCAAGCCAGATAATTTTCAGTAGGAACAGAAGCCAGCTCACCTGCACCTTAGGGATGCCAGGAATCCTAGCTGACCTCGAACTCCTGGTGGCCAATGATCACCTTTCAGCTCTCAGAACACAAAGTCTCTGGACACAGGCTGAAAAACAACAGTAAAAATGGCCTGCGGAGATGAACCATGACAATAAATCCCTGGGGGTTCATGTCACATCACACAGAGGAGAAAAACACCTCAGACTTGAAGTAGAAAGGAACACATCTGACTAAGTTCACAAAGGTTCTGAGAGAAAAAAAAACCCAGGATCATTTTCTAGAAGTGTAGTGCTCCTCACTATGGCCAGGTCCAGAGGGAGGGAGCCACAGATACCCAAGACTGGGCCTTACCTGCACCCCTCCAGGCCTCTGACCTCCTCACGGAGGCCCCCTAGAGTATTAGCTCCACTCCCTCTTCTGCTCCCATCCCCAGTCACTCTCTTTGTGTTGGCAGAGGGGTCACCTGCAGGATGCTCAGGGAGAACTACGATCCTTGCAGGAATAGTGCCATTGTGACTAGCTTAGCCCTGCCCCAAATGTCAAATTTCAGGAAGATGTGTTCACTACACTGTTGTTAAGAAACAACTGGCAGGGAGTGAGAGTAAGGGGCGGGGAAGGACAGAAGCCTCTAAGGAGATTCTTGTGTTGTCCTTAAGGAAAGGTCTTGCCAAGCTCTGTGCCACCTGGGAGAGACTTGGGATGGGATGGGATGGGATGGGATGGGATGGGATGGGCCCAGAAGAAGGTACTCTAGGTCACTCCTTGGTCCCCAACCTCCTGTTCTCCCACACCCCTTTGCCCCCATCTGGGAAAGGCTCTTTAGAATGCACCCAAATAACACCATCCATCCTTCTTCACCTCCTGGAGTTTTGGTTCCATGTGCCTTTCTGTCCCCTGCTTCAGAAGGCCAGTGTGCAGCCTGGTGCACAGGTTAGGTAGGGGTGTGTGGCATTTTGTCTGAATAGATTCCTATGTTCCCATAATTTATAGTGGTAAGCAATCTTATTTGCAAAGCAAGCCCTTACAGTTATAGTTAAAAAAAAGTTAATTGACTTTCATAAAAGTCAAACATGTAGAAGTTTTCCATCTTGACACGGACAGGACACTGAGCTCATTTGTACAATAGTGATGATGCAGTGTGGTCCTTGTCTGGCTTACCTGGACCCAGCCTCTTTCATAACCCAAAATGGAATCTTAAACCCTGACAAGGCCACATACCAATGGGAGTTACTGAATTTAGAGTCAGTCACTCAACTAATTATATGACATTTTATTTTTTTTCCTTGTGTCAATAAACAAACTTGGGTCTCACTTCTGACACGGAGTCCTGGAAGCCAATTAAGAGGCGTTCCCAATATATTACAGAGTCTACAAACAAGCATGGCTTTTCTTGGAAGAGTGAACATCATGTTTCTTTTAATGCGTGTGAAAAATATATGAGTTTCTTAATCGCTGGCAACTTGGACAGAGCTCTGTCTGAGACAGGGACATCTCTAACGCCCGACGAGGGAATGAGCAGGGGCCAGACGCTTGGTGGGGTTCTGATGATGGCATCCTCCGGTAAGAATACTCAAGAGATGGCATGTGGTGGTGACAAGTCAGAGCTGATGACCAGCATCAGCTCCAGGGCCCAGAAGCCAGGGAGAATCTTTTGGTGACCGAGTTTTCTGCAGAAAGCAGTGAGAGCCTGCCTTAGTGCAGGGAGGGGCCATAATAAAGCGTATGCAGAGACGCACATGCTCGTCCCAAAGGGCTGTCAGCAGCAATAGTCTCTTTTTGTTTGTTTACATTATATGTGCATGCATTTCCAAGGGAGGTTTCATAGTGTCACCCCTTGTCCCCAACCCCACTATCCTGAAAGCCCAGTTTACAGGGAGGGAGGAGAGGAAGTGGAATGAATACTTACTAACCTCCCAGTACAATCCAATTGTTTTCGCTCTCTGTGCCCTATCTCCTCCAGTAAACTGACCGCAAGAAATAATTGTTCCTGATCACAGATGAGAACATGGAGGACAGGGAAGGAGTGTGATTGTGGTCAAAGTCATACAGCAAACTATGGACAGAGCCAAGATCAAGGTTCGGTCCCTTCAGTCCTGTTGCCGCGCGCCGCTCTGGGCGGAGCAGGTATGGTAAAAGCCAGAACTCTCAGGAGCAGAGCATTGGGCACGATCTGATGCATCCACCCTTGCTAGAAAATGACTCCATCTGCCTGTCAATAGCTTTCGAAGCCCTACTATGTGCTTCGTAACAAGGAGGTGAGGTGGGCAGTCACAAGGAGGTAAAGTGATATTTTGTTTATGATTTAATAAAGCTTGCCTGAAGATCAGAATGCAAAGTTAGCCACACCAGTCATCCATACAGGCCAGGCAATGATGGCACACTCCTTTAATCCCAGAAGCCACACTAGTTAGCCATAGAGGCCAGGCAGTGGTGGTATATGCCTTTAATCCCAGCAGTAGAGAGGAATAAAAAAGGGATGAGACAGGAGCTCGCTCTCTTTTCAGATTGCATTGAGGTAAGAGCTCTCTTGTGGTTAGCTGCTTTGCTTCTCTGATCGTTCAGCTTGAACCCCAATATCTGTCTCTGGGTTTTTACTAGTCATGCTACAAGGAGAGGCTGTGGATCCTGGGAAATGCAGCATTATCACAAAGAGACACAACGAACCTGTTCTGGGAGAGGTGTTCCCAGGGGAAGGACCTGAACTCAGCAGGACTATAAGGATAGAAGGGTGGAAGGATGGGAGTTGGGATACACTTCTAGAAATGAGCAGCTTTTACAGCTAGGAAGAGAAAGGGCATCTGGACGATGGGCCAGCAGGAGCAAAGGCAGTACGTGCAAAGGCATACTTGTGAAAGCAGAAGCTACATGGTCCATAGATAGGGCTCCTAGACATACTGGAGGAACCATGGTAGGGCCTGTGCTCAGCCACAGCTTGAGATGTGAGATGTGATGGGGCAGGGTGGATTTGAGGTGGGTGGGAAGATGCAGATAGGCACTGTTCTCTGAACCACACTGTGCTTACGAGTCAGACAGTTGACATAGCCAAGTCTCGGTGGAGGAGATGCAGTGCAGTGGCCCTAGTGCAACACAGTAAGGGGGAAGGACAAGGGCTCTACAGCCCACTGTGTATAGCCTGGGTCCACCTGCTGGATTCCTGTAACTCTGGGTAAGCCTTAACTTCTCCATGTTCCAGTTTCTCCCCTGCAAAATAGGGTATAAAAGGGCTGGAGAGGGAACTCCATGGGTAGAGTGGTTACCTTGTAATCACAAAGACTTGAGTTGGATTCCCCATGATAAAAAAAAGAGAAGAAAAGAAAAGAAAAAAGTAAGAAGAAGAAAGAAAGAAAGAAAAACCTGGGCATGGTGGCACACACTTGTAACCCCAGTGCTGGGAAGCAGAAACAGGCAGATTATCTTTGGAGCCTGGAGCCTACTGGTCAGCCAGACTAGCTGAATCATAGAGCCTCGGGTTCCACTCCATCTTGAAGAGGGTGGATGACACCTGACATTGTCCTAAAGCCTCCAAATGGAGAGAGAGAGAGAGAGAGAGAGAGAGAGAGAGAGAGACGAGTGCACACATCCTGTAGCTTATTCAGATAAAACTCTCAGATTAGAACCCGGCATGTGGGAAGGGCCTATTAAATGTGAGGTACCAAAAAGTCCTCCCTGGTAGTCTTCTGTCTGACAGGCTCTGGCACATTGAACAAGTTTCTAAGCCTCTTGATGAGCGTCCATCTCTGCAAAGCTCAGAGTGCTGTCATTTCCACAGCCTTGTCATTGTCCCTGAAAGGACACCCTGCTTTCCTGGTGGAGTGGGAGCTAAAGCCACCGGCTCCTGACCACAACATGTCCAGGCAAGCTAACATACCACCCAGGACAGGAAGACAAATGGACCTGCCACCTACCCAGAACACGCGTGCACACCAGGGGCACGTAGCCCAACTCGTTAGCACAACAGGGCTCCCTTCTTCTCAGGCTGTTTCCAGGCATGCCATGCACTTTGCTCGGAGTGGAGGTCCCCGTTATTTATGTTTGGAAAATGCATTCAGGGCAGTTCCCAGAAGCACTTACAGAGCTCTTATTTAATTGCTACTTTATAAACTCGCTGCCCCAAAGAGTGAGGGATTGATGGTCTGGCCTGGCACCTGGAGTGGCCTTGCTGCAAATGCCTTTCCGAGAATGGCTTGGGAGCCGGACTCCCAGGAGCCTTAGGCCTCCTGCACCCTGGCTGATGTCCAGCTCCAGAGGGCCCTGGAGGATTCATCACCTTAATTCCCAGCTTTGGGATAGCAGCTGGTACGTGGGGACACACACACACAAGACCCTTCATCAGCTCAAGGCCAGGGCACCATCTACCCTCCCCTTCCCATAATCCTGCAAAATCTTGGCTGTAAGGATGCCCCAAGTCCTCCTATAAGCAAGAGGGATCCTGCTTGGGTCTGGCTGAGCCCCCTTGCCTCAAGGTCCTGTGTCAAGATGAGGCAATCTTGGGTTTATACCCACAGCCCACTCCCTATCCGGTGTCCACAGAACAGGTTTCACCTCCCTGAGCTCTGGTTTCTCCGCTTGTAACATTCATCTTGTGGATTCCATTTCTCAGCAGCAAGGAGAGAGCAAACACGGTGATTGCTGCAACGCTCCTCTGAGGAAGCAGAAGATCGATGCCCTCAAATTCTCCAGCATCTTGAGCAGAGGATGAGTTGCCTTCAAGGAAGTGCTCCTGATGCAAGGTGAAACTTCCCATCCAGATGAAATTGAGATCTTCTTAATGACCCTTCCCATTTACACAGTCAGGACACCGCCCCATACTCTAGAGCTCTGTGGTCCCCAAAGCACTTTCCATGCCTTCCTTATCTGATCCTCTAGGGTCTGGATTATGAGCATCACTGTGTGGCAGAGGTTAGATGTGTAACACAGCTAACGGGCTAACAGTCGGTCAGTCTCTGCTCCAAATCCCACTTGCCTTCCTTCTTCACCCTAGGCTACACAGCTTCCTAGTTCACCCCAAGGCCTGTAATGCTGTCCTCCGGGTTCATCACCTTGTCTGTATACAGCTATAGTTAAAGTTCTCTCTTTAAAATGAAATGGCACTGAGGATTGAAGCTAGGGTTTGGCACACGTTAGGCAAGCTCTACCCCTGAGTTACATCCCAAACCCTCTTTTTACTTTTTACTTTTTTGGGGGGGATAGAATATCACTAAAATACCCAGGTAGGCCTTGAACTTACCGCCCTCCTGCCATAGCCTCACAAAAGGGGGGAAGCGCATAATACTGTGCTATCAAACTGGGTTAGATTTAAAGTTCTAAACATTTTTCCATGAGATATTATAAAATTAGATGGACAAACATGACTGAACCCCAGTAACAATTTCTGGAAATTTTGTTAGAAAATTTAAAGTTAGGGCTGAAGGGGTGGCACAAAGTTATGAGTACTGGCTGTTCTTTCAGAGGACCTGAGTTCAGTTCCCAGCACCCACACCAAGCAGCTCACAATAGCCCGTATCTCAACTTCCACACATATACATGCCCAAAAAAAGTCAACCATTGCCTTCCTCCTCATCTGTAGAGTGGGGTCCTGTCCATGCTCCCAACAGTGTCTGTGATACTGAGTGCACTGTGAGAATTATTCTCTTCCCCTGTGATGCTGGGAACCCCCAAAGTTCTATCCATTTTGTTCTTTTGGCTTCTAGTTTAAGATCTTGTAATTTAATAGATGGACAGTAAAAACTTAATGAATCGGGGGTTTAGAGGGAGGAGACGGTTTCCATTCAGTGAGTCAGCGTGGGAGCATCTCTCTAGCTCAGCTCCGGGTATACAGTAGGCATGCCATAAATGTTAAAGCTGCAGCATTTTCACTGCAGGCGCAGGCCTTATTCGTTTTAACTGTGACCTGCAGCTTCTTCGACTATTCCCGGCAATTCCCGGGACAGTCTGATTTTCCACCCACTTTAAACTCTCCCTGAACTCTGTGGCCTGCCGATCCCCCATTATCTCCATCCCTGCCAGGTCTCCTGGAATCTCTGTGTTTTTCTTTTATAAACTCGGCTGACGGGTTTCATAAGGTCATGTGGCATCCACCTTCCCTCTCCTCGGTTCATAGACTTGCTGGCTTTGTTCACTCATTTGTTCTTTCAGTCACCCGTCTGCTCATTGTTGACGAGGGAGTTAGCTCTTGTGATCCACCAGGGTACCTCATTACTAGGCTTCAAATCTTGGCAGCTTCTGAGACACCGGGCAGGTGATTTAACCTCTTTGTGCCCTTAATTGCTACATCTGCAAAGTGTCCATGGCACAAAACTATAGAGCAGATTGAGAGGAGCTAGTGAGAAATTTAAAAAAAAAAAAAAGAAAGGAATTTCATGAACATTGATGTCTTGTCATTCAACAAACATATCTCTGGTGCCCTTGAGGACCAGACACTCACTGCTGATGCTGAGTGGGCAAGACAAGCTTCNNNNCCACCGTGTTCTCAAATCAGTGTGGGAGAAGCGGAAAGAGGCATATAATAGGAAATAGAGCTATGCAAATCCCACAATGGAGACCACCCCACCCCCCAAGGAGCTGCAAGGAACAAAAGGGAAGGAAGGAAGTTCCTGTTAATGAAGACAGGTGAATCCCTGTTGCTGTAAGTGACCCCTGGCTCTGAGAGTGACTAGGACAAAGGGGGCTGGTTGGGAGGAGCTAAGTGACATATTCAAGGAACTCCTGAGTTTGTAGCTACTGGGGCACTGAGCATTTTGAAGCACCTAGGTACACGAGAGTGGACAGGTGGCTGCTGACAGCCCCAGCCTTGGAGAGCCTGCTGTCCCCTTCAGTGACAAGAGAAGGGGAGGTCTTCCAGAGCCTGTCATACTTACATGCACCTTTCAGAACCAGTTGGTGGCTCCTGTACTTATTCAGGCAAGATGCGACAAACCGAGCTAGGAAACAAGAGCAAATAAACTCAAAAGACGTGTCAAGCCCCGCGGGGACAGTCAGCACACCCGGTCTACAAAAGGGCAGACAAAAACTGTTTCCCGCTGGGAAGGGCACACTCTGCTACAGCCGCTCTTGCAGGTACAGAGCAGCTGAGACGGCTTGCAGACAAATAGGCACCATGATGAAAGGAGGCTGCAGGCAAGTTCGAGCCAGGGGCCAGGACGGACCGGCTGCTGCTAGGTAAGGAGGGTGAATAGTAAATGGTATCTGTCCAGGATTGACAGGGAAGGCTCAGGAGGAGAAGAAGCTCAAGAGGTTCCCAAAGCTGGCACCCCACATGCTTGCCTGCTAGCCTAACATTGCCCCCTTCAAGTCACTTCCTTCAAAAGCATAGAAACTGAAGGGCCAAGTGCAGCTCAATAGTAGAGCGTTTATCTAACATGTGCAAGGCCCTGGGTCCCATACCCTAAAATCACTAAAGAAAAACAGAAAAGATCAGAGCATCGGCAAACTCTATCATACTGGGGGAAGCTGCTGTTCCTGGTGTCCTGGAACACCCACGAACCGGCTCCAGTCTTTGGAGGGAACACAGAGCAATTATGAGATATCAACCCACAGGATAAGCTTACAGATGGCCCAGATCCCATGTCCAACACAAGCTCCCTGCAGACTTGTAGGAAACGCCAGTGTGGGTGCTACCCAACTGCACTACCCAGCAGGGAAAGAGCTGATCCAAAGGCAGGCAGCATGCTGCAGCCAGACTGTTTGCATTTGTGCAGCAACAGCTTGCTGGAAAGCAGCATGTGCATCTAATTTGGGAAGATCACAAGTACCGAGAAAGTGGGCTATTTAAAGAAATCCCACGGCTCATTCTGGTGTAAAATTATCTACTATTTTATCCCTGCGCGTAGCTGGTGGGAAGAGGAATTGGAGCAGGAATTTTGAAGGGTGCACTGATTATGGCTTGCAAAAACTTAACATGCTCCTTTACCAACGCCATCACTTCTGGTGTTCTCCCCTTGAGCTGGGATTCTGTGCGTCCTAGATTATCTGCCTGGGTTCTGTCCCTAACAACCGCTTAAAAAGGCAGGGGCAGCAGCAAGCACCTGTAATCCAGGGGCTGGGAAGGCAGAGGCAGGAGGATCCCCAGAGTTCACTGACCATTCAGTTCCAGGTGCAGTGAGAGGCCCTGTCTTCAAAAGTAAGGTGGAGAGGGATGGACAGAGAAAAAGGAAGGCATCCAATGTTGGCCTCTGGCCTCCACATGTGCACACATGGGGGGGGGGTGATATTTGAGATGGATTTGTAGGAGTTGACACAAATGGTTCAGAATCATTCTGAGTTTTTTCAAAGTCATAGTTATAAGCAACTACTTATAAGTTTGAAAAAGAGTCATTAGTACACACACACACACACACACACACACAC
>LOEQ01000118.1:43077-55067 GCA_001685075.1 Bramus lutescens | reverse complement strand
TTTCTTTGCTTTATGTTTAAAAACCACTTATAAGTGAGTATATATGATAATTGTCTTCTGGGTCGAGTGAAAGATTCTTTAAATCTTGGACCCGTGATGTTTTGTTTGCCTTGCCCTAGTCCCAGTGCTGATATGTGGAAAACTGTCTGGGGCTGACACACAGGTTACCTCTGAAGAGACACACTGAGGATGACGGGAAAATGAGGATTTGGCACTTTCATGATATTGGATAGCAATACCAGAGTCACCCGTCAGTTCTGGTTCAGCCCAATTGAATTTGCTCTTTCTCCTACCACATGGAATGGCACCAGACTTCTTCCCAAGCAGTTCATGTGTCATGTCTAACACCCTGCCACTGCCCAGTGGAATGGCCACTTCTAGGAGGTGGCCTTTCTCACTGAGAGAGAGAGAGTCGTGAGTTAAGTTACAGATCCTGTGGGATGGCATTGTGAGTGTTTTAAACAAATAATTTCAATTAATCCATTTTTCAACCCTACAACAAAATGCCTGAGGTCACTGAGAAGTTACTCAGGCTCTTCAATGTTGGAGATACCAGTTTATGATCAACTGGCCCTGTGAATCAGGGCCCGCGGCAAGGAAGCCCACTGGGACACAGAGCTGACAGCTCACTCCCTAGGAACAAAGTAAAAACAAGAAAAAGGAAAAAGCTGGTATCTTCCAATTTCCATGGAAGGCACAGCCCCAATGATGTCAGGACCTCTCATCAGGCCCTGCCTTAAAGGTTTTACCAGCTCTTGCCATCCTAGAGACTAAACTTTCAGCAACACACGGGCCCTTTAGGGACATTCAGCACCCAAAATACAGTAGGGACTGAGGCCTCTTTGTCTTGTTCTGTCTCTATCATGTTCCTCTTGAGCTCATGGCCACTGGAATGAGCCTCTGCCTTCTGGCATTTCACCTAAATGGTAAAGAAAAGAAAAGACAGGCAGCTGTTACCACACTTTTAAAAACCCTGTTTTAGAACATTCACCCAGGACTCCTAGAGCTGCCTTATGAAACTATGCTTAATTATCAAGAGACTGTAACACCGCAAGCCCCGTTGTCACCTGAACATCATAAGGATTCTACTAGTAAAGAAAGAGAGGTGTAAAGGTAGCAGGCAGGTCAAGGACTGGAATGGCCAATGTGCCTGTGTGCATGCTCAGTTCGCGGCCACTAAAGGAGGTGTTTGGTCCACTGCACAGATGAACAGAAATAAAAGGCCAAATGCCAAATGACTCTTCCAGATTAACCACAGCTGTCACGTGGTTAAGATGGTCTTCCTTCCAGGTGTGTCCGTCTCCGATGCCCTTCCAGCAACTGGCAGAGAACTTCAGTAACACATATGCTCATCTCCTGGTTGGCCATGCTGACATGCACATGTGTGTGCATGTATTACAGGGAAAGATCAGCCACAGTGGATCAGCTACCTGTGCCCTCGTGAGTTGACAAGCCAAGTAATTGTAATACAAGCTTGAACTGCACCAAATCAACCCCCACATACACTAAAGCTGCATAATAGTGAAAGAGAAAGTAAGAGGTCGTAAGTGGGGTGGAATGTTCTCTAGAGCAGAGGTAGAAACTCTGATCTTGAGCTCTGAGCTTGCTCATATCCATTCTCCGTGAATAAGCCCACAATGCACACAAGTCATTTACAAAATGTGGTTACCTCAAAAGCTTAAGACTTGGGGAAATAATGCAAGTGTGATTGCCTAGCACAGACTGACTGTACCAGAAGTAAGCCTTTTCCTTCCTGAACCTTTCCTGAGATGCTTATCAAAATGTCTCGTACACCATTCCATTTCTCCGCCAACATGCATGGTCATCTCTGAGCAGTTCTGCCTTTACTTCCCATGGGTTATAGGTTGGTAGAAGTGCCTGATATTACAGTTCAGCCAGACTAAGACTACAGCTGAAGATAGCAGTATAGATAGAGATTTCCTAAGAGATTCCCGACGCCAATCTTCAACAGCCAGGACCAACAGAACGTCTTTGAATCTTCAGATACTTTGACATCCTTACTATTTGAAGAGGAATTTCCACCAAGAGTCTCCTTTGAAACTGTGAAGCAGGTCCCCACAAACCTGCACGCAGCAGGGCAGGTTTGGGGAGAAGTACTTGGCATATGGGGCATAGGTTTTGGCTAAGTTTGGGGTACGTTTTCCAGATGGCTATGTATGCACAGAAACTATTCACCGAGTCGGTGAAACTATTCACAGGTCAGTGAAAACACCAGTGAGCATGGACTATCTAGTGTCCTTGGTCACAGAAGGGGAGATTTATGACACGTGAGCAGAGATATAAATATATAATATTTATACATTTTATATATAAATTTCCTGCTATTCCTTTACTAAGGAAGGAATTGGGGGGTCAGTAGATTGCAGCTAGAATGAGGGAAGAAAGAGGGGAGTGAGACAAAAGAGAAGTCTGGTTACTCTATCAATGATGGAAGTTTAGAGAACGCTGGGGTAGGGAATACAGCACCGGTTCCACCCTCTCCTAAGAAACAGTTGACAGTTGATCCTCCCTGTGGTTGCAGCGAGAGAGGGACTGAGTCACTTGGCCCTGGTGAGAGAGACAGGTGCAGCAGGAGCTTATAGCCCAGTGGTTCTCAACTTTCCTAATGCCGTGACCCTTTAACACAGTTCCTCATGCTGTGGTGACCCCCTATCATAAAATTACTTTCATTGCTACTTTATAACTGTAATTTTGCTACTGTTATGAATCATAATGTAAATATCTGTGCTTTCTGATGGTTTTAGGTGACCCCTGTGAAAGAGTCACTTGACCCATAAGTTGAGAACCACTGTTATAGCCAGAAGGAACCTCATCCTTTCAACGTCTTACAAATGTAATGTTCTATGGGTGCCAGAGAGTCATAGAGAAACAACAGTACCAAGGCCCCCCNTTGCTACTTTATAACTGTAATTTTGCTACTGTTATGAATCATAATGTAAATATCTGTGCTTTCTGATGGTTTTAGGTGACCCCTGTGAAAGAGTCACTTGACCCATAAGTTGAGAACCACTGTTATAGCCAGAAGGAACCTCATCCTTTCAACGTCTTACAAATGTAATGTTCTATGGGTGCCAGAGAGTCATAGAGAAACAACAGTACCAAGGCCCCCCNATTCACCTAGGGATCCTGCCTCCTCCTGTCGATAGCGGAAGAATATAAATCAAAACGCACCAGCCACAGTCATTGAATTCACTCTCTCAAGGCTAATTCTCCCCCTTAGAACTCCATTCGGAAGCAGAGTATCTGAGATTAAAGCCCTGTAAGAGGGTATTCCTCCCCTCAACCTGACAAGAGTGAAGCCATGGAGTGAGCAGATCCCACCACCAACATCAACCAAAACTATAGTCTGGCTTTATCTTTTCCAAACCCAGGTCATCCATCCTCTTGAGTATATCCTGATGAGTATATCCCGTTATGTTTTAACTTTATGTAGAAAATGGGCTTATTTGATTTGGCGTTTTAAGGACTGAATGTTTAGAACTGGGCCAAGTACATTGATTTGGTTTCTGGTTCAGGCCTTGAGGCGGAAGTAAGCAACTGAGCGGAGGGGACAAAGGAAGGATCACATAGTGAGCCAGGAAGCCAGAGAGCATAAGCTCCCTTTTAGTTCCATCCATGGACCCTCTTTTCACATCTTAAGGTGACCCGTCAGGATCTAGCACTTGTAGCCAAAGGCTGATAACCTCAATCAGGCTGCTGTGTGGGAAGAGGTACTGTTCATGTGTGCGCATGTGTGAAGGCATGTAGATTTCGGTACTGTTCATGTGTGCACAAGTGTGAAAGCATGTAGATTTTGGTACTGTTCATGTGTGCACATGTGTGAAGGTATGTAGATTTTGTTACTGTTCATGTGTGCTCATGTGTGAAGGTATGTAGATTTTGTACTGTTCATGTGTGCTCATGTGTGAAGGTATGTAGATTTTGGTACTGTCAATGTGTGAAGGTATGTAGATTTTGGTACTGTTCATGTGTGCACATGTGTGAAGGTATGTAGATTTTGGTATTGTTCATGTGTGAAGGTATGTAGATATCCTTGTGCTGTCCCAGGGACCCCCTTGGACTCATGAAAGCTGAAACATTCTTTCACCCTCCCACTCTCTGAGTCTCCCACACTTCAACCCGTCCCTACAGTCCACATAAGGCCACCGTGAGCTCTGGCCTTTCCCTCAAAAGTGCCCTGGAAACTACAGAGAAACTATTGAATCCAGGGAAGATGAGGGCACTCCTGAGAACAGAGAGGAATATCTTTCCAAGACCTGGGAACCTGCTGTATTGTCAACAGAAGTCCCACAAGAGACCTTGTGCTGGTTTGCCCTTGCAGGGAGGGAGGAGGTTCTTTGTCACCAGGGAGAAAGGCCTTTGCTCTGGGCTGTCATGGTGGGAGGTCAGGAAGGAGTTCCCACCCATCTTTAAAAAGGCCACTCAGCCTCTGAGCAGCCAGGGGTGGCCCAGCCGGGGTGATATAAAGAGATGAGCAATATAGCTGGTATTTACTATTGAAAGCACATAAGGGCAAATATTTGGCCAAGCGTTTATTTGCTAGTGGAACTATTTAAATGGTTGAATGGAGCCCAAGTGTCAGCATGGAGAGCTTGATTAAAAACAAACAGGAGAAGCGTCTCTCTGCTCTTGTGAAGTTGGAAGGTTTTTGTTTCTTTGGCTCTGGAACCCCAGTAGGCTCTGCCCCACAACTCCAGGCAGCCAGACAGGGAGCCTCCAATGCAGCGAGCTCTTCCCACCCCCATAGCTGATGAAGAGGGCTCTGGACATCACCCTAGTGATAGCGAAGGCTCTTCAGACCCAGAGTATCGGGGCCCTCTCCTTTCCCTTCCATCTTTGCTTTTCTTTCCAAATGAGCAGCAGTGCTGGAGAAGCGTTTTCCCTTTCGGTTGCCTCTGAACAGCTGGTGCAAGGCAGGTTGGGATCTCTCTTTGCCCAGTGTTCTCCAGAGGACACTTCTGTCCCTCAGAGAAAAGCTGTCTGACATCCCCTTCACTCCTACCCTGAACCAGGTTTCATGCCATGCCCTCCCTGCCATTCTTCACTATGGTTTGCCCTTCCAAAGTACAGGGCTCTCAAAGGACTTCACAGGTAGGTAGACTGAGTCTCAAAGGTGCCATAGTTTTCCTGAAGCCAGGCAGTTGGAAGATGGCAAAACAAAGCATAAGCCTAGAGTCCTCGGATTCTGAAAGTATACGCTGTGTTACTCCCTCGTCTTCCTGTATCCTGAGACCTTCTTTGGTGGCCGCTGTGCAGGGGTCCCGGGACAAGGTGCCAAGTCTGAGACCCTAGGGAAGGTAGCTCTGCCTGCAGGGGCTGAATCGTATCCACTGCTCTTGGTTCTGGGAGTGGGAAGCCCATCTGTAATGATTATTTTCCTTGAGAGCAAACCCTCAAACTCCAGAACCCTAGATGGCACATCCTGGTATCAGCCAGTATTGTCTACTGCTGCTAAGATTCCCTGCTCAGGTAGGGTGGCAAGAAGGAAGGAGAAGGCTTAGAACTCTGCTCCAGAAGTGTGATTTGTTGCCTCCTGGAAAATTAGCTCATTCTGTATTCCAACCTGTGCCCTGGAGACCACAGACCTGGGTGTAGATTCTGGAGACATGCAACTGGAACAATTAGATTTTCTCTCTGAACCTCAGTGGGGAGAGTCATACCACCATGCAGCATGATTACTATTAACTCAGAGGACATCTAGAAGATGGTGCTGGCACCAAACGGTAAGCCCCCAAACACACACGTGCGCGCGCACACATATACACACACACTTCCCCTGAATGGAGTATGTGAATGCCCTGGATCCTAAAAAGGGAAAAGTCCACAGCTCCCACCTTAAGCAGCTCCCCACCCCCACAGGAGAGATTGAATAGTCAAAGCCCGTCCTTTACCCCTTGCGACTCTGCAAATTGCAAGCAAACAAGACTGCTCATGATAGGCGGCCCTGGAGTGTGGCCAGATTCCTGAGGGTGAGAAAAAATATCACACTAAATCTTCAGGAGACAGTCTCCAGAGAGAATCAGGTCTTACCCAGGGACCCCTGCCTGGTCCCTGCTGGGTGAACCCAAATGCCCTGGTGGGAAGCTCCTGTGGAAAAGGCAGGCAGGCTGGGGGACTGAACTGTCTCACAGGAGAGGCCTGTGGGTGCTGGGGACCTTCTCAAGCCTGAAAAGGCCTGGTTTCACACAATTTAGGATCAAGTCCTTGTTGGGGCCGAGACTCCTTTACAGCAGTGGGACTTTGGTAAAGCACATTGGTGTGGTCAGATGTCAGGAAAAGAGAAATATGGTTTGTCCCCAACATTACACAATGGGTTAGTACCAGAAAGAAAATTCTAACCCAAGTGGTCTCTAACCCTGCAAGCTTGTGCCTCTGGTGGGTTATAATTACCCTGCTCATTTCCTGAGCACTTGAGTTTCCCACTGGGGACCTTCCCAGACTTCCATCCCAGGCTTTCTGGACGTGCAATTCTGTAATGTGTGACCATCATAGACTGTACCACACTAAGATGGCAATAATGTCACCAGGAGATATAATTTTATATGAACATTGTCATAGATGCAGTTCATGGCTGTCAAAATTGCATTATATGGTAAATGGCTGTGTAATGTGTGTTTAGATTTATGCTTGGGTACACTTGTATGTGTACATATTGTAATATGTAATAAGTACACATTATAATATTACAATATATGCATGTGTACAAGGAATACACATGTAAGCTATGCAATTATCTCACAGCAAATGTACAGAACTACATATGTGCATTTATATACATGCATATGTATAAGACTATTCTTGAAATCTATGAAAAGATAAGAAGGGAAAAAATCCTAAAAGGAATAATGGGTGTAAAAGAGGAAGAGAAGAAAAGAGGGATGGAAATGCCAGCGAATCTGAAAGAAGAAAGGGGGTGAAAAAATCAACAAACATGAAGAAAGCAAAAACAGAAATATGTCTCTCCCCAGCATAAATCATTGCATCGCTTCAAGGCTATTAGCTTGCCAGAAGTTCTAAGAATGTTCTTTGGGTCCAAGAAATGTAGGCTTGGCACCCAAAGCTCACCAGAGCTATCCCTGTCACAGTGGCCAGAGACTGGTGCAAGGGGTGGGTGTGCCTAGCCCAGCCCTAACTAGGTTGGAATTTCCTTCCCTTTTCCCTAGAGCTGGTCAGGGTACCCTACAGGTACCTCACGTCCAGGCATCCACATGGAGGTGGCATGTCCTTCAGTACGCTGTGAATATATATTGGGGTGTGTGTGTGTGTGTGTGTGTGTGTGTGTGNNNNTGTGTGTGTGTGTGTGTGTGTGTGTGTGTGCGTGTGTGTGTGTGTGTGTGTGTGCGTGTGTCTCGGTTGATAATAAAAACTGCTTTGGCCTATGGCAAGACAGAATATAACTAGAGATGAAATCCTAAAAGCTATACAAGAGAAGAGGGGCGAGTTCGAGAGGAATGTGAGGCAGCCGCCCAAGAAGAGAGTTGTTAGCAGCAGCCTAAGGAGAAAGATGCCAGAACGGAGGTAATGTCACAGCCATGTCGTGATACACAGATCAGTAGAAATGGGTTAATTTATAAAGAAGTACTAGCCAGTAAAAGCCCAAGCCATTGGCCAAGCAATATACTAATATCAGCCTCTGAGTGATTGTTTCATAAGTGGTTGCAGGGATCACCAGGATGGTGAGAAACAGGTCCAGTGGACCGGATGGGACAGAGAATACTTCCAGCAACACACATGTTATCAGGTCCTCCCTGGGGTCTGGCCTGCAGCTGAACTTCCCCAAGACCCTTGTGTCCCTAGAGAGGTAGACTGGCAACTCCCCCATGCCTGATTTCCCATCTGTAGATTAGGCTAACAAGTACTCTATCTGCCCTGCTATGATGGGACACCACAGACTTTAGACACACAAGAAATTCATCTCTCACAGTTCCAAGCTATGCCAAAGTGCTTGGTGAGGACAGCTTCCTGGTTCACAGAAAAGCACAGTTTTTGCTGTGGCCTCAGATTGTCATAAGTGAGCAGAACCTCTTCTGTGAGGGCACTAATCTCATTCATAAGCACTCCACCCTCAGAACCAAGGCACCTGCCAAAGATGCCATTGCACAGCAGGTTAGGGTGGGGAATTCACAGCCAGTCTATAGCAGCATTTCTCAGCCTGTGGTTGAGACCCCTTTGGGACTGAAGGACCTGTGAAATGGTCCTAAGACCACTGGAAGACACAGATATTTACATTGTGACTCATAAGCATAGCAAAATTATAGTCATGAAGTAGCGATGGAATAATTTCATGGTTGGGGGTCACAACAAATATGAGGTTGTGTCACAAAAAAAGGGTCACAACATTAGGAAGCTTTGAGAACCACTGCTCTAGATCTAAAGCCCCGCATTAGTATTTGTGAGAGCCAAATGGATGTGCAAATACCATTGTTCTTAATGTCATGTAGTCAAAGCCACTTCCTCAGGTTCATTTAACCTTAGCCGTTATGAAGCAAAGTTCCTGAAATATCAACCTAACCTGATGAAGATTCATTATTTTAAGTCCCAAGAAACCAAAGATGAGGCTTTTGGCCTTGGGGATTGGCCATGGAGAAGGAGAATGCATTCAAGCTGATGACATCATTGCATGCTCTTGTGCACTCATGCCGATGACATCATTGCATGCTCTTGTGCTCTCATGCCAATGACATTGTATGCTCTTGTGCTCTCAGCGTGTACTTGGCAGTGTCATTGCAAACAGAGGCACAAGAAAATACTCCACGCACCTCCTCAAACTTCTTGCTTCTTTCAGAACGTCAAAGGCAAAGGCTTTTATTGCCAATAACACTTGGCTTCACACAAAATATATGCTTAACAACTATCTTGAAAGTAATTCAACAATAAGATCACATTCCCCCACCCCTGTGGGTCTCCCAGTTGGAGTAGAGAGATCCCACCCTTCTGCCACCATCAGAAGCCATAGGCAACAAACTATTTGAGTCAAAAGAAGCAGAGGCATGGAGGCAATCACAGAACTGGACTCCCCAAGTCCCCATGTCACCCAGAACACATTTTTCAACATATCTAAGTTTATTTCCTTATATTTCAAAAACAGTTACGCTCCCTGCTTTCCTGGGTGTCTAGAGGGACGAGAGTCAAATCTTGGTACTTGGTTTGGAAACAGCTCAAGACTTACTCTCTTCAGTGCCCTATTTCTGGTAACAATCAAACACTTGGTCTTCTCTAGTTTGCAAGAAACTTATGAAGAAAAGGAACTCCAGGGTATCCATGGAGAAGCCAGCTTCTTTCTACCAGAAAGAGCCCCTCTGTGGATTTTTTTTTTTTTGAGACAGGGTTTGTCTGTGTAACAGTCCTGGCTGGCCTCAAACTCTCAAGAGGTCTACCTGCCTCTGCCTCCTGAATGTGGGATGAAAGCCCTGCACTACTACATCCAGCCCCCCACTGGGGATTTTATTTTTAATTTTTAATCACTTATTTATTTATCTACAGCGGAGTTGGCACAGACATGCCACCATGCATAGCGACTTGCAAGAATTGGTTCTCTACTTCTATCAGATGGGTCCCCAGGACTTAACTCAGGTTGTCAGGCTTGGTAGCAAATACCTTTATCACTGAACCATGTCACCAACCCCACTCTGAGAATTTTGTAGGCTTTGGGAGCTGACGCTTTGTAAGCCAATGGCATCAATGTGGACTATACATGGTATCACAGCATTCTCTTTACATGTGTGATACTCCGTTTGACCCTTGTACCAGCTCACAGAGCAGGTACCACAGCCTCAGTTCACTGTCGATGAGACAGAGACCTTCAGTGCTCCCCCAGGTTGTACAGCTCTTAGAGAGAGGTACCAGAACTTGAACATCTACCTGTGCGTCTATCAGAAAACAAAATGTATTCTCTCTTTATCTCCCTGTGGCCTCTTTCCATATATATATCCAAACTTCATTACCATCACCCACTATGGTGAGAAACCGAGGAAATAAGAGCAGGGGTGGGGGTGGGGAAAAGGAAAAAGACCAACAGGGATGCCAGTTAGAACCACTCAGTCCCATTTTTCCCTGCCCATCACATGGTAAGAACAGAACAATCTCCACCAAAATCCTAAATATTTGAAGAGTAAGAGAGATCCAGCTTAAATTAAAAGCCATGTTCAAACAGTAGCTGAAATGAAGCAATTGCTAAATTATTTCTACCCTGTGAGAAAGAGAAGGACTCCAATGCCTACTAGGGCATTGAATCCCGACCATGAACTCAGAAGTGGACACGGTGATGCCACACCGGGGAGCCTTAACACAATCAAATCTTTTCACCTTCCTGCTCAGCTTGCTTCTTTTCTCGCTGAGCTCACAGCTAACTGCTTTCCTCCACAATGAATGGGTACCAAAGTGATCCAGGCTGTTTTGACACTAAGCATCAATGCCACAGTCCCGGGTTTTCACTGACAAATCAATTATTCTAGCTCATTACAAGACCGGGGTGAGTCGTTCCCATCAGAATGGAAACTTTCATTCATTCTGCCTTTCATTCATCCAGGAAGGAAAGACAAAGAGAGGAAGGCAGGAGGGAGCGAGGCTCAAGTTATTAGAGAGCACTGCCATGTTTTCCACTGGGACAGTCCTGGAGAGGTGAGGTGTCACTGAGCTGAGGAAGGCCTGGGTTCCCTCAGCGCAGCCTAACAGATCCTCACGGCCTTCACCTCTGAGCTACAGACAGGTGTCCACCCCTACCTCCAAGAGCATCAGACGCCGGGGAGTGTTGAGCAGATCTCCATTAGGAGAGCTAAGAACAAGTCATGGGCCACACTTAAGGAACAAAACTACCACACAGCCTGCCTTCTTCAACAGCAAGCTTCCCCCAGCATGGTGAGCAGTCCCTCAGAGACAACAGCTGATATGCCTTCGAGACCAAAAGCAGGTGCACCTTGCACTGAGAACCAAGGCAGGACGTGCAATCCAATGCAAAAGAGCCACTGAACGTTTGTTCAGTTACGACTCTGGGGAGGAGTCCCAAGAGACAGTAACTGGGACCTGCATCAAAGAAGCTATTCTCTCCAGGTTTCCTGTTGGCTGCATAAAACAAACAAACAAAGCAGGCAGCGGGACTCTTGTGAGGGAGACCAACCTACCAACCTACACACCAGATTTAGTCAGCATGCAGAATGCTAAGCTGTGTTTGCTTGCACCTAGCCTTGCTCCAGATTCCTATGCCTCTGGCTGCATTTTCCAGGCTTCCTTTACACAGCTATTTTATCTCCTCTCAGGAAAGGGGAAAAAAAAAAAGGATTGGAAACCTTAACAAGTCAGCAGCAAACGAAGTGCAAACGCCGGTTTTGCCCTCACAGATGCTGGTTGCTCATGACCATGAGCCTTGTGTTTAGAGGAAGCAGATTCAAGGACAGAGAGCAAAAGCAACTGCCTAAAGTCACGCTGTTAGTGGGGGATATAGCCGGTTGCTAACACAAATACCCAAGCTTTCTCTCTCTTCCCTCTTTCTTTCTTTGGCCTTTAGCTTTCAGAATTCCTTCTACCTCAACTTCCCGGGTCCTGGGACTATAGGTGTGAGCCACCAAGCCTGGTGAAGGGCACTGCAGAGCTTTGCCTGGCATCTCAAGCTCTCAAGACCTTCCAGAGTCCAAAAGTAGAGCCCTAGAACCAGCCTAGGCTCCCACCTTCTCCCTTTTTACCCAAGATGGGGCACAGGTGCAGGCTTTGTACCCATCATGCCCCCCTTTCCAGTACAAGCCAGGCCAATCCTATAATGGCACATCAAGGCCTTGGGGCCTGCATCCTAAAGCCTGCATGCATAAGAACTGAGCCGCCTGCATGTGTTTCTGATTTGCATGCCCCATGCCTGCTCTTTGCAAAGCTATTCCAAGTCCAGGGAGCTGCAGGAGCCTTGCCCCTCCTCTCCCATCTCTCTGTCTCTGCCTCTCTGACAGCTTTTCTCTTTGACTCAGAGGAGACCCTGCCAAGTT
>LOEQ01000118.1:17849-43072 GCA_001685075.1 Bramus lutescens | reverse complement strand
AAAAGTAACTCAAACCTCAAAGGGCTCTAATAGTCCCAGAGATGCCAGGACTCCTGCTGGGCAAGGCTCTCAGCAGGCCAGAGACAGAGCTGTGTCTTAGGCTAGAGGGGTGATGATGTGTGGAAGGGTTCCTGTGCGCTTTTCAGGCCTGTCTGTCCTCTTCCCAGGTGAGGAAGTGAGCTTGGGGAGCTCAGACAGCCTGGGGCCTGCTGTGTGCTGAGTATCTTACCCCATCCCCAGAGCAGCCCAGGGAAACAGGCAGGAGACCAGCACACTGCAGTCCCAAAAGGGTTCCTTGTCACGCTAACAACTGAAGTCAAAACCTTTCACAACTAAGTGATGGCAAAGCCATTTTTCCTTTAAAAAAATCTTTAAACAATTTTTTGATATTATAACTACGTCATTTCCTCCTTTCCCCCTCCAACACCTTCCATGCACCACCACCCTTTGTCAAATTCATGACCTCTTTTTCGTCAACTTTTGATATATACACAGAGATAGAGATAGAGATTCCTAAATACATAAATATAGCCTGCTCAGACCATATAATGTTACCTGCATCTATATGGTCTCACGGATGACCACTTGGTACCAGATAACAATTGGAGGACTTTTCCTTGGGAAGACCACTTCTCCCCCGCTCAGCACTCCCTAGGTGCCCAGAGTTATTGGTCTAGTTTCAGGCTTTGTGAGTTTTCCCTCTTCCGTGTTAGTATGTTCGTGTCCATTGGTGTCAGAGCTTGTACAGGCAGCCATGCTGATAGCAATGCATGGATGCATTGACATGTCTAGGAGACACACTCTCATAGCACACTTCCTATTCCTCTGGCTCTCAGTCTTTCTGTCCCTTCTTCCTCTATGACCCCTGAGCCTTAGGTGTAGGAATGGTAATGCGGGTGTATCAGCTGGGGCTGCTCATCACACAGTCTCTTCTTCTCTGCAGTTCAACCAGTTGTGGTTTTCTGTCATGGTCTCTGTTGCAAAGAAAAGTTTCTTTGGTGAGGGCTAAAACCTTTACTAATCCATGGGTATGATGATTCATATTTAGAATGCAGCTAGGAATCGTGCTAGTTTAGTGAAGCGATGGTTGTAGATTTTCGCCCAAGATCCATGACTTCACTAGCCCCAGGCAGTTGGCTAGGTTTCCTTACTAGGACGATTTCCCTCCTGTCACCTTAAGTCTAATTAGAGAGCTGGTGGTTACCACCATGTATGTGGTGCCCAGGTAGCACCTTTAAGGATATGGTGCCATGCTGGTCATTGCTTTCCCTAGGTGTCCTAGCTAGATAGGACTATTGTTTGCTTCCTTCCCTTGTCAGCTTTCATGGTGCCTTCTGGAACTATGAGAGCTCATCCTCAGGGAGGAGGTAACAGAGCCATTTCTATCAACCCGGCAGAAGGACTTCAGGAGGGAGAAGGAGAGCCTATAGAGAGATGCTGACAGAGAGGTAAGAATACACATTTAAAGATACCCAGTGTTTGTCCTCAATAGCTTGACCTGACTGGTTGAGTGGCTGTCCACAGACCTGCAGGAGATAAGCTACTTAATTTGAGCAGGTGGGATACCTGGAAAATGGCTCCCACAAGGCTCTTTTCCTGACTTGGCTGGGCTGAATCAGGGCAGTAAGTCCTTCTGACAACAATCCAAATTCACTAGGTGCCATCCTAATGATGGCTACACCCAAATGCTTGTTGTCCCTGCCGCGCCTTTGTATTATGAGATTTGGCATCTCCCTCACCCTTCCCTATCCACCCTTGAGAGTCATGCCCTTTTAGAAATCAAGGACTCCTAAGAGAATCTGAAAACCACCTCACACCCCAAAGACACACAAATATATATATATATATATCGTATATACAGGCATCACACACTCAAGTACATCTGACCAAACTCATTGTTTTGTATCCACTATTTAGGGGTGAGTCAGCTTTCCAGAGCCTGAGTATCTAGTGTGTGAATCATCAGACACAGCTTCCACCCCACCTTGCCTCTCCTTATCACTATGAAAAAATGAGCAGTAGCCAAATGCTGACTTCCACCAAAGTGCACACACATCTTCCAAGCATGACGGCTCCTAATGGTCCAGGGTTGAGGACTCCATGCCCATTCCTGATTCCTTCCCACTGAGGATGAGCTACTCCTAATGGCTTTCTTCTGATGAACCTAGAAGCTCTTAGGTAGCAGTTGAACTTTGGGATGATGTCATCCAGCAGAAGCCCTCACATGAGAGTCCCCAGAGGACCCCAGGTCTGAGATCTCCACTAAGATACTCCAGAGCTCTGATCCACCCAGATTGTAAGTTAATAAATACCTACTGCTTTGATCACAAAGTTCAGGAGTAACTTCTTATACTGGCAGAAAATTGGGACTAGTAGTAACTCTGATATCTTACGGAACATCTCTCTGATATTTCCCATGATTCCAATGGAAGAATTGGGTACCATTCACCCTGAATTCTTCTACAGTCTCAAGCCATGTCTACTAGAGAAATAGATTATTATTTTCTTATGTAAATATTCTGACAACATTTTTGTTATATCAAGACAGTATGAGAATTTTATTATCTATGCATAGAATAAACAATAAAAATGTATTGGCCAAAGCAATTCCAAAGTTGAAGGAGCCAAAAAAAATTACCCTTCCCTTTTAGTAGGAGGAGTTTGGAAGTCATGTGGAAAGGTGTAGTTACATGAAGGAAAGAGACACAAAGGTAATCTATTCTATGGGACCGTCTCGGTTCAAAAAGATCAGACATATGCTAAACACTTGACTTGACAGGTCCTGAAAGAGCATGTCCACAATGCTGACACTAGGTGATGGGGCCGCAGCTGAGTCTTATGCTTCATGCTTTTCTGTCACCAAACATCCCGCCTTTACACTTAAAGAAAAACAATGTTAGTAAATGTGCAGGAAGGGACCCTGGACTGAGAAGGACAGCAGGTAAGAGAGACAGGCAAGAACACAGAGCTGGAACTGGAGAGTAAGATGTTTCTCATCGGGGTGGGGAGGGGGAAGGAGACACACGAAGACCTTCTCAGATCCAGAAGAAGCAGAAGTAGTTACCAATCAAGGAGCATACATCAGTCAGGAGAGGGTGATGGGTGCCGCGGTGAGGGCGGAGTAGGGAAGAAAAGTGGGATTAATGAAGGGGTCTAGAACATTTGCCATAAGAGAGACTTTAGGGAGCAGGGAATCCTTCACTTTGTTAAGCTGAGCTAAATGGAATTACAAAGTAGGGGGAGGCAACAAGAAGGCTCAGTGAATAAAGGTACTTGCAGCACAGACCTAGTAAAAGTTGAGTTCATCCTCAGAACCCATGTAAGAGTAGAGACTGAACTGGCTGTACAAAGTTGCCCTCTGGCCTCCATGAAGATACACACACACACACACACACACACACACACACACACACATTAATAAATACAAATAGTGGGGCACTTCTGACCTTGGAAAACAGCAATTTTGTATGGTTTTTCTAAAGCCAGAGAAGAAACTAGAGCCCAAGAGCAACTTTTACCCAGAGAGAAGGTGAGTGGCAAAGCCAGGACAGACATGCCTAGTACCACTCAGAGGACGTCCGGGAGGATGAGTGAATGAAAGTTGCCCTCTGGCCTCCATGAAGATACACACATAGTCAAGCTTCTCCTATCAGAGGTTTACATAAAGATAGGCTGCCAAGGCTGTCAGGCCTTCAAAAATGCCAACCTTGGGGGGTTTTCACCATGCACACACCAGACTTCCTGGTAAAGGAAGCTATAATGTCAGCATATTTGACTTAGTCTTTAAAGATCTCTCACTGACAAGTTTCCAGAGAAGCAGGTCTCCTGAATCCCTTGCAGGCAGAGAGAATCTCATTCTTCTCTGTCGTGTCTGCAAGCCATAGCACATTTCTAGGTACGTGGTCACAGTGCCATTGTGCTTGCCAAAGCCAGTGCCAGCTGTCTTTTCATGTCTGCTCTCTTCGGTTATGTGGCTTCAGCCAAGCGTCATCCCCACGTCTCCGGCTCTCCCTGGCCCAGAAGACATCTTCCATGCTTTCTTCTCAAACTTATTTTTGGTTAAAGCTTTGAGTGGCAGGAGGAACAAGAGAAGAGACAGGATAGCCATGGAGGGTCCAGCAGTTCAGGAGCAGCACTAACTTTTAGATTGCCTTTAGAGAAAACAACGAGCAAATCCATCCCTGTCCAGGGGGCGGGGAGGGGGGTTGGGGAGCAAGCATTAACTTCCTAAGAGGGTTCACAAGTTTATGCTTAGTCTCTCACCCTCTCCCTCTCTCTCTGACACTGGCACCCATGCACCCCCACACCCCTTTTGTATCAAGCACCAGGTTGAACAGGTCCAGAGGGAATAGTACCATTGTTTCCTGTTTGTGCCTAGTTTTCAAAAGACTGCCCCAGAAAGTGCCTTCTCTACCCTTCCCCTACCTGAAAATGAGATTAGAACTTGCCCTTGATTCTGTCCCAGGCCCAGTCCAGCTCAGAGTGTTCACAGCAGAGCCATTCAGCACCGACTAATCATCACTTCCTATCTTCCCATAAGATTATAAGACTCTGGGCTCTGGTTCCTGGTACAGCCTGACTGTGTTAGGTCCTGACATGCTCCAGCCACTGTGAAATACCCTGGAAAAAAAAAAAAAAGATCCTGGAGGAAAATCTCTCCTTAGGGAGCTATAGCCTCACACCACAGTTTCTCCAGAGTCACTGGCAGAGATGGGGGAGGGGCCACACTGAGTGGACAAGGAAGTCGCCCTTCCTCGGTCCTGTCCTTTGTGTACTGTGAAAGCCATCTCCTGCAGGCTGCTTGTGGGAGATGGAGCAGCCTACTCCTCTTCTGTGTAGGTTCATCAATGCCTTACTCCCTTATGAGTCTCTGTTTAAGTATTCAAGCCCCTTCTGAGGAGGCATTTCTCAATGTCATTTCCTGACATCTCCCCCCAGAAAGAGACGACAACCCTCCTCCAAGCTCCCTCCAAAGAAGCTTCCAGCCTGAGTAGGTCACTTGCCTGTCCCTCTCCTCCCAGCTCTGACTCCACCAGAGTCCTCCTGAATGTGGCCTACAGAACGGAAGACTCCAGGGAGAAGCTGTCTCTGGTTCTTTCCAGCTGTCCGCTAAGAATAACCATACCCAAAATAGCACTATAGGAATGGTTTAGGTGTGGCTCCATCCAGAGGCAGGTGGGTCGACTAGATGGCCTATGGAGGCTCCTTGCTCTTCTTGGGGATACCGTATTCATTCCACAAAAAAATTCACTGCTAACAGCTAGTATGTGCCATTCACTAGGTTCTCTATGTAGGAAACATGGAGCTTTTGGCCTAGAAGTAAACCACAGACCGCCGTTATCCCTAGCCCAGCTCCTCCTCAGACTCTGCCTCTGATCCCACCGTCATAAACGTATGTGTCTCTTGAGTATCTCCCCTACTGGATTTTGAATTCCAGAGCTTGGTGGATTGCCTGGGCCTCTACAGATGCAGGTGGGTAGAGGGTGGGTGGATAGACAGATAGATGGATGATGGGTAGGTAGATGGACAAGAAGATGGATGCATCAAGTATGTTACTTTAAGAGGATACTGACTCAGATTTGTTTGTTTGTTTTCTATCTTTTTTATTTGGATCTGTTTGGTTTGTGTCCATTTTATCAATCTGAGCCATGTTAAGATTAAATATAAAACATCTAAAGTAGATTCATTCTTTACAGTGCTGGGGTTGAACCCAAAGCCTTGTATATGTTGGACAAATGCTTTACTCCTGAGCTATATCCTTAGCCCTTTTATTGCTTTTTTTTTTAATTTTGAGACAAGGTCTTATCTAAGTTTTACAGACTTAGACTCAGCCTGTAGCCCAGCCAGGCCTTGAACTCGCCATACCCCTGCCCTCAGGTTCCATACTGGCTGAAATTACAAACCTGTGTCACCAGGCCTGGCTGAAAGAAAGCATTTAAAAAGGATGAGCATCAAACTGATGAGACAGGTGCAGGAACCGTTGCGTAGACTGACTCTTGGCCTTGAAGTCCAGACTAGCCCCCAGAATCCATCTCAACACAGTTCTTAGGACATCTGCAGCCAACCCCTAGAGGCGGTAAGTATGTCGAAGAATATTTGCTCTCCATGAACCAGAGGATCAGGGTGGACAAGATAGGTTTATAATAGACCACTGTGGACAAAAGATAGGTGTCACATCCAACTCAGTCTTAAGCATCTTAAGTATCCTATTGAAAGGACACTAAGCAGTCCTTACAGAATATATGAGCATCTTCATTCAAATGCTGGTTCATGGACGTCTATGTACTTACTACTGAACTGCTTATGGGTCTCCATAAGAAACCTTCATATTCCCAAGTGTTCCAGTGAATCCCAGCATTTCTAAAGCCTAAACAGGATCAAATACTAACTGGGGTTCTTTTCTCACACTGGATGGACAGTGGATGACTGTCCATCATCCACATGTTGGCATCTCAGGTTCTTTGAAGGGCATAGTAGACGTTCCATGAAATCCAATACAACTTTAGAGAAGACCTGCTGGTGTGCCACATCCCGTACTAATCTTGGCCTTTGTTCTGTTTTCTCTTGAGCCTTCGCTCTGCATCTCTACTCAGTTTCATTCCACCCACTCTTGTGACAACATGGAAAAAAGGCTTCTAGTTCATGATTCATATTTTTAAAAAACAAATGCTATAATGTATGTTTAATATGAAAACATACAATAACAATAGCTAGGGAGAAGTCATACCCAAGCCAGCAAGTAATGTATCATAATGGCAACCCAATTTGACTTGGGGGTATGCAAATGTACCTGCTAATTCTTCTGTTGTTTAAATGGATGCTAGTATAGTTTTGCCATGTTTATAATGATATTGCACAGATAGCCAACATGAACAGGATGAAGCTGAAGTTGTTTATAAAACCTACCTCTCTATCGCAGTCCAGTGCAAATGTATCCACTCCGAGATGCCATCCCTATTTATATCACATCCTGTCCCCAGAGACACAAGATCTTCCCCAGCATAGCCCACAGCCCTTCAGGAACATCTATTAGAGGAGCTACAGAGTTTATCTTGAATCACAGACAATTTTAAACAAGGCTGTTTCCAGTTGTCTGACAAGACATTATTCTTGACTTGATAAATGAAAAACATGGTTATGTGTCCAGCATGCAATGAGTTGTAAAATTAAAATCACATAGTGAAATAAGCTAGCGTCCTCACTATTACTGCCTGACCCCTCTCAACTATGTCCCCCACCCCAAGAATTTCAAATCCCAGGCAGTTATTTGGCAAGTATTTATATGACCAAAATGGAAGGACCTTCAGGGTGGGAACTGCCTGGATCTTCTAACACACACTAGCCTTTAAAACAAATCAAATCAACCACTTGGGTAATTCATTTGTAGGGAATATGAAAACCAGGTCTTGCCTGCAAGCTGTCTGCTTCTCTGTGGGATGTAAGCATCCTGCTCTTGCGTGAATCATTAAGGGTGGTGAGGCTCCCGACAATGGGTCTTCACTCCCAACCAAGGCTATGCAGGATCACACTTCACACTTGTACAGGTACAGCATAATTGGTGGAGGGTTATTTGTTTGAACTTGCAAAATGGATTTCTTAAATGTTTGAGCCAGTGCTCGAGATGTTTTCAAAGCACTTGCATGCTCATCTTAAACACCCACGTTATTAAAGGATTTCATTTGACATTTAACAATTTTGTATATTAATATTCTCCTCTTTCCCTAAATGGCCTAATCCATCTAAATCCACAGCATCAAAAGTCATTACAACAAAAAGAACAAGATGTTGCCAGAGCCACTGTGGCCCAGCATTGAATTGTCATGAGCTGAGTTGATTCAGGCAGATTTATATTCTGCTGTTTCCTAAACTCAGAACAACAACAACAAAAAAAACCCTCACAGGTTCAAGACTTTGAAAGCACTTGTCGGAGCCATCTCTAGTCACCACTTTAAAAAAGATGGTGACTATCTGATGTAGGAGGGTCATCTGTCTATGTGTTACTTTCATTGGTTAATAAAGNTGCGGGAGCTGGGCCGGATGAAAAGCAGGGCCCGCTCCCCTTATTACTACAACTATCCTTACTGATAGTTCATCAACTGGAAGGTTGATTTGCTTGTTTTGTTTTTCCTACCTATTCTCTGACTTCCTTTGTACAAAATCCATGCAGGGAGAAAGACTGGTGGCTCAGCAGTTAAGAGCACTGGCTGCTCTTATCGAGGACAGAGATTCAATTTCCAACACCCAAAAGGTGGCTCACAATTGTCTGTAACTCCAGCTAGCCCAAGGTTCTCTGCAGGTGCCGCATGTGCACATACATGCAGTAAAGCAACCACACGCATAAAATAAAAATAAATCAAATCTCAAAAAAATTCTAAGATACTCCGACAAATTGGTATAATTAATATTCTTCTTCAGAAGAAGCTGCAGGCAGGCCTTTACTCTGAGAACACAACTTTGCTCTTTTTTGCTAGCAAATGGCCTAATGGATCAGTCAAGAGTACTACTTTTTAATCAATTTTGAGACACACTGTTGAGAGTCAGGTGAGAGCTATGTGCTGCCTCCCTTCCAAAAAAAGGTCAGATGTCTATGCACATAAAAATATTACTTGCAAACATAGGTATTTCCCTTGGTGAATTGCTCATCTGTGGGTTACCCCAAGGACTATAAAACCATCCTATGTGTTCCTAATCTAAACAGCTGAGAATTGCGTGGCTCTTTGTTTCATCTGATGACTAATAAGGTAAGTTAAAAAAAAAAAAGTCTGTGATGTGAACCCAGCTTACCAAGAATATATTCTGACTCGAGGGTCTTGATTTCTACCAATCCTGTTGGAAAACTACACTATGAGAAATCAGGTTCTATTTGTTGTTTCAAAACTAATTTGTGGATGTGAATTCCTTTATTTAACCATCTACGAGGACAGATCACAGACTGGGTTGAAAGGGTGGAGCTGATTCTGGAGACTTCCATGTCTAGACATCCAAAGGGAAGTCCAGAGGATTTCGTGAGTCACACCAGGTTCCTTGTGTGAGCCCCAGGGACACACATCAGCATCTCAGGACCCTTTCAGAAGCTGTGTGGTTTCTGTAGGTAGAACAAACCACAAAAGAATTAAGCATAGAGAATCTTCTAAGCAATGACTGAGCAGATAGTAATTGCTGCAGGAAGTAGGTGGTGGTGTTGTTTAAACAGTTTTCAACTGTAAAGATCTCCGTGATTAAACATGCTTATCCTGACTTTGGTCTCCTAGCCTTCTGCCTTCCAATGGGAAGCTACAAGAACCAATTGCTTTATCAGATATTGATACCACTTTTTTTCAAAACAAAAGATGAATGCCATCAGGTGTTCGGCATGGACCTGGCCAGAATCCAGGATTTTTACAACCCAGAGAAAACTATTAGGTGCCCATTTATACGTGGCCTCGTGCCTCTGGTCTTGTTCAGTACATCCCAGACTTCTTCCCAGTGGGCTCTCAGTCAATGTGGTCATGGCCAGAATGGCAAGCTGTGCACAGGGACAGAACAGGCTCCTTCTGTTTTTTTTTTTAAAAAAAACATTTATTATTTATTATGCAGTGTTCTGCCTATATTCTGCCTGCAGGCCAGAAGAGGGCATCAGGTCTCATTACAGGTGGTTGTGAGCCACCATTGTGGTTGCTGGGAATTGAGCTCAGGACCTCTGGAAGAGCAGTCAGTGCTCTTAACCTCTGAGCCATCTCTCCAGCCCTCCTTCTAGCATCTTTAGCATCCATCTGGGATTAGATTTTTGCCAACACAGGCTTCCAATGTTGGTTGCGGATCACAGTTATTCATTATGTTAACAAAGACTTCAGGATCCTACTCCCTTCGCTCACATAGACTTTTGTACGATGTAGCAAAGGCAGTGGGTATAAATCAACGAGGGCAGAAGTCTACAACTTCAATGATGAAGAAGTCAAATGACCTCGGTATGGGAGTGAACCATGCCAACACAGGCCTCCAGCGTTCATGATACTAGTTGTAACCATTCATTTTGTTAACGAGGGCTTAGGGAGCCCTTCCCATTGGTCAACTGCAGGAAACTCACTGCTTGGGATCTCATTTGCTTCTTACAAAATCCCAGCAGTATATTCACGGTTACTCCCATTTTATAGGAGAAAACAAAAAACAAAACTAACACTCAGGAAGAAGGAGTCTTGTGGGCTAGCATTTGCCTCCATGGGCCACGGCAGTCTCACAGGTGTTGCTAACCCTGGCTGGAGATGAGCATCCTCTGTTAAGGCTGTAAGTCATGCCATTCCCCAGGTTCCCTGAGATTCTGATTTCACCGGTCTGGATGGAGCCAGGCATTTTTTCCCTAGGACTCTAGTATCCAGCCAGAGTTCAAGAACCACAGTGTTGGATGAATCATACATCCCAGCCCAAGTCAACCCACTTCCGTCCCACGACCGGAAAGCACAGAGGGTCAGCCAGAGGAGGGAATCTGATACAGTAGAGATGAGACTCCCACTTGAAAGACACCACTCCAGCTCTGGGCCTTGAACTTTTCCAGTGTTCCTGTTTTATTATTCAACCATACTTATTGTTCTGATGCATATTAGTGAGTACCAATGTAGGACAAATGGGGCATTGAGAAGGGGATTGGAAGGCTAGAAAATCCCAGAGACATGGAAGGGGCAATAGAGCAGACGTAAACTACAAGAGCAATGATACTAATGATTGCTAGCCTGTCTGAAGTGCTGGTTCACTCCTGGCCCTGTTCTGTACATGTTATGAGTAATAACTCAACTACCCTGTGAAGACAGGAGTCTCTACCTCCCCCCACAAGACCCCCATTCTGCAAATGAGGAAACTGAAGTTTAGCAAGGTGAGTTTTCATAGAGCAGGTTGACATCCTTAACATTGTCCTTTTGGCAGGGTTCCTTGACTGTCTGAGTGGTCTCCCCTACCCACCCTCCCTGAGAGTCCCACTCCTGAATGTCCCTGGAGAAGCACTTCAGTCTCCAAAGCTCAGCAGCTCAGTTCTCCATCTTCTCTGGTCCCCACAAGTTCAGGGAGGAGTGAAGCAAAGAGTCCTCGCTGAGAGCCATGGGGTCTGGGCTGTCATTGCAGGACCATGCTCAATGGCTATAAAGCCTGCCCAGGTTACTTTCTCCCCTCTGGGCTTACCCTTTCTTTTTTCATTGTAGAAGTTTAATTTTGATTTATGGATAAAGACTCCAAAAAGTCCAGTCCTACACCCAATTCACTAAACTCATCCCACTGCAGTAGATGACAGCTTCACTGTTCCTGGTACTTTGACCCTCCCCATGCCCATGCACTTCGCCATGATTTTTGCTGTTTCTGTCTGTGGAGACAAAGTATGTTTCCCTACTTTCTGAACGTTGACTTTGGCCATGTAACTTGGTTGACCTTAGTAGAGATAACATCAGAAAAGGCTTAAGGGTGGGGAAGATGGCTCAGCTGGCAAAGGGTTCAGATCCCTGATGTGGAATTCTCCTCTATATGTTATGAATGTTGTATTGTCATTGGTTAATAAAGGAGCTGCTTTAGCCTATGGCAGGGCAGAATAAAGCCAGGTGGGAAATCCAAACAGAGATATATAAGAGAGAGTAGGTGGAGTCGAGGAGACGCCATGTAGCTGCCAAAGGAGAGAGACACATCAGAACCTTACCAGTAGCCACAGCTACTGTGTGGTAATACATAGATTAATAGAAATGGGCTAATTTAAGATGTAAGAGTTACTTAATAAGAAGCCTGAGCTAATAGGCCAAGCAGTGTTATAATTAATATAGTTTCTGTGTGATTATTTGGGTCTGGGTGGCCAGGAACAAAAGAGCAGTCTCTGCATATAGATTCCCAGCACACATGTAAGCAAGACTGGTGTCATGGTATGTGTCTGTAACCCAGCATTTGGGAAGAGCACAGAGAGAGAGAGCCTTGGAGCTCCCTAGTCAGACAAGTTAATCAACAGGTGAATGTCAGATTCAGTGAGAGATTCCATCTCAAAAGGTAAGGTAAAGACAAATAAAGGAAGACACTTTGGCTCCCACATGCACACATGTGAATGTGCACCTGAAAACATGTGTATAGGCACATACACAATCCATTCACACACACACATACACACGTAAAATTTGAAATAGAGGTGTCTATCAGCTTAGAGGGTTACATCCCTATAAACCCACTATAAATTTAAAGGTTTTTTATCATAAATATATTTGATATATATAGTATTCAATATACATAAACATATTTAATACACACATAATCCTTAACATCACAGCTCTGCTGGCCTGTCATAAACAGACTGAGAATACACATTAGCCCATAGTTAGGCAAAGCCGTCTAACACAAAGACTATTTTACATAGCATGTTATTTGGAAATCAAGGCTCACTGAGGCTTTTTAAACCCCAAAGACACCACCAACAATACATAGTATAACATCCACCTTTTGCCCTCGTGATTGCAAGGAGTAATTGATGTCTTGTAACCACTGCCCTGCATCACAAGGAAGCACCATGCAATTTATCACTAGCTCAAGAAAGGATCAAAAATTTTAGTTTGGGTAAATGGTTCAGTTGGTAAATTCCTTGCTGCTAAAGCATAAGGACTTGAGTTTGGGTCCCCATTATCTGTTTTATAAAACCAGCCATGGAGTGATCCTAGCACTGAGAAGCCAGACAAGATGATACCTGGGGCTCCCTAGCCAGGCAGTACTGCCCAGACAGTGAGTTCTAGGTTCAGCAAGAGACAATCTCAAAAAATAAGATGGAGAGCTAGGGAAATGGACCAGTGAGTAGAAGCATTTCTGTGACAACCTGAGTTCAGCTCCCAGAAATCCATATAAAAGTTGGACCTGATGTCATATGCCTGTCATCCTATGCACCTTGGCAAGATGGGGCCCGAGACAGGAGAATCCCTTGGAAAGTCCTGGGGCAGACAGCCTGGAGTTAGCTGACCATGTTGAACAGCAAGAGAGATCCTGCCTCAAATAAGACGGAAGGTGGAAGTAAGGATTAGCACCCAAGATAATCCTCTGACCTGCGTATGGGAGCCATTGCACACAAATATATACAAACATACACATAAAAATAAACAACTTTACTTTTGCCTGCCTTGACTTTTTATTTACTTTTTTTGGCATTTCCATTGCCCTATAGTTTTTTTTTCTTTTTTAAAATAATATTTCACTGTTTGACAGTCTCATATTTTCATATAATGTGTGCTGATCACATCAATCCATCACTACCTCCTTCCACCTCCCATGGAGTCTCCCCCCACCCCATCTCCTTCATATACTCACACATGAATGCACATCCACACATACTTGAACACAAATGCATATAACACAAAATGAAATATCAAAGGTCAAGAGCTGGAGAGATGACTCAGGTGGTGAGAGTATTGGCTGTTTTTCCAAAGGACCAGCACCCAGTTCCCAGAACCCATGTGGCAACCAACAGCCATCCATATCTCAGTTCCAGGGTTCCAGCACCTTGGCTTAGCCTCTGCCATGCATGAACAATGTACACAGACATGGATGCAAACAAAATACTTATACACAAAAAAAGAATAAATCTTTTAAAAGCTGAAAATGTCAAAATTTGAAGCACTGTTTCTGCTAAGTACGTGATGAAACTACTCATTTCATTTAACAGTTGGACTAATGTTCTAAGTGGTATGGTTTGTTTTCTTTGAGGCAAGGTCTCTCTATACAGCCCTGACATTCCTGGAAATCATTATGTAGTCCAGGCTGGCTACACAGAGATCCTCCTATTTCTGCCTCCCGGTGCTGGGATTAAAGGCATGCCCCACCACCGCCTGGCTTCTAAGGGATACATTTTAAGAAGAGCTTCTTAAGAATATCCAAGGCAATCCCTTGCCCCCCCACTGGACTGCCTTCCTCACTGTTGGAGATGCAGCCTGTTTTGAGTGTCTTTCATGGTGATTCTTCTCCCTGCACAGCTTATAAGGTCCCTGAAGACTGGGGCTTTACACATCACTCTACTACCCTCAGTGCTGAACACAGAGCTGGGTTCACCTTAGAGGCTCTGTAACTTCTGGATAAACGAGAAAACAAAATGGAAGCAGTTACAACTGTCTGTGCTTGAGAATGTGGGCCACGTGGCCTCTAAGCATCCCTCCATCTCCAATGTCTCCTAGTTAAACACTCAGCATCCCTCCCTTGGGTAAGCTCTCCATGTAGAGCAAGAACTTGCCCTATATCCCTGTGTCCGCTCTGGACCTCACGTCCTCTCTATGCCCAGCTACCATGTTCTGTGCTCTCATGTAGCACTGCTGCTGTGGAAGCGAGAAACCTGCAAGACTGCAGCTCAGAGCGCTCCAGTCTACTTGTGCTGAGGTTCCAGGTTCAGGGGCTCCGTATATCACCCAGGGTTACAGAGCAGGGCTGACAACTCAGACCTCACCCTCTGGGCCTGAGGCCCTGGAACTGCTGCTGTCACCTCCTGAGTACAGAGCACACTCTGTGCAGCCTTCAGTGGAAACCCAGAGAACTCATCCAGCCCAGCCCCAAACTTCAATCAAGTAGACAGAGTCCTTTCCCTCCTGGGCGACACCAAAGGCTCCTCTAGCAAATTTGGGGCTTTCCTAGAGGGGGCTGACTCTCCAACAGCATCCTTTCACACCCTCTAGTGGTTAGAGGGAAGCCCAGCATCCTGCAGGAGTGAAGAGACTCCCCTGGGCCCATAAAGTGTGCCTGTTACACTAAGCGCAGTCCTCCAGGAAAGCAATTTGGCAATAAGTATCAAAAGCCATAAACACAATCCTACCCTTTAACCCAGTAATTCCACTCCTGGGGCTCTATTCAAAGGTGATAATCCAAAACTAGGGGAAAGTCTGAGTGCGCAGTGATATCCATGGCCTCCTTGTTTACAGTATCGAACCTTGGTAAATAGCCTAAGTGACCAAAATCAAGGACATAGTAAAGCACAGTGCAGTGCAATGTCACTTAAAATGCTAAGAACTGTCACAAGAAACAGAGAGGCTATGAACGTTGGAACCAGAGTGACCAAGTTAACCTCCATTGTTTGATTATTGTTGACCAGCCTTAGTAAAAGAGGGGCCGTGACACTCACCTTTCAAATGGAAAGGAATAGGTAAGAAAACATGCCCTGTGCATGAAATAAAATATGGTATGTTATTATGCATTGAAATATTATTATCAAAGCCAAACAGAGGTGGCACATGCCTTTAATCTTAGCAATTGGAAGGCAGAGGCAGGCGGATCTCTGTGGGTTCGAGGACAGCCTGGTCTATAAAAGTGAGTTCCAGGACAGCCAGAGCTGTTACACAGAGAAACCCTGTCTTGAAAGACCAAAATATATATTATCATTGTTGCTCAAATCTAAAATTGTGTTTCTATAGGAAAAGTACAACTGAAACCACAATAAAGAAAAGAACAGGACACAAAATTACATATTCAGTAAGTTTGTCAAGATGAAAAAATAAATTAGGGATGAAGCTTTGTGAAGATGTACCAAAATGTTGGTGATCTTTTCCTCTTTGCAAATATTTCTTGAGTAGGATGTGTTCAGAATGATGTGTGCACTAGAGATTAAAGCTGAGTACTGAGATTAAAGTTTGCCTGTCCTGGAGCCCTTGGCCCCCAGGTGGCGGGGCTCAGCAAGCCCAGTGGGCAACATAGCAGCCTCCCAGGTTTCTTGAGTGAACTCCTGAACTCTAATACATTTATTTCCCTACCTGACAAGAAAGCTGCTGATAGTTTGGGGGGTGTTCAATTGCAGGCCACCCTCCTTGCTTCACACTGATGGGGGAGTGTGTGGAATAGGAAGAACAGAAGAGGTTACGAGTCTGGACACACAGATATCCGCTAAGCCCCACTGCCAGTGCCTGCCCTTAGAAGTCAAATCAGCATCACAGACCATAGAGGTAAGGCCATTTCTTTTTGTCTCAGTATATCCAAATTTTCCAGAGAGAATCCTAAGTGTCAACCAAGGTCTTCTACGGTTTAACAAGGTTGTCCCCTGATTGTCTTACGAGCCACTTTGGCTCTCCCTTAAACATGACACATATCATCAGTGTTCCAGTAGCCTCCAGGATGGAGAGGACAGGAGGAGGGAAGCAGCTCCTCTCTGCCGCCAACCTCCTCATGAGAGAAATCACTGAGATCCAGACCTGACCTAAGTCCCTGTGTTAGGGTGAGAGATTACAGCCGTGGAAACTCAAAAGTTGCCCTACTTCCTTCTATTCCCATTCAACCTCTAGGTTCTTAGATCCTGTGAGAGGTGCCAGAGTAACCTAACTGGGGGAGAGGCACTCAGATAACCCAGATATTATTGTGAGAATATCTGCCTCATTCTCCAGAGGACTCACTCATTACCCCGAAGTCATCTCTGTCCACACTGGAGTAGTTATCATTGCTGCAAAACAAATCTTCCCCAGACTTAGTGAAGAAGGAACTGGGGGAAGGAAGGAGGAGGGAGGGAAAAGAAGGGGGAAAGGGAGGGAGAAACAAAGAAGGAAGAGGGGCAGGAGAGGAAGGAAGAAGGAGGGGGAGAAGGAATAAGGAAAAGGGGGAGTGAAGGAGAGGGGATGAATGAATAAAGATAAGGGAGAGCCAAGAAAGGAAAGGAGGAGGGAGGNGGAGGGAGGGAGGGAGGAAGAGAAAAGGAGGGAGGAAGAAACCATTATAAAATCAGACCTATACAAATTATGGTTTATACTGATTGACAACCTGATAGGATCTGGACTCTCCCAGGAGCAGGCCTCTGGGCATGCCTATTGGGGGTTATCTACATTAGGTTAGCATCCTCACCATGGAACTATGAGACAGAATAAATCCTTTCTCCTTAAAGTACTTCTGTCAGGCTATCCTATCACAGCAACAGAAAACGAAACTAAGACATATCATTTCCACACACCTACATATATAATGTCATTGAAGTTGTGAATTGTAGGGCTATGAAGCTTTCTAAGGGGGCACTGGGAGCACTGCTGTGCAGGTGTGAGGCCTTAACTGGGAAGATCTGGGCAGAGCTGACCTGAAGGCTGAGCTCCTGGATCACCAGAAGTTATGTGTGGTGTGTGAGGTTGGATGCAGGCTAGCGCTTCCGCAGAGGCCATCAAAACACATGGTCCTACTCCACAGTTGCTTGGGCTTCTCCCCATCACAGTGACTCAGTCCCAAGAGAAAGCCTTTGAGAACCAAGTCTTGGAAGTCACATGCAGTCACTGCCTCTGCTGCCGTCACCACCCTCCCGCTTTATGCTATGTCAGAAGACGTGGCTATCTGGAGGCCGCCACTCGCTATGAAGAGTACTCCTTCCCTCTTTCTTTCTTCCTTCTGCAACTCCATCCTCAAAGGATTCTAGAACCTACTCCAAGGGAGCCAAGCCAGAAGTCCATATACCAATAGCACCTCCATCTGGTCCTGAGAAGTGCCCACACACCAAGCTCAGACATTCTCCCCCACCAGACTCCATTCCTTCCCTGTGCTCACTGAAGTCTGAGGAGTTCTAAGCAATCCTTTTCACCTTTCCCATTTCAGCCAAGAAGCCTTGATCTGAGGACTAATTATTAATCCCAAAATATCCATTCACACAGCCATTTTCATCAAGACCAAGCAAAATAAACCAAAGGTCTCTAGTAAATGTACCTGAAGAGTTTCCTCTCGTACACTAGATAGTCAGAAGTTGACTAATGTTCAAGCCTGTACAAAAGTGGCAGAAGAAAAATATCTCTGAAGGTTTACTGATGACAAAACCCTAAGGATAGCTTTAGGACAAACTACCTTAGAGTCCCAAATTGGAAAGAAGTTGTTTGATGCATACAAGTAGGACCCATCTGGCAATAATCCAAGCTTATAACAACAAACATTAAAAAAAATGCAAGGGTGACTTCCTTGCTTTCTATTAAACATGCTTCTTTTATTAATGGGACTTCCTTGAAGGATTTAAGTGTTGGCTTATAGATTGGCAGGAACTAAGAGACAGAAAAATATAAAGCAAAGGGTTGGGCTCACAGCCAGTCCAGGATGAATCACAAACCAAGACAAACTTCTGAAGCTAAGCACCAACATTATGGAAAAGGGATTTGCTCCATGCACACACACTTTAAATGGCAAGCCAGCAACCCATTCACTACATAAAGTCAAGAATCCCTACGATGCAGACCCAAGATTGCATTCCAGGCTTGCCGAGTAACGTGAACAAATGCGCAGAATCAACAAGACATGGATGGCGTGCTTACGGGATGAGAAGGAGACAGACATGCCTGGAGAAGAGGGTGTTTGTGTGTGTGTGTCAGGAAGCAGGTAGGGTGGGGCCATGAGAGCAGGCTTTAAAAGCCAACCCTGCTTTCACTGCGATCAGAAAGGAGTTTTAAGATTAATTTGGTAGAGGCATTTGAGGACAGGATAGACACAAGGGCAGCAGCCAGAGGGCTACCACAGCTGTGATACCACAGGGCAGAGCAGAAAGAACTGAGGCTCCAAGTCACACATTTCCTCTCTAGAGGAAATTTATCATCCATTCATCAGGCCCAGACTGTGCTCAGGTTTTCCCATCTTTGGAAAAGTGCTACTTCTACACTTGGCTTGATTTTTTTTTACTACAATGGGATATCTTTTTGAGAATTTCATACATGCATACAATGTATTTTCATAATATTCACTTCTCAGATACACGCTCCACTTCCTACCCTATCCCAACTCATGTCTTTTTTCATTTCTGTCTTTCTTCTTTTTTTTTAATAACTCACTGAGTCCAGGTTATGCACTCCATATACCCATGAGTGTTAGGTCATCTACTAGAGCATGATCTACCTATCATGGCCATACCCTTAAAGAAAACTGACTGTTCTTCCCCTGGAAGCCATCAACTGTCAATAGCTCCTCAGAAGCCTTCAGTTGTCAATAGCTCCTCAGTTGGCTTTGGAGGCTCATAAATGGCTGCCCACTCCATAGCTGTGCTCACCCTCTGGCTCTTAAAATCTCTCTGCCACTCTTGCAAGATGGTCCCCGAGCCTTTCATGGAGGCTACACTTGATTTCAATAGTGCCATCTTCTTGGGATTACAAGTACCTCTTCAGCTCTCTTTCCTTCTCCTTAAAGTCTGTGTTGTTAGGGTAGGAAGTCAAAGAGGATAAATCTAAGGTCATTCGAGGTATAATTGAAAATTAATAGGACTAAGTAATTGTCTAAACCAATCAAACCTTAAACATCTAAGAGCAGAGTCGTCGTCCAGACTTGGACCCTAAAGAACCCATATTCTTCTTATGACATGCTCAATGACTGAGTCTTCATACTGCTTTAATTTACTTTTAAATCCACCTAGCTTGTAGATGTTGGAGGCAAAAGAAGGAAAGAACAAACATTAAATGCATTTGATCCCTTTCTGCAAGTATAAATGGGCTAAAAAAAATAATCCAAGAGGGGGGCTAGGGAAATGACTCCGTGGTGAAGAGTGCATACCACTCTTACAAAGACCTGGATTCAACACCCAGCACCTACATAGGGGCTGGCACCATCTGCAGCTCCAGTTCCGGAGGATTTAACATTCTCTTCCAGCCTCTGAAGGCACCAGGCACGCATGTGATAAACATAAAAATATTCAGGCAAAACACTCACATACACAAAATAAAAGCAAGGTGACCCAAGTGTTTAATCTCAGCATTGGGAGGCAGAGGTAGGGGGATCTCTAGGAATTCAAAGCCAGACTTGTTTACACAGCAAGCTCCAAGACCACCAGGATTACATAGAGAGACTCTGTATCAAAAAAAAAGTGATGATGATGATGAAAAAGAAGATGATGACGAAAATCCCTAAAGGGAAACTGCAAAAAAAGAAAAACATGAAGGTTTTAAGCAATGCCAGTAGCTCAGTTTAGCTGCCAGAAAGACCCTCTGGAAAGTGACAGCTTTGTTCCACTCAACAGAAGTTACCAAGAGAGTCCCTGCTCTCAAGTGGCCCTGGGGCAATAGAGCAGCCTCCAGGTCCAGCTGCTCTAATAAAAGATAATATGACCATAAGGGTCTCTGGTGGTTTGAATGAGTGGCCCCCATGGGCTCATATATTTGAGTACTTGGTCACCAGCTGTTGGAACTATTTGGAAAGGATTAAGAGGTGTGCCCTTATTCAAGAGGTGTATCACTAGGGGCGGGCTTTGAGGTTTCAAAAGTCCATACTAATCCCAGTTAGCCCTCTGCCTGTACCATTCCCAGTGAGCTCTCGGCCTCATGCTTGTATCTCAAGATGTGCCCTCCCAGCTATTTCTCCATCACTGTGCCTGTCTGCTACCATGCTCTCTGCCAGATGGTCATTCGCCCTCGCCCTCGGAAACCATAGGTCCCAAATAAATACTGTCTCTTGTCAGTGGCCTTAGTCATGGTGTCTTATCAGAATAATAGAAAAGTAACTAAGACAAGGTCTAATCCACATTTTTCATCACCTCTGGTGCCAGAGACAGTAAAATCCCACTCAACAGCTATTGGCTTTCCTACCATTCCCAGATGCCCTTGCAGTTAGATTAGAGCCATGTTTCATTAGCTCCGGCCAATGAAACCTGGGAGGAAGTAACATGGCGCAGGCTGTTTCCAAACCTGGTGCTCTGGGGCCCCGTGTGGTCCTCGGTTTTCTCTTCATGGGCTTCAGGGAACACAGAAGCGATACGACAGTGTGGTGTATCCTCAAGATGAAGAACGACAAGAGTCAGTCATCCCCTGAAGAAGGGAGCTGGAGAGAGTCGCTAGACTCCCATGAGAATTCTATAAAACGAAGACGTGGATGGGAGGAGCTAACCTCTGAGGCCTGGGGTTTCATTTGTTACAATTGGGATGTTTCTTTACTAACATTCTCACGTAACATCTGGAACAACTGCACTGTGGATGGCAACGGCTAACAGCAATGGTAACATGATGTAGCATAGAGTTCAGGGTTTTCATAGTGACACCAACCCTGGTGAGGTTAATGGAAGGGCTAGAAGTGGAGCATTCCTTTACATGCCTGTGAAGTCACCTAGCCTTGCTCTGGGATTTTGATAAGCACTCACTCTTGGAACACAAAGGAGCCACACTACACTTTCTGCAGTTTCTTTTTCCTTCTTTTTTGATGCTCAGATATCCCTATTATTGACTATTGGCAATTTCAGCACATACTCGGCCAACTCATCACCTCTTCATTGTTATGCGCTTCTCCACAGTATGATGGAATCATTTTTCTATTAATGGGCGCATAGAGTGCTTGAAGCTGTGATTAACATGTTTGAAATGCCACTCAAGGATTGGATACCTGCAAGGGGACTTCTGGGGTCAAAGGGTATGCATATGTTTAGATTAAGCAAACATGACCAAACTGCCAGTCAAGAGTTACACTAACTTACATCTGTATCAACCGTCTGTAAGCTCTCTAATTTCTTCTCTTTTTTCTGATAAGGAATGTGGAAAACTTGCAGACTGAAGCATTTTATGATAGTAACCATGTGGTATTTACTGGATTGGAGTCACCTCCTGCACTTGTTCCGTTGCAGAGGGAGAAGAGCTGGTTCCTCAGGACCAACCTCTTCCAGTACTGACAGAGGGGCTTCTTAGTTCCTTTCATGAACAGTGACCTCTGCATCTTTAAGCATCATAATGCCCAGGCAGGACCACCCAGAAGTGTTGACATAGAATCACAATGGAGCCCAGAGGAACCACAGGAAGATGAAGAAGGTAATTACTGGGAGTAGATGAGGTGCCTCTAAAACACTTGGAAATCAGGATAAACATTGAATGCAATGTTTTGATTTTTTTAAGTCAAAATCAATGCAAAAACAAATAAATGAAAAGAGGCAAAATTGGTCTTGCTGATTTTTCCTTTTGTCCCATACAGGCTTCCACAGCATTCAGGATAGCCCAGAGAATCAATCATTCTAAGCAGTTCTAGGAGACTGTTAGATATGTATGCACCTTATGTTGCCATGGTGTTGGGGAGATGGCTCTGTGGTTAAGAGCACTGGCTGCTCATCTAGAAGGCCCAGGTTTAGTTCCCAGCACCCACATGGCAGCTCATGACTGTCTGTGACTCCAGTTCCGGAGGGATCTGATACCTTCTGCTGGTCTGCACATACATACATGCTGGCCAAACACCCATTCACATAAAAAGTAATAAAATAAATCCCTGCCGGGGTTTGCTTAGGGAGCCCACAGACCCACTCAGAGCCTAATGTTTATGATTTCTGAGTGCTCAGCACAGAAGAAATAGAGAAAACATTAAATAGAAGGTTTTCAATAAACATCTGTCAGCCCTCAGTACAGCGCAGGCATCAATGCTGGTTGGGAGATAGACATCTAAGTAGCCCTGTTACTTGCCTCTTTGACTATCTCATACTTGAGCCTTTTGGTCTTTTAACTTTACCCTGATGACCAAGTGGTCACTCTGGCCAGATGTTGACATTAGGTATCTTCATCATCTTCTCTGCTTCATTTTTTGAGGCAAGGCCTCTCACCAAGCCTATCAATTCAGATGGGCTTGCTGCCTAGCCCAGGGATGCTCCTATCTTGCTGTCTCCACACAGCGCTGGGATTACAAGTAGGCCCTGCCACACTCAGTTTTTCATGTGGGTACTGATGCCGGGTCCTCAGGTCCTCCTGCTGGCCTAGCAAGGTTTCCACCAGCTGCTCCATTTCCCCAGCCCTTTACTGGCTTAAGGCTGTTAAGAGGAGATGATACATATTTACAGGGTACCCATCTTGAGTGATATTATGAGAAGGGCACTCTAAAGCATTATCTCAGTTAAACTTGTGTGATTTGAATGAGAAAACTAAATCCCAGATTTTCCCCAGTCCCATAGCATGCCAGGGGCTGAGCTGGGCTTTGGACCCAGCCCCCTCTGTGTACGAACACATTGGCTAATGTTGACTTACCTCTGGGCACACATTGGCTAATGTTGACTTACCTCTGGGCAGCGTCCATAGGGAAAGAGAAAGCCACCCCCTATTTCTGAACACAGATCTTGCCCTCAATCCCCAAGGGCAGATGCTCCTTCTAATTTCCACCCTGGCTGTGTACCCAAGTTAAAAACAGCCAAATTTTAAGAGGATGGAGATTGGGTTCACTGTCAAAGCACTCCCCCAACATGTTGCCTGCCTAGTGTGCTGCTTGGTCAACTTGACACAAACCTAGAATGTAAAAAGGAAATCTTAATTGAGAAAAGGCCCCCAAAGGCCTATAGGCAGTCTGGGGGATGTTGTCTCAATTAATGGTTTATGGGGGAGGGTGCGGTCCATTGGGGGTGGTACCATTCCTGGGCATGGTGGAGAAGGAAGCAGACTGTTCAAACCTCGGTGAGCAAGCCAGTAAGCAGCATTCCTCCAAGGCCTCTGCGTTAGTTCCTGCCTTCAGGTTCCTAGCTCGAGCTCCTGACCTGACTCCCAGAATGATAGACTTCACTCTCTGAGATGAAACAAACCCTTCCCTTCCCAAGTTGCTTTTGGTCCTGTGTTTTATCACAGCAATAGAAACCCTAAGACACCTAGCATGCACAGGGCCCACATTCAAACAGAAGCACGATAGAAATCTTGTTCTTAGCTCAGCCCAGGCTTACTGCCTTCAGCGAACCATCTGTTTCTCCTGCCTGGGCTCAGGACACCCACGCTGCCTCCTACCCTTTGCTTCTCACCTTCCTCACCTGTCTCCACCAAATGGCATCCCTCTTCTTCTCCCTAGCAAGCAGGTACCAAAGCAACACAAGTCTTTCTCCTTGCATGTCAGCACTATAGCCTAGGTGCTCCTTCCTGTGCCTTTAGGCCCTAACTTTCCAAGCTGGTTTGCACAGAAGCTTCCCCTCAGGGGTTGGGGGTGGTGCGTGATGCAAAATACAGCAGCTTTACAGAAGGGCTCTCAGTTCCTATGCTGAGGAACCTTTGGAAACCTCATAACAGTGTATTTTAACCTTTCTAATGCTGTGATCCTTTAGTACATACCGTTCCTCATGTGGTGACCCCCGACCATTAGATTATTTTCATTGTTACTTCATAACCATAATTTTGCTACTGCTATGAATCATAATGTAAAAATCTGTGTTTTCTGACAATCTTGGGTGAGCCCTGTGAAATGGTTTTTGACACTCCCCCCCCAAAGAGGGTTGAGAACCACATGCTGAGAACTGCTGCCTTAGGGGCTCCGTAGCCACACCATTTTCTGCTAGGTTCAGTGTAAGGGCCACCTGGCCNAGACGTGACTGGGAAGGAAGCAGAGGGCTAGAGGAAGCCCCGTCTCAGAATATTCCACCGCTATGAAGTTTCATCCCCAGAATCTGCCCAGCCAACCCTGTCCTTTACCCAGAGTAACTCCCTCAAGGAGCAATGTCTCCTCTGGGAGACTCACAGCAGGCTGCCTCCATGAATTTGCAAGTTGTCTTCTTATCCCCACTTGGCAGGCTGAGTGTGAATCGAGGAGAGGTGGGAATCAATAACTTCATTTTTGTCCTATTCCCTCCATCCCATCCACCTCACTACCCAGGAGCAGAAAATTAGTGGTCCCACCAAAATGTCATTTGTCCCACCTCTCAGATATAGCACTGATTTAGCATTGATAGGTCCTCTAGTGGATTTTTATAAACAACGAAAAGCACACACATGTGGAATCACGCCCATACCAAACAACGATCGATTATCTTCAACTATGTCCACCAACTATGTCAAAACAATGACATTCAAGGAAGCCTGTCACCAACGTGAGCTGCCGCACAGCAGAAGAATTGAAGAGCACCACTTCTGGGTTCTGACTGGTGGCTTTGATGTCTGTAGCCAGTCATTTACAATTAGCAGGAATGTCACCCAGGATTTGGATACTGTGCCCTAAACCAAAATGAGACTCTCTGTGCTCTCCGCCCCCACCGTTCTCTGTCTAGAAAATCTATACCCTTCAGTAGCTGTACTTACAGTTTGGAGAATGGTCTATGGTATCTGTTGCAGGGGAAGGAGTCGCTTGTTTGTCCTGGCCGCCCAGAACCAAAATAATCACACGGAAACTGTATTAATTAAATCACTGCTTGTCCCGTTAACTCTAGCTTCTTATTGGCTAACTCTTATATTAATTTAACCCATTTCTATTATTCTGTATATCACCACAAAGTCTTGGCCTACAAGCACGTCTGTCTCCGGCAGCGGATCCATGGCATCCCTGATGTAGGAGGGTTATCTGTCTACTGATGTAGGAGGGTCATCTGTCTATGTGTTACTTTCATTGGTTGATAAAGAAACTGCCTTGGCCTTTTGATA
>LOEQ01000118.1:0-15090 GCA_001685075.1 Bramus lutescens | reverse complement strand
AGATAGATAGATAGATAGATAGATGCACATACCAACTTCCAAAGAGAAGGAGAGCCTTGAATGGGGTTTTTCAAATGTACAATCCTCTGTCTTGGTTTTTTATCCCACTGTCTCTTCTTGCCCTAGAAAGACAAACATGGTGGCAGGGGCATCAGAATAGGGGAAGTTGCAGAGAGAAGTCTTCAAGGGAGACTGGTCCCAGATGTGCAGGCCAGGGGATGCAAAGACAATCCCAAGTTCTGGACTGAGGGACAGAAGCTGCTTGACCCTCTCCTGTACATATTGGTAATACAGTCACCCATGGTGGGAAAGCAGAGATCAGCCCAGGCCCAGTGAGAAGCCAGACTGACGGCTCATCACCAACAAAAATGTACTTCTTTACAATTCTAGAAGCTGGGGAATTTAAAATAAAGGTGCCTATCAACCCAGGGTCTGTGAGGGTCCTTTCCTCTTTGAGTACCATGTTCTTGCTGTGCTTCATGTGGCAAAAGGGGTTCAGGGTCTCTCTGGGGCCTCTTAGTCAGTGTCCTCACCTACCAAATGAAGGCAGTAATCTTTGGACTAGGGAACCCACTCTGAGTGTAGCACACACCAGCAGTCCCAGCATGCAGGAGGCAGAGGTCAGAGAATCACAAGTTCGAGACCAGCCTGGGCTACATGGTGAGTGAGATACCACACTGGGCCAAATAGTAAGACTCACAATACTCTAACACACACATGCATGCTCATGTATGTACAGACTAGGAGATCCCTCCCAGATCTAATCTAGAAATAATTGTCCTGTGCTGTGTAATCAAAGTATACACATAGATATAGCTCATATTAATTTAATTTTTCTCTTTCATACTATTTTGTTTCTGAAAAGCCAAATCTCTTGCATTAGTCACTTTTTTTCAATTCTGTGGCGAAAGAGATTTAAGGGTGGGTTTCTTTTAGTTCCCAGCTTTGAGGGTGCGCTCCGTGATGGCAGAAAGTCATGGCTCTCATGAGGCAATTGGTCACGTTGTCTCCACTGCTAGTAAGCCAAGAGAGAAACAGATTGGGGCTCCACTCCCTTTCTCCTTGTTATGCAATCCAGGACCCAGGCCCAGGATAGCCCAGTTATCCCAGCCTGGTAACTCCTTCACAGACATTTGTTCCTGAGGTGATTCCAGACCTAGTCAAATAGACAACAAATAGTACATATAACCATTACACGTCTTCACAACCAAGGTCCAGAACTGCTTTCTGGAGACTTCAATCCAAGAACACAGAATTCTCTCATCACAGAGGGCCCTGTCTCCATCTCTTCCAGCAAGCAGAGGAACTCGAGACTTTGCTCAGTGAAAAGTCACTGCCCTGTGGTATGACTGAGAAGCAGTACATGGTTACTGAGATGTCCTTGCTGGCCTACATCCCCTTGTTTACTTCACTGAGATGCCCAGGATAGCCACAAAAACAATCAGTTCATCAAAGTTCTCATTTTTTCTACAGCTGGTGCTACTGAGGGCTAGTCACTGGGTGGGGAATAGCTGGCCAGATGTGCCTCCAGCAGTAGCAGCCACAAGCAATGTTGAACCAGTCTTCCCTGGGGGCTTTAAAGCTGTGTGGTGACCAGGGCCTCAGGAGAGACTCCCTGCTTCCTTGAGGGACTTTACCTATTTGGCCATAGAAACTTGGTTGGGACTATCTTCGAACCAAAGTGAACAGAGGAGGCCATGGTTATTGTTTTCCCTCTCAGAAGGCCATAGACTCGTAGAAAATCGATTTCTTCATTCGGCAGTCAGGTATGCACACAAAGGAGCCAATTCTTCCAATATGTTTCCTCTAGGACAGTAGATATCCCTTTGCTTATACTTGCATGGATTCAGGGAGGGACTTCCAGGTGCCCAACCTGGACATGAATGGTAAGACAAGATGATCTTCAGGTTGTAGAATAGACACTGTTTTTAATTTCTTACACTCTATCTTAGCAAGATGGTGCTGCTCAGTGACCTGATCCCTGTAAGCCACTCCCCCCAGCCAGCTCTCCTAGCCTGGCCCTTGCTCAGATGCAGTTTGCCAGACCCATTGTATTATTTCTTTATCAAAGATTAACTTTTATTTTAAAATTATGTGTGCACATGTGTGCAGTACCCATGGGAGGCAGAAGAGGGCATCAGATTCCCCCAGAGCTGAAGTTATAGACAGCGGTGGCTACCTGATTTAACTCAAGTCCTCCTTAAGAGTAATCTATGCTCTAAACAGCTGAACCATCTCTATAGACCCAGATCTGCCCTCTTAAAAGACTAAGTCAAATGCCACCCTCACCAATTATCCTGGACAAAGTTGATCTTAACCCAACACAAACTCTCTCAGCAACTTGGCCTTTCAGAGGTCTCAGAAGCATAAGGCCACATAGTAGGGTGACTTCAGCCACAGACATGGATTTTCTCAAAGTTCTAAAGCCTACATAGTTCTAATAGCCAATGTCTAGACGTCTAGATGTTTCCTGAGGCCTCTCTCCTTGGCTTGAAAATGGCTGTTTTCTATTCTGTGTCCTCATTTGGTCTCTCCATGTGTGCCTATGTCCTAATCACGTCTTTCCCATGACATTTATTTGTTCAGTGTCTATGTTTCTGTGTGTGCACATGCACATGTGCACACATGTGGAGGTCAGAGGACAATCTGCAGGAGTCCATTCTCTCCTTCCATCATGTGGGTCCCAGAGACTGGACTTAGTTTGTCAGGCTTGGTGGCAAGCCCCTTAACTTGCTGGGCCACCTCAATGGCCCAACTCAACCTCTTCTTGTAAAGGCGTTAGTCGTACTAAATCAGGGTCCAAAATGACTTTATCTTGCCTCACTTGGTACTTTAAAGCCTCTGTCTCCAAATAGTGACATTCTAAAGTCCTGGGGATGAAGATCTCAGCTCATAAACCTGCAAAGGGGGAAATCTGCTGCTATAAAGGAGGTATGGAAAGGTGTTTGTTCCTAGAATGTGGTAGAGTTCTGTGGTTATTTTTGAATGCATGAACAAATGAATCTCTTGGGACTTACATCCCTTTATATCCTGTGGTTTTGTATTGGTTATGCATGAGTGTCACTACACCCTCTGGAACGCAGAGTCTGGAAGATGCTCTTTTTCCATTAGATCTTGGGCTCTAGGATTTGGCCTTGGTCAGCTAGTCTACGATGTGTTGTTGTAAAAAAAAAAAAACCCTCCTCCCCCCAAAAAAACCTCTCTAGCTACCAGTTATGTATCCTCTAAGCTACCACCCATCCATTTCATCACTCCAAACCCAAACCCAAGCCCCAGGAGCCTGTGTATGATCCTAGCATGACCAAACCAGTCTCCTAGGGTTCTTCAGCTCCTGGCTAAATCCATGGTGTGAAACCCTTTTGTGAACTCTAAAGAGCTCCTACAAATGGTGGGTGTCACTCTTCCAGCTCTTTTGTAACACACTACTTCCAGTTACTAAGGCTTCACAATAAATCACCCCCAGAATTTATTGTCTTCACTTGATCTTAGCCAAAAAGCTGGGGAGAAATAAAACGTTGTTGTCTTTTGAAACATTCACAGAGGGCTAAGTGTGCCTCTCAGTGTTAACATGCATGAGCCTTGGGTTCACTCCATGCATGTGAGCACACACGTGTACACACACACACCCCTATCATGCAATTTATTTTGCTCATGAATGTGCAATGAGGGGAGAGACCTGTTTCTGCTCCACTCAGTGTCTGCTGGAGAAGCTTCAAGGGTATGCAGGAACTCTACCATGTATGGCCTCTCCACATGGCTTGGACTTCATCCTAACACAGTGACAGGATTCCAAGATGGATCACAACGAAAGGAGAGGACTAGGGACCATCATGCCATCTTTTAGGACCTTTTTTACAGCATTGCTTCCCTTATGTTCTTTTAATGAAGCATTGAAAAGGGTAGGATAGGCAGTCTCTGATATTTAGAGTTCTAGAAGAATATGTGGACCTACAAACAAGGGTGTGACCATCACAACAAAGACTCCTTGCAGCAGCACCCAGCACATTGGTCGGGTGAGTGAAGATTTCTATACTTCCTGTGAGCATAGAGCAAGGTTCCTTCTACACAGATCCCTAGCCCAGTCTCATGCTGCAAATCCTCTTTCACCCTTTCCCAGGTCACACCCTACATGGTCCTGCCTTTCGCCAAAAAGGAACTAGTTTTAAACACGGGTTTAGGTGTAGATTCTTCCTAGGTTGTAGAAAGCTTTTACCATTCCGCTATCTAAAAGGTGTACCCTGGAAAGCCAAAGCCAGTAGAGTCCAGTCTGGGGCTGAGGAAATTGGTGAGTCATTCAGGGACATGCATGGCCCAAGGGACACCTGGCTATGTAGAAGTCAGGTCATTATTCCCTGTTCCTCCTTGCTCTGGCCTGCCCTTCACCTCTGCCCTTCATCACTGTTGGTAATGGGCATCCCTCCAGCCCACCCCCTTCTGGCATGAATCAGTTATTCCCAGACCCAGGATCCTAAGCCAACAGCTCTTCACTCTAATCCCTTCCAAAGACTGGTAGAAGGGCCTGAGCGACTGCGCAGAGTCTCTTAACTGTCACACTCTCAGTAAATCGGTTTCACTGCAGGAAGCATCCAGAGAGCATTGACCTTCCTCCATGCTGTCTTCCACACACCCATTCTGATTCATCTGTTTGTCCCTGACTCTTGAGCCTGTATAATCCTTAATTATATCCTGTGGCAATGATGAAATGTCAGCCTCTTTAGTTTTTATTATAGTGTTGCTGGTCAAGGGGGTTCCAGCTGACACCACAGAGTTCCACGGAAAGCTGAGGACAGAATCCACTCCCTGGTCTCTGCTGCCATCACAAACACTCACCCACCCACACAAATACACACACACAAAGCACATGATGTATACACACCCCTGTACACGCAGCACAGCACTAACCTGTACACACACAAGCCCCCCCACTCTCCCATGTATATACACACTAACATATTTGCCCACATGTGCACACACTAACACATACATATACACTGAGTTCTCACCTCTTCAGAAAAAAACCTAAATTTCTTATCCTGAGAGATGACCAGCTCTGAAATCTGAGCTGCCTAGGAATTCACCTCTCCACACTCTTCATCCCAAATAAGACAGGTCAAGCGGCATCTGGTTCCTTCAAGGCCCTTATCTGTCCTTACTACTCCCTCTACCTAGAGCAGGTTCTCAACTTCTAGGTCGCAACCCCTTGGGGACAGAGCGGCCCTTTCACAGAGGTCACCTAAGATCATCTGCATATCAGGTGTTTACATTATGATTCATAACAGTAGCAAAATTACAGTCACGAAGTAGCAACAATATAATTTTATGGTAGGGGGGTCACCACAACATGAGGAACTGTACTAACTAAGGGGTTGCAGCATTAGGACCCCTTTAGTGGTTGAGAACCATTGCCCTAGGGCTTCCTTCCTGTCCCTCTTCAACCTTCAGCTCATAACTTGGGAAGGAGTATTCAGGGAAACCTCTCTCCACTCCCAGGTGCACGAGCTGACTCTGTTTCATGCTGTCTTCACACTCCACACTTTTTCTCCTGACTCTCATTGCTTGAGAATGCTTGAGGTGCTATAATTACTGGGTCAATGGCTGGCTGGCTTCTCCCCATCCTCCACCTCTTCAAGCTCAGCAATGGCGGGACTGTGTGTACAATTGACTATCTCGTGATGTTAAAGGCACAGCATCTAGCTTAGCACGATGAGCCTGGGGGAGCTGTCCTTCCTGAACAGGCTTGGGGACTGGCTGTTGGGCTTCCATCATTTCTTCCCTCTGTAGCTCAGGTTGGAATCTGATCCTCTTGAGAGATATCGAGAAGGTGGGGGCTTCATCTGATGATACCAGTTAAAGGTGGAGCCTTTTGGAAATAAATGGGGTTAGCTAAGACCATCAGCCCCCGTGTTGAATACTGGAAGCTTTGCAAGAAGAGCGAGACTGGAAAATATGTGTGTGCTCTCTGTCTTTTATCCTGTGATATCCTTCACAGCCTCAGGACACTGCCAACAAGAGAGCTATCACTAGATGTGGTAACTCAGCCTCGCGTCTCCAGAACCACAAGCCAAGACAAACCTCTTTTCTTTTTTAACTTTCATGGTCTGTAGCAATCTGCAACAGTCTTAGCATCAGAAAACCGATTAAGATAATGTCTTACTCTAGGCTACTATAACAAAATACCCGAGGCTGGGTAAATTGTAAAGAAAGAGAGTTTTGTTTTTCTATTGAAGCAATCGACAGTGGAGAAAAAGAAAGAGCAACTGTGGAAAGGCAATGAAACAGAAAGAGGCTGTATACAGGGTTCCTGCTTCTCAGCGGGGGCACATGGTCCTGGGATCTTTCCCATATGCTCAGGGATGGCGAAAGCAGTGGAATAAACGTCTTAGAGAGTCAGTTTTACTTCTCAATATCATTTTTAAATTTTTTTAGAAGGAAAGAGAATTCTGATGGATGTCAGATGAAATGCCTGATTAATTCTTTGTTTGTTTCATATTCTACAGCCCAGGCTGGCCTAGAACTCGTGATCCTCCTGCCTCAGCCTCCCGCACACCAAGATGCCACCATGTCCATTGACTTTTAAGAACATGAGACCTGAAAGAGACTTTATGAGCTTATGGTATGATACTGGCTCAGCTCCCTGTCTCACCTCTTCCCAAGGAACCTACGCTTAAAGCAGGAGCCTTCAGATTCTTTACATTAAAAAGCTTAAAATCCCTGTGACAAAGCCTGGGATTCCCCTCAACATGGTGGCAGGATTACAGGTGACAGGATTCTAGGATTGGGCACACCAAGACAGAGCCAGGAAAAGCTGCAGTGTGCCTCATGGCCAACATCCCAGGCACTTTACTGTATTCTCAGTAGTCTTCCTGAGCTCTCTGAGGGGGCAGTTATTTGCAAAAGACAGAATTAGGGGCTAGGGAGATGGCTTAATCAGGAAAGTACTTGCTGTGCAAGCATGAGAACCTGAATGCAATCCCCAGCATCCATGTCAAAAAAAAAATCTGAACATGGTGGTATGCTTATAATCTTAACACTGGCAGCAGAGACAAGATGCTCCCTAGAGTACAGACAGCATGCCTAGCCAAGATCAGGAAGAGACCCTGCATCAAAATCCAAGGTGGCCCTAGCTCCAGTTTGCAAAGGTAAAGGGTTACAACCATACTGGAACCCCAACTCCCAGAACATCCCCACTCCAGGCCACCATTGGAGGTTTGAGGGTACATAGGGTCTTTCGCCCTGCTTCCCTGTGGCTCCCTATGAGTCAGGGAATCTGCAGAATCCAGCCTCACTCCGTCTCCACCCATCCCTTCCCTTCTGCAGCTCTTCCCACTCATATAGGAAGGCCACCATAGCAAGCCGCCTGGATCCCTCACTGCTTAGGTTTGGTTTTGCTCCCCCCCCCACTTTATAGAATAGCCAGCCATCTTTATCTTACCTCTCCCAAAGAACATAAGCTGCCTAGGTCACAGCCTCTGCACTGGGCCTCTGAAAGACAAGACTTTTACATTATTTGAGCTCATCTTCCCCTCTCTTTTTTCAGTATACCTTTGAGCAAATTTCCATATCTCACCATTACACACCTTTTTCTTTGATGCCACCATTGCTCCTTCTATGTGTGCCCCCTTCTCTAATTGTTATCTAGCAACCAAAGCCTGATCACTAGACCCACTGCAATTTCTTTCCATGTATTTGTTCCACTAATATCTACAATAACTAATATGCTAGTTAATCTACATAGTAGCTTTATTTGACCAAATAATTAGTACTTAAGGAATGACTGTTCTGTAGTCCACTGACACTATAGTTCATAATAGATTCACTGCTGGATGGGGTTTCAAACAATACTTGCAGTGGAGGATTGACCTTACACTGGAGGTCTATGGACAGAGCCTGGTGCTCAAACAATATTCTGAAAGAGGAACACATCACTTCAATGCCACTACAACCTAATATCTCCTGAATACTGAAAATACCTCCCCTAAAAACAGAAAGGTGGCCTAAATTAAAGCCCACATGTTCACATGCACACACACACACACACACACACACACACACCTTAATCAAAGATAAAAATACAGGTGGAAAGGTCCAAAAACACTAGAAACATAAAAAAACCACAGTTAGTTTCCTCCAAAAATTACCAGTCTCATAGTAATAACTCACCAATAAAAAGACACAGACAAAATTCCAGGTGCAAAAATTAAAATCATTATAAATATGTTCAGGTGACTCAAAGGAGACACAAATAATTTTAAGAAACTATAAACAGTTGGGTGAAACAAGGAAGGCAACTCAGGATATGAAAATATAGTTTCAGTGAAGAGATAGAAATGCTATAGAAAATTGAAACTGGAATGATGATGGAAATGAAAAATATTATAGGCCAAGTAAAAACCTGAGTGGGAAGCCTCACCAATAGGGTGGATTATGTGGAGGAAAGAACTTCAGAGCTCAAAGGTAGGAAGTAGATGAGTAAATCAAAGGCAAAGATAAATCTTTAAAGGCATGTGAATGGAATGAGAAAAATCTTTGGTATACCATGAAAAGGAAAAACTTACAAATTATGAGTGTAGTACAAGAACTTCATGCCAAAGGAATCAAAATCAGCTTCAAAAAAATAATCTAAAAATTCCCAAATCTAGGGATAGCGATGCCCATCCAAACACAAGGGGCATACAGAAAACCACATAGACAGGGCCAGAAAAAAAATTCCCTACATCGTCCATAGTTAAAATATAAAAGACACAGAACAGGGAAAGTGAACTGTTGAAATCTGTGAAAGAGGAGAGGCAAGTGACACAGAAAGGCAGACCCACCAGAATGCTGGCTTCCCAGTGGAAACCTTCAAAATCCAAAAGGGTTTAGGAAGATGTATTTCAAATTCCGAAAGATCACAACTACCAATCCAGCCCAATTTACCCAACACAATTACATTTCTAATTGAACAAGAAAGAAACACTTTCATAATAAAAACAGCCTGACAGAATTTATGAGCACCACACCAGTCCGACAGTAGATCCAGGAAGGAATATTGTGGACTGAAGAAAACAGGCAAACCCAAGAGACTACAGGGATAAAATAAACAAGGCTAAGACAGATAGTAAACAAATAAGAACTAAGAAAACATCAACAACCCCAAAACAAACAAGCAAAAAACACAGCAATCAATACATAATTCCCAATGATAACTCTGAGCATTAATGTTCTCAATTCCCCAATCAAAAAACACAGGGTAGCAGATTGGATTAGAAAATAGGATTCTTTACGTTGCTGCTTCCTGCAAAACACTCCATCATCAAAGATAAGCTCTACCTTAGTGTAAAAAGAAAGGGTCTTCCAAAAAACAGGACAAAAAAAAGCATGCACTTTATTCTAGTATCTGAAAAAAATAGACTTCAAAAGTCTAATCAGAAGGGAGAGAGAGGGTCATTTAATATTGATTAGGGAACAAACCTTCAAGAGGAAATTACAAGTCTAAATATATTTGCACCAAACATAGTCCTGCCCCATCATATAGTTGATATAAGCTAGATACAAAGTCAAAGATTGACCTCAGCACAGCAATAATTAGTGACTCAAATATTGGATTACTAAAATTAGAGATGAAAACAGACATTACAACAGATATGAAATCCAGAAAATCAATGAGAATATACATTTAAAATGTGTTCTCCATTGAACTAGAAACTCTACAAGAAATTATTGATTTCTAGACGCATATGACTTACTAAAGTTGAATCAAAATAAACTTAATCATCTAAGCAAACCTATAACACATGATGGGATTGAATCAGTAATTTAAAATCTTCAGATGGAAAAGGGCTCAGCGCCAGATGAAGTCAGCACAGAACTCTATAGACTGACACCAATAATTGCTCAAATTATCCAATATTTAAAACATAAATAAATGCTTCCAAACACCTTTTATGAATCCAAGTTTATCCTTATTCCAAAACCAAAATCAGAAACAGAAAATTATAAACCAACCTCCCAAATGAACACAAACACAAAATTTCTCAATAAAATACTTGCAAACTGAATTCAGTAACACATCAAAAGAGACAATTCACCATGATCAAGTTAGCTTCATTTCAGACATTCAGGAATGCTTCAGTATACATAAAGCAAAAAATATATATAATTCATTAAATAAATGTTCTCAAGGACAGAAATCACATGATCATCTCAGTGGCTGCAGAAAAGACCTTTGAAACTATCTAACACTCTTTCATAATAAACGCCTTGATGAGACTAACAATGGAGGGAATGTATCTCAACTTAATAAAGGCTATAGATGACAAATCTACCGCCAATATCATACTAAATAGAGAAGAGCTAAAAGCGCTTCCACTGATATCAGGAAAAAGACAAAGGTGCTGACTCTCCCCACTCATACTTAACATGGTGCTTGAAGTCTTAACTAGAGCAATAAGACAAGAGAAGGAAATAAAATGGATACAGATATGAAAGGAAGAAGTCCCAATGTCTCCATTTATAAATGATATGATTCCATACACGAGAGACCCCAAAGACATCACCAGGAAACTCCTGAAATTAAAAACTGTTTCAGCAAATTGTCAGGTCACAAAACTGGGATATAAAATCAGTAACCTTTCTATAGAAGAACATACATATTAAGAAAGAAATCTTGGAAGCAATCCAACCACAAGAGCCTCAAAAATATACCTTAGAACAAAGCTTAAAAACCTCTCCAATGCCAACTTAGACATTCTGCAGAAAGGAATGGAAGAATGCACTAGAAGATGGAAAGACCTTCCACGTTCCATGCTCTTAGAGCGGTAGAATTAATAGTGTGGAAATTCCTACCAGACAAATCTATAAATACAAAAGAATCCCAATCAAAATGTCAATTCAATTCTTTACAGAAACAGACAAAAAAAATCTTTAAATTCATATGGAAGCACAAAACACTTTGGACAGCCAAAGCAATCTTTAACGATAAGAACAATGATGAAAGCATCACCCTGCCAGACTTGAAGTTAAACTACAGAGACACAGCAATCAAAACAGCACAGTGCTACTACATAACTAGACACCCAGATCAACAATATAATAGAGGACCCAGATATAAGTTCACACGGTAGCCACTGGAGTTTTTACAAAGAAGCTAAAAATACACACTGGGAAAGAAGACAACCTCTTCAATAAATGATGATGGGAAAACTGGATAGCCATAGGCAGAAGCATGTAGCATGGTTCCCATTCCTCACCCTTCACAAAATCAATTACAAACGGATCAAAACTCTAAAAATACTAGAGGATACAGTAGAAAATATAAGATATTTCAAAATACAGGCACAGGTAAGGACTTCCTGAATAAGACTCCAGTCACCTAAGAAATAAGGCCAACAGTTGACAAGTGGAACTTCCCTCTGTATACCGGTAATAGAATGAAGGGGCAGCCTACAGAACAGAAGAAAATCCTTGTCAGCTGTGCATCTGACAGACAACCGGTGTCTAAAATATACAAAGGTCTTTATAAAACTAAACATCAAAGAAACAAACATTTAATTAAAAGTCATATATGAGGCTTCATGGTGGTTCATACCTTTAATTCCAGCACTTACAAAGCAGAGGTAGAGGCAAAAGGATCTCTGTGAGTTTGAGGCCAGCCTGGCCTATGTAATGAGTTCATGTCAGTCAGAGCTCACAATTAGACCTAGTCTCAAAGTAAAACAAACAAACAAAAGCATCTATGGAACTGAACAGACTTCTCAGAAGAATAGAAATAGCTAGTAATAATTTGAAAAGTATTCAACATCCTTCGCAATCAGAGAAATACAAATCAAAACTGCTTTGAAATTTCACCTTGCTCCAGTCAGAATGGCTATTATCAGGAAAATTAATGACCACAATTGCTGACGAGGACGTGGAAAAAGGGAGTGTAAACTGGTGCCGCCGTCATGGAAATTAATAACAACTCCATATCCAACGACAGAAATACCCACACTTCCATGTTCATTTTGGCTCCATTCACAATAGTGAGGAAATAGAACAGCCCAGATGTCCCTTAGTGGATAAATGGATATTGAAAATGTAGTACATATACACAATGGAATTTTACTTGGTGATAAAAAGATAATAAATTATGGAATGTGCAGGAAAATGGGTGGATCTGGGAAATACACTGCATGAGGTAACCCAGGACCAAAATGACAAACACAGAATGTTCTACCTTATAAGTGGGTCTTAGCTATGAATTCTGGAATGGTGTGTTTAACTCTGAGTACTGATAAAGACCAAAAAGATTAAAAAAGAGGCTGTTGGAGGGAGGGAGGAGAGGCAGGCTTTGAGGATGGTGGAAGGGGGCTGCGTCAGACATGAGAGTGGAAAGAAGGAGAGGTGGAGAGATCTAAGCAGATAAGGAGTGGGAAGGCAGGGGAAAGGCGAGAGGAGGAGAGAGGCAAGCCAAACAAAGACTATATGAAAAAATCTCTATGGAAGGCTGCTATGGGATATGTTTATTTAAAAATATAAAGATTTTTAGCAAAAGTACCTTCTGTGGATAGATAATGTTCATCCCAGAAGGCATGTGTTAGTAAATAAAAATCCAAGTGCTAGGTATGAGCTGTTGGTCAGATATGACTTGGAGACAACCCCCACTGCCAAAAAAAAAAAAGAACTCTTGATTGCCCATAAGAACTTGGTGGTAACACCCTGTTGCTGAAGATATCACACACTTTGGTAACTAGACATGAAGAAATAAAGCTGGTACTGACTAGAAAGCTTTTTCTTTGCTGGCAAGCTTTTATAGTACCAGAAGGAGCTACTAGGCTGCTGGGGGAAAAAGAGTTGTTGACAGCTTTACCTATCTATGACCTCTCCAAGCTGCAATATTGACTGTCCTGGCAAGATATACCCATGAATGCAATAGTGGCATGGATATAAGGGGGTAACCAACTACCTTCTGATTGAATCCACCGTAGGAAATGTATAACCTAACCTAGTACTCAAAGTGAGACCAATAACCCATAACTGGGAGCTAGGGGTGAAACTAACAGTATTACTTTGATTACTAAACATAGTATCAAACTGCAGAGATTGCAAGGGTCTGTAGGATGCTCAGCCACAGAGGGGACACACACATCTGAGGTTCAGGTGATGCAGAAACCAGGGCAGGAGGATGGTAAGAGCCAGAGGCCAGGGGGGTCAAGGATGAAACAGTGTTTTCTGGCTTTGCTAGAGCCCCTTCACTCATAAACTCACAACAGCTTGTCCACACAGGATCAAGCCTGTCAGCATCCCCGCATTGATGAAACTGGTGAAAGAGGAGCTCTAGTTCAAGAGCTATTGACGGTTGGAGGCTGCCATGGGAGAGTAGGTTTGCTTTAAGGGCATGGGCCCTGGCAGTTCCAGTGGGTCACTCTGTGCCATGAGCATATAAGCAGCAAAATTTGGACTCAATGGGTTATTTTTTTTTTAAGATTAGAGCAGAAGAAGGGGAGTAAGAGACTCGGTGGCTCCAGGAGGAGTTTGTGGAGGAGGTGATAGATAAAATATAGTGTATCTATCTATGAAAATCTTTCTCTTTCTTTCTTTTCCACAGTTTCTCTGTGTAGCCCTGGCTGTCTTGGAACTTGCTCTGTAGACCAGACTAGCCTTGAACTCACAAAGATCCACCTGCCTCTGCCTCCAAAGTGCTGGAATTAAAGGCATGTGTCACCACTGCCTGGCTGAAATTCTTAAAGAATTCATTTAAAAAAATTGTATTTTAAAATAATCAATTAATCACTCAACAAAACTTAAAAAACCAAATCATGATAGAAAAAAATGACTGAGGAAAATGCCAAGATTGACTTCTAGCTTCCAACTGCATGCTCACACATGTGCATTCACATATCCACATGCATGGACCACACACACACACAACTATGTATACACACACACACACACATACAAGATGTAATTCAGATAGTTTGTTACCTTCACGTGCTGTGTCAGATTCCTTGACAACCCTGAGGCCTTGACATCCCACCCAAAGACTAGGCATGATGAAAATTTCTTCTGCAACATGTTCACACTGAGTAAACTGTGCCAGAATGCTAACAGGTAATAAGTATGTATATATGCAAGATGTTAGGCATATATATTAATTGTTTCCTTGAACACACTGGACACTAGCTCTACAATTCTCATCATTTTATATATGAAGCTAGATTCAGATTTAGAAAAAAATAAATAAATAATTTGCTCAAGGTGACACGGGGACTCAGGGAAAGACCCCAGGATCCCAGGCAATTTGGTACAGTTTGGTACAGTAGGCAAGCTAATATATATGCAGCCTGCAGCCTTTTCCTTTGAATGTGTAGGTAGAGTTTTTCATCACGACCACCAGCCAGCTCCCAAATAACTACATGGAGACTTACTCGTTATAAATGTTCGGCCAATAGCTTAAACTTGTTGCTAACTGGCTCTTACAACTTAAATTAACCCATATTTCTTTTCTAAATTCTACCACATGGCTCATGGTTTATTACTTCATTTTCCATATGCCCTGCTTCCTCTACGTCTGCCTTGAGACTCCTCAGACTCCATCTTTCTTCTTTCCAGTGTTCTCCTAGTCTGGCTCTTCCACCCAATCTCTTCCTGCCCAGCTATAGGCCATTCAACTCTTTAACACTAATGGAGTAATACATGTTTACAGTGTATGAAGATTGCTCCACAGCATGGACGTAAGTCATTTTACATTGTAAGCACAGTCGGGAATCACATATCCCAAGTGATAAAGGAGAAATGGGCGTTCCTTCTCTATTCTTACAGCCAGCTCCTAATGAACCACAGGCACCATTAAGAGCAGAAGCTGAGGGCTCCTCCTTGCTCTGCCCATGGACAGATAACTCTCCACCCCCACCCCCNNNNCTCTCTCTTCCACTCTACTCTGCAGCATTTCTGTATCATCTCATCTCTAAGTAGCTGACAAGGTTAAGCTATAAGAGGAAGAGTGAGGGGGTAAAGGGTTTCTCCCTCTTGGTCAGTAATGATGTTTAAAGCTGATGGCTCTTTTTCAAATACTTATTCTCTCTCTGTGTGTGTGTCTCTCTCTGTCTCTGTGTGTGTGTGTGTGTGTGTGTG